>CM076978.1:17217094-17284594 GCA_039105355.1 Benthosema pterotum
CGCACACACACACACACACACACACACACACACACACACACACACACACACACACACACACACACACACACACACACACACACACACACACACACACACACAGGAATCCCTATTCTACCACATTCCCCTCCAAGAAGAAGTGTGGGGGGAAAAGGAAACAAGGAGACGATTAGGAATGTGGAGACGATTGGTTGACTCAGGCACTGTGACCTCGAACCCGTGTCTTTTATCAGCCCTGCTCTCATCCCACTCTTCACTCCTGGCCACAATTTGCTCAGAGGAAGATGCATGATGACTCGCAATGAATCATAATGACGGGTCAGGTAAATAATGAGTCTGGTCATCAGCCTGCTGTGTATATGTGTGTGCGTCTCCACGTGTGTGCGTGTGTGTCCACGTGTGTGCGTGTGTGTCCACGTGTGTGCGTGCATGTGTGTGTGTAGTGTACACTGTTCTCTGATCAATTCCAGGTCTGCATCTGGATCGCAATGGCCAAACCCATAGTGCTGCATTCACACTGGCAGCTACAAAAGATTTTAAACAAAGTTGCAAAGCGTCATGGACTATTGACATCAAGTATACATCCAACCAGCAAGACGGATAGTAAGGATAGTAACCATTAGGTTAAAAACAACATGGATCTGGCGGTCGGAAATAATTAGCCTCCCCCACAATAAACAGAAATCGGTGTTCTACATTTGGTAGCGTTTGTCGTAGTGTTGCTTCATAGCTCTTTGGCGACAGTTGAGGCCTGATCCACATGGAATGCAGTTTTGTAGCTTTAACTCTGAACATTGTAAATTGTAATTGTAAATTTGTGCTCTCTGTGTTGCTGTTTCTAGGCCTCTGAGGTCTGCATCTGGACTCACAGCAAACCCACATAAAATGCACTCTGTTTGGAGTTAAATGGACGCTAAGGATTATCCAGTGTTGGGGCCTCACAGGTCTGTGTCTGGGCTTTTGCAGAGACGCTGACTGTACAATAATCAATAACAGTATGTGTTATTGATTATTGTGAATGAATGATTATTGTGATTATGTTACAGTCCCAGATGTTGGAAGATACTACAATAGCATAATATGATAATTGGATATACAATATAAATAGCTGTAATAGAATGCAGTAAATAATAATAGACCTTTTATTTAACGCTTGGGGAAATACAGGTGTCATATTTTAACATATCACAAGTACTACTAATCAATGTCTTGTCACCCAGGGCATATGTAAGCTAAAATTAGGTTACATTAATAGAATATATTAAAAAGAATGCTAAGATGGTGAATTATTTCAGTCACACACAATCACACACACACTCACACATGTACGCACACGCACACGGACGCACTTGGTGACGAAGTGCTCGGCGAAGTACGAGGAGGACGTGTCCTCAAGTTTTGCGAGTAGAAAGCAGGTCAGGCGCTCATAATGCCGGTGAACTTTTGAACTGGATGGAAGTGGGTCCATTGTTTGGACAGGGACACGTAGGGCGCCACCCACCCTCCCTCCCTCCCTCCCTCCCCCTGCATGGGAACCCGCACCTCCATGGAGAGGACGCGGCTGGCGCTGACAGCGTCGCAGGAGACGTCTCACCACACTTCTATCGCGACCCGTCGCCGCGTCCTCCTCCTGCCTTGAGGACCGACACGATGACTATCCTGACTGTCCTGTCTGGAACGTCGTGAAGGATGAGCGTATACTTGACTGCGGGATCGTTTGTTTTCGCTGCGACAAATGAGGCGTGGGCGTGAAGGCTCTCGCTCGGTCGGAGCTGTTGTAATGTATTACGGGTGTATTCGTTTGTGGATGTAACACGGTGCCGAAACATATAGCCACGGTATGCTTATTGTCCGTCACGCCCTTTACAAGGCTTCTGGACTCATTTGGATACACGGAAAAACACCTTTTTTAGCCACTTAAGCTAGATTATGTGACTGAATGTTATTTTGCTCGCTAGACTATTACACCCAACAAACGGCACACTGTAGTGTTGTTGGTAAATGTGGTCTGGTGGGACCACTACTGGTGACAAGTGGTACTGCCTGAAGGCCAGAACTGCATTTAAACAAGCAGGGGAGCTCTATGGGCTCAGTGGTAAAAAATGCCATCATTTGTGCTTGGGACCAGGGTTCAAATCCCAGGTATATGGCACAGAGAGAGCTATAACTATATGATATACCACACTGATCTCTTTGACGAATTTCTGTAAGCAGCAGAATGTCCACCAGTTCCCCCAGAAAGTTCCTCTGTTAGGGTCCATGTGGTTACTCAGCGAGAGAGAGCGCAGCTGTCTCTCTCACGCACGCAAGATAACAAGATGGCGGCGTACAGTACCTCGTGTCTCTCTTCCTGTTTGACTGTGTCTCTGTCTCTCTTCCTCTGTGTAATCCCATTCATTTTTTAAGCCAGGCGAGTCTCTGTTTGAGGCTCTGCGCCCTCAGCTGGATCTGAACAAACGAATGCTGTGTTGAGATTATTCAGTCCAAACCAATTCTTCCTGACAGACGCCGTGGTTCTGCATTGCCCACGTACCGTCTTTCTCTTGTTTTTTCGCTTTGTCTCCCCCTCTCTCTCTCCCTCTCTCTCTCTCTCTCTCTCTCTCTCTCTCTCTCTGTGCCTCCTGCCTCTCTCTCTCGCTCTCTGTGGCGGGCTCATAATATCAGATTGCACAGCCTGCCCTGGCCAAATGTGAATTTTATACTCTAGTGCACAGAGGCTTTACACTTTCATTAGCTCACATTCTCCTCAGCGGTGCAAATGCCATGTCACGGGACGCTGCGGCCTCCTTGAGTGAGGCTGACAGGGCGGAGGTGGAGGCAGGGTGGGGCCCCCACAGCCCCGGGGGCCAGGGGGGACCCGGGGATGGGAGGGAGGGATGGAGGGAGGGAGGGAGGGAAGGAAGGTGGGAGGCAAGACAAGAGCTTCCGCAAAAAGTACAGTTTTCCCACAAGCCCTCAGCCACAGGCCAACCAAACCCCTGGAAAAGAACGCTGCCTGCATACTGCTGTTGTGTGAACTCACAGAAAACACATCACTCAAAAGCCTTATACACGTATAGGCCTATGTGTGTTATTCATTGCATGTAGTTAAAGGCTGTGTGAATGTGTTCTTGATTTGTACGATTTCACACTTCACCCAGTTATTGCCCCGACAAATATTATGGTTGTGCTTGTAACTATTTATGTGTTAAAAGCTGCAATCTTGCATTTAACCAAATTACATCTTGTAGTTGGGCTATTTTTGATTTATTTAGATTTGATGTAGATAGAAAAAAGAGAACCAGAGAAAACTCTGTTAGCAACGAGTTTTAGTACAACGTAGTTAAACATGCAATAATTTAGTTTAGATCACAAATGAGCTGCCTTATTAAAATGAAGATCATTTTTCTAGAAGCGTGTTCCCTCCCACTCTGACTTTCTCTGCCTCAATTATAAACCAACACCATAGGCCTATTCTTCATTTACAATTGTTTTAAGCAAGAGCTTAAGACGCAATTTTCTCATGCATGTTACTGATGATTTTTATTTAAATATACTGCTTGTTTCTTTTTGCATGCACATCTAATTTCATGTTTTATGTATTTATTATTTAATTACTTTATTAACCACTTTTACTTACTATTATTTACTATTATTACCCCTATTATTTACTATTATTATTATTAGTAATATTAATTTTAAATGTTCTTTGTTTATGCGATTGTTTTTCCTGACGGTTTACACGCGGCACACGGTGGACCCAGCAAAGAGGGACAAAAATGGAGCACGGTCCGCACGTACATACATTTACATCTCTGGCAGGGCAGAGGAATGCTGCCGATACGAGAATCGTTTCTGTCAGCCGTTCCCCCCGAGAGATGAAAGCAAATGCTGGCTCTGTCTCAAACTATTAGGACGAGGGACTGCCCTCCCCTCACCTCCCACCTCAGCTCCCCTCTCTCTCTCTCTCTCTCTCTCTCTCTCTCTCTCTCTCTCTCTCTCTCTCTCTCTCTCTCTCTCTCTCTCTCTCTCTCTCTCTACCCCAATTTATATTTAGTCGCTCTTAGCTGCCGCCACTCGCTGAAAATAACCGATCTACAAGATGACAATGCATGGCGGGAGCGACGCGTTGTCATGCTTGAAGATTGACTATTTCCGGCACCTAACGGCGACGGAGCGTATAGAATCGGACGATCTGTCCGACTCTCCGTACGACACGGAGGGACAGAAAAAGAATTCGCCTCCGCCTTTTGGAGAGGAAAAAGAAAGTAGCTGCTGTCATTGGAGGGAGAGAATGATTAAGTTTTCTCTGTGGCTTGTTTACTCTGTGACAGCGAGCTGCTGAACGTTCCCTGACCTCGGAAACCTCTGCACCGTATGTACGCCGAATCTGATCGCTGGACTGAAACATGAGGTCTGACATAACGAGACGTGTGTGTGTGTGTGTGTGTGTGTGTGTGTGTGTGTGTGTGTGTGTGTGTGTGTGTGTGTGTGTGTGTGTGTGTGTGTGTGTGTGTGTGTGTGTGTGTGCGTGCGTGTGTGTGTGTGTGTGTGTGTGTGTGTGTGTGTGTGTGTGGAGGGGGGGAATGATGGTGGCTCTTGTTACTGTTGACATCTCCTTGTCAACACCGATCATTGCCTACTTTATTTTGTTACTTATTTAATTGGCGTAGTGCAAAACAAAAGACTCCGTTCCGACTCGAAGCTAAACCACTGCGCAAACACAAACAGACACACACAAACAACGCGCAGACAGGCACAGCGGTAATAGACGACAACGCGCGCGACGCAGATCGGCGACGCACATCGACACAAATTACAGAGTTTCGCAAGCAATCGTCGAGATGATGGTACGCTGCAGCTGTGGCCACCGGGGGTCAACGAAGGCGACGGACAAACACGGGTCACCTCTCTCCCCTCTCTGTCTTTATCTCTCTCTCTCGCTGTCTCCGAGGGGGGAGATGGCGGCTGCCGTTTCCCATTGGTCCGTTTGTGGCAGAGAGGAGCGGCGCTTTCCCATTGGTCGGCCGCGGCGGGTTCACTCAGAGGCCACGCAGCGCTCATGCGGATTTGAACCGCCGAGTTAAACTGGGAACGTCTCGAGGGCACGCTGTGACCTGTCAGACTCCGCCCTCCCTCCCCCCCTCCTCCCCTCCCGTGCTCGGCGTGCTTCCGATGCCATTCTGCCGCCCTGCCCTCCCTCACGCCATGTCATCCCTCTATCTATACCTCCTCCATCCATCCATCCATCCATCCATCCCCCATCTCATATAATCCCTTCATCAGCTGTATTCCATCTCATCATCTCTCCATCCCTCCGTCTAACGTCCCTCCGTCTATCTAGACCTCCATCACTCCATATCATCATCCCTCCATCCCCACACCTCCATCACGTCCCTCCACATCTATCCCTCCATAATTCTCTCCCATCGTTCCCTTCACCCTCCTGGCTCTGTCCTCCTCCCCGCGGTGACCCTCCATCCTGCTCTCCTGCCCACGTCCATCCTCCCCCTCCCCCTCCCCCTCCTCCCCTTCCCCAGGCGCTGAAAGCAGATTTGCTCTTTAAACTAATGGTCCGTTATGTGAAACCGACCTGATTACTGCCGGCAGAGGGGATGGAGGCCCCGCATGCAGCCCAGGCCAGGCGGCCACACGTACATCCTAGTAGAGGCCGGACGGGGCTCAAACACCGCTGTTTGAATTTGATCTGTGTATATATATCTATATATACCTCATCCTGTCGGCGGGTCATTGATTTGGCCCAGTTATTGATTTGCCGGTTTGTGCCCAGTGTGGAGGGAATTGAGCAGCTTTGGAGCGATGGCAGTCCTGCTCTCTCTGGCTGCTGTTGGGCTCTGTCGGCTTTTATTCATTTTAACCTCACTGTCACCTCATGGGCCCCGCGGTGGGCCGTGAGGATAATGGCAAATGGTCCCCCAAATAACTAGCAATATACAAATAGATAATTTGAATAATGATAATTTAACAATAAAAAATGTATACATTTAAATGCTGATACTTTGTTGATTCCACTGATACTTATCATTAAAACAGATTATTATTATCAGTTATCAGATCAGCCTCAAAGTTTTTAACTATATATTTTAAATTTATTTATTTATTCATAATTTAATGGCAAGTGTCAAGAACTTTGGAGAGAAGTTTCTGGGTGTATTCTAAAATAATTTGGAGTAAGCTGATTGTGATAATCATGTTTTTGATCTATATAGAGAAAATATAATTATTCTGTCCCTTTGTGTCCCAAACGTAATTCTAAATTGATGTTTCAATCTCGTCACATCATGCTCTGTTTTGCCATCTTGTCAGAAGAATAATGTTGGAACTCATTAACAGTTAATTAGCTCTGGCGGGTGTGAACAGCTGACGGTGTAGCAGCACAACTTTTCTCTGGATGGAGATAGAATTTGACTACATGAAAAGAAAAGTGTTTGAAGTCTCATTAATTATTTCACATTTCGCACATTTTGGCTAAATTTGAAACGTAAAAATAATGTGTGAAAATAATCACATTTTGTGATCAAGTTTCAGCTATTTGCATGAGGCAGCAAAGTAACAATAAGACAAGGCCTAAACCAAACAGAGGGTGACCACACAAAGAAAAACACTAATGTTACTGGTGCATAAGACTCCTCTCTATTAATTACAACTGCTTTACAGTATCGTACAGTAAGCCTGTGGGTTTAACTGGCATTCTCAGATTCTGTGTGGCTCCCTAGGACTTAGACTTACACAAATACATTATGAATGAATGGCTAAGCTCTACTTAAAAATAATAATAAGCATTTGAGCTAATCTGTAAGCTCAAAACATGTTCTTTTCACACACACACACACACACACACACACACACACACACACACACACACACACACACACACACACACACACACACACACACACACACACACACACACACACACACACACAGAAGAGGGCAAGTAAATTCGATAGACTAACAATCTAACATGCAAAATGTATTGCATGCATTCAGAGTAACAGGATATTGGTGAATTAATAGTAACATTATAAACAACAGTGATAAAATATGTTTGTGAAAAAGAAAAAAGAAAAACAAATGTGGTTATTTCTGGCCTGCCAGGGCCAGACGGAAGCCAAGAGCACACGTTGAAATACTCATAAACAATTTTATGAAAGTCATTACTCATTTGGCCACAGGTCCGCCGATATAAAACAATCTAGTGAGGAGCGAAACTTGTAAAAGTTTTATAGTCTACTCTAATTATTATGGACTGAGCTATGAAAATGTAAACATTATGCAGAGGCCAAATTTTAGGGTGCAGTTTAATTTGACTTCACACTGAGTTTGAGCGACTGCTTATTTGCTGTATATTAATGACATTGTTGCTGTTTAGTTGATGTATGTACTAATAACTTTTCTTAATTTTTAAATTTCATACTTGTTATTGGGGAAGGTGTGGTGGTGTTTGTTTGGTCGGCAGGTACTTTACCAACTCTGTTGGGAAACGTACTCACATTTTTTACATAAGTAAAGGAATCAATACGACTGCAATATAGAAATAAGAAAAAGTCTGAAATTCAAAATGTACTTTTTTATAAAAGTCGCACGGTACATGTTTTGTAATAATAATAATCAAATCCTACAAGATAGTAATTATAGTAATTATTTTTGCAATGAAGTAAAAGTACAATATTTCCCTTGCATGATATTTAATGGGAAATACTCAAATAACCAAGTACAAATACACTTGGTTATTTTTCTCCACTGTTTACAATCCAGTGACTAACATTAAAAGGGAATAATCTAAGAATGTAACAGTGGAATCATCTAATCTAATCAAATGATTATATTAGATCATATCTAAGATACACAAGTTGAGCCTTGGCATAGCCTCTCAGAGGCCTAGGCTAGGATAAGTACTACTGCATGTGCTATGGGCTAAGACGGATTCTGCATGTTCAGACTGCGGTGAAAAATTGGGAGTGAATCTGCAGTTCTGACAGCAATGGGATGGGAAGTGCATTCCACAGTTTACCACTGCACCACCCGAGTACCTCCGTGCCTCTTGGGTTCCAAGAACCACATCATGACCTAATTCTATTGTAAGGATTGATCTGCATTTAAATTGTGGATTATCCAACGACCTTCAGGTTTGTCTATTGATTCAAATCTGATCCTAGGCCAGCCTGAACTCACTGGCCTTCTGTTTGGGGTTTCTTCCTAAAACTAGAAGGACAGAGGTACTTTCTAAAACCTTCAGCAGCTGCACCAATGCTGCTGTGACAGAATAAACTCTGACTGAAGACACCACAACAGTCGAACCTCACAGAGCGTTGGGTAGCACTTAAAGAGTTTCCTAGGCCTTAGTTTGATGAGAAAAGATGTGACTTGTCGGTCATCATGACTGCATAATTCTGGATCTGTGGGCCAACGGGAATCATGTGATTGTGAAAAGCATATTCACTCATTTTCCATTTATGTACCATTTTCTTTTCAGTTTTTATTTCCCCTCTGTGATTCTGACAAACAAACAAATTGGCAAGCTCAACTTATTAAAGTGTGAAGAGTTGTGTTTCCACAAAGCATCTGTTCCAGCTACTGGAAGTAGACATTTTTACTTTGTATAACTATAACAATTCACTTTTATCTGTATCTGTGTATTGTATGCTTATATGCTTTATGGCCCCCCTTTGAAAATAAGATGCTGCATTTATGATGCTGCATTTAAAGGGTATATATCACCTATAAAAAGGGAAATCTATTAGGGGATCAAACCCTGATCTCCCAGTCCATATGGTTCCATTTTAAAGCTACAATAAACAACTTATTCTAACCAATCTGTATACTAGAGCATTTGTAGTACAACGTATATTCCATATAATGTATTATACATCTCCACCAACATTGGAGCCATTGCGTCTTCTAGGACACATGTTTGAGAATTTTAATATAGCATTTGATAGCACATCGGAATGACAACAGATGCATCGCTATTCTTACTGTAGTTTGGACATAAATGGGATATAGTGTAACACTCAGATGAAAACCTGACCAGGTCAGAAACATTATTACAGCCTAACAATTTAAGTTGTTCCACTTCAGTTTTAAGTGTCTGCTTTATAGCTTTGTTTTGTTTGCTTAAGTCACGTGA
Source organism: Benthosema pterotum (assembly GCA_039105355.1). Taxonomy (NCBI): domain Eukaryota; kingdom Metazoa; phylum Chordata; class Actinopteri; order Myctophiformes; family Myctophidae; genus Benthosema; species Benthosema pterotum. Next base: position 17,226,225 of record CM076978.1, read on the forward strand.
CACGTGTGAAGGCTGGTGTGTGCTGCTTCTGTGTGTGTGGGTGTGTGTGTGTGTGTGTGAGTGGGGTGGAATAGCTGCACATTCAATCGTTGAGCTGTGGGTCATTTACTGTCACTTCCCATCCATCAACTTATTTCCACTTTGCTGGCTTGGGTGGATTTTGGGGGGTTGGGGGGGGGGGGGGGGGGGGGGGGGTTGGTCAGGTGACCAGTATGTCCAGCCCCTGGATGGTGACCCTGCAGATCTCTGGGTGTCGAGGTGGAAGCGATTGTTTTCTGCACTGTGATTGACCTCAGGGGCGGATCTAGGCATGGGCAAGGGGGGGCCCTAAATGCCCTGACTGCCCCACCAAACATGATGGCATGCAAAACAACCCAAGATATTTCAAATAAAAGTGCTTTTATTTAAAATGATCTGAAACACCTACTGCTTCTAACTAACTACAGCTGTGTCACCACTAAACCAACAGCATTTCATCATTGAAAACAGAAAACTCTCTGAGTCAGACCTTTAGCTTTATGCATGCTGCGTGTCTGTTGCAACTTCAACAACAACTGATGTTATATTGATGCTTTGCTTGACTAATAACTTGACTGTAACTGAAAAACTGAAAAACCCATACCATTTTCTACTGCCCCCCCCCCCCCCCCCCCCAGTTTGGAAATGTTACATCCGCCCCTGATTGACCTGCAGGCACACACACACGGACATGCACGCACCTACACTTGCGACACACACATGCTGCACACAGTCACGCAAGCACGCGCACACGCACATGGCCATCAGCTCCTATCAGGGGCGATATTGTATGAAGTATGGATGCTGCACAACAGTTGAAAAGCGAAGCGGCTTGTGAGATGGTTAAACAGCATAGTGATACAGACAGGATATTTGCAGCATAAAGGACCGCTTCACACATTTTCAATCTCCAGTGTCTTCATGTTGGAAAACCCTGTATATCAGTGACATTACCAGTATAGGAAGGTTTGGTCATTTCAAACAGGAATATCAACATTAGTTGACATGTCATGTTGACATCCCATGGCCCATCCCACTGGGGCTGCAACGATTATTCATAATCAAATCAAGTTTAATTGCATTGTCAACTAATCACTAGAGTTATCATGGGTATTTCCCACTTCCCATATGGACAATATTTTATATGCGAACACTAGAGAGTGGCCTTTCATATAGGAGAATAAAGTTAATAAAAGATCCATAGTATTTCTTTGCAAAGTGAAACATATACAAAACATATATAATTTATGTGATTTATACGAATTATATGTGACATTCAAAAAAGATATAAGATCCATAGTATTTTTTTGTAAAGTGAAACATATATAATTTTGTAATTTATAAGAATAATATATGACATACAAAACAGATATAACATCCATAGTATTTTTTGTAAAGTGAAACATATATAATTTTGTAATTTAGAAGAATAATATATGACATACAAAACAGATATAACATCCATAGTATTTTTCTTGTAAAGCGGCTTGTATGAAAGGTGCCACTTTCAAGAATTCAAGATTTTTTTTCCATATGGGTTGTCCATAGTTTTTCCAGTGTTAAGTGTAACTAAACTAAAGAACAGTGATCATCTCTCTTCACTTAGAATCTGATGATAGTTACACATGCCCAGTAGCAACTTCAAAGAAAAATATGACACATAACAATGATTATTAACAAAACATATGGCTTGAATATTTTTAAATTGCCTATTTGAGTTCAGAAGAGTTACTGTTTTTTACGCTGACACATGTGTAGCTCTTCTTTTTTTAATTAGGTTATGCAGTCAGAATAAACAAATAAAGTTATCATGGGTTGCTTTAATTAATTAAAATGTGTTTGTTTGAATAATAGCCTAATCAGAAGCTATCAAATGTATTTTTGATAGCTTTGATAGAACATGTCTAAAAAATACAGTATATATTTTAATATTTATATTGTGTTATAATTAGTATTTTAGTTCATTGTTTTATCAGCATCAACTCAGGTTGGGAATAAAACATTGCAATATGTTAACCTCACCAGAAAGCTAATACTGTAGATCAGTAGAATGCAGGACCCCCTGCCTGCAGGTTTAAGCCATTTAGCCAGCAGTCACGTCTAGAATTGATTATTGGAGTCTTGTACTAGATGCTATCCTGCCTTGCCAACGGCAACTATTTCATCTAACATTGTGCTTTGGCGATTAAGCACGCAGGAGTACGTATATCCTTATTTATTGGACTTACTCCTACTGTTTATTTCTATTTTATTTTTTATTTTTTACAGGTTCATGCCTGTAATCACCTCAGCCTTATGTTCAATCAACATCACTACGGGCCGGGTGGTGGTCCGCACGACTCACAAACAACGTGACGACCCCCAAAGTGTGTACATTGTAGTCAAAGATGGGCAGCATCCGGATGGATTTCTAGTCTACCCAACAGCAACAATAGTTTAGACAGACCCAATGAAACCTAAACAACAGAATCCTGTACGCATCCTCATTCCTCTGCTCAGATAGAAAACAATTCATACAGTATCACACTGGTTTATCAGTATCACAGGCTAAATAAGTGTCTAAAACTGTGCAAGCCTGTAGAGTATATATTTCATTTTATGGGTATATACAATCATAAAGACTATATAACTAAAATTAAGTTATGCGGCTATCCTGTGCATTTTGTCTTCATGAGTTTTTAATCACGTTCATGATGAGCAGTATCTTGTTCAGAATGAGCAATAAATCTTGTGGGCGCTCTGTGTCTACTTTAAATAAACTCTCAAAATGTGTTGCTATCAAACCTATATTTTAGCCCGTATCATATAACAGCCGTGCAAGAGGGTTTACCTTCATTAGCAAGTAATCTAACAACTTGAAACACTTTGGTACTAATGACTTATTATGATTGAATATTATGTCAAAGTCAAAGTCAAACTCTTTAATGATGTTATACATTATACACATAATGGAATGTATGCTACTGTCAATATACCCAACACTGCGGTTCTCAAGATATGCAAAGGAAGCCAGGACCGGCCTATAGCGGGCTGATGGACACCTACCTAGTCTGTTAATGCAGCTTGACAGGATGTCATGGATTTGACTACAGATTCTGACAATACGTCGAGATTTGAAAATATATGGGGGTCTATGGTATAATGCCTATATATCAAGACGTATTTGTCACTTAGAAATTATTCAAAACGTTATGCATTTTTTTTGCAAAACTGCTAATACAAAATATGAAAAGTTAACGACAACCTCAATTCTGTAATGAAAATAGGAAAATGTCATGTTGACCATACACATTGACAGTTTGACAGTAGTATTTTTGTATCCTTTTCCTCCTCTCTAATGCAAAGCAATATGAGGACGCTTCTATCTACAGTCCAGTACAGTCTAGACTTCTGCATACTCTATCCTCCTGCATGAATACAGATGGCTATTTCCATATCTACTCTAGAGGAGAGGATATGGACATTGAAAGCAAATTGGAAATCGGTTTCAACAGTTTCAAACATGGTCATACCATACATGCCATTTGTACCATTTCTTTAGTAGTGCACTTCTGTCTATTGTTAAATAAAATCACATTTGCCTGTTTGATTTCTTAATTGTCCAAACAAAAGCAAAAGCAAGATGGCTGCATCAAAGCATATCTGTCCCCGGCAGAGTGAGGTCACAGCACCACAGACTTACACTACACATACTGGCTGAGCAAGGCATCGCATGCACGGTGATTCAACATTACTATTGAGTGTCTTTTTTTTAGGACACAATTTTGTGACCCATGTTTCACCCCTGTGTCAATTATATGTCATCCTGGGCTCCACAGTCCACACACCCATGTTTTTAGGGTACGTACCCTAGGGAACACGGTGAGAACATGCAAACTCCATGCAGAAAGGCCCTTTGAACCCATTACCTTTTTAGCTGTGAGGCGACAACACAACAACCAGGTGTGCCACAGTGGCCCCTACCATTAAGTTTCAATAGATAAAGTTAGGGGTATTTGAGCTTACCTAGAAACAGACCTCGTCCCTTTTGCTGTCAACTTAATCTACTTACAGATACAACGAAATAAAGGCAGAAAATAGTGAAGGAACGCACACACGCACGCACACACACACACACACACACACACACACACACACACACACACACACACACACACACACACACACACACACACACACACACACACAGAGTACCCTATAATCTTGCTCTCTCGCTGCTTATGTGAGGAATGTGAAGAATCTCTCAGTTAATGAATTCCTATTTCCTGATAACATAGGACAGTGCTGGTAACAGTGGTGTGTGTGCGTGTGTGTGTGTGTGTGTGTGTGTGTGTGTGTATGCATGCATGCACAAAGCTGGACATCCCCTAATGGCTCAGAATGGGCTGTTGATTTCATTAGCTGTTTGTCTGACCCGCGACATCCAGAAATGAGTTTTACATCAAGTGGCTAATATAGTTTGACAAGCAGAAAATGTGGCACTTTATTTCACCACATTATCAGGATGCCTGATGTATTGCAGCAGGTTTTTTTTTCTTCGATGCATTGTTCATCGTGTTCAGGTTCTGGTAACCTGTCACTGGCATGGGTGAGAGCTTACTATCCTCCCATGCACCCTCTCTCTCTCTCTCTCTCTCTCTCTCTCTCTCTCTCTCTCCCTTTCCAACTCATTGATTGAGCTCTAGCTCTGGTCCATACTGTAGCTCTAATGCCTTAATTAGTGAAATGGTATGGTCTGCAGTCAAGGAAATGCAGACCAGTAAAAATATAAAGCGTTTCTCCTACTCACCTGCACAAATTGGTGGTTTGTGTTATTAGCTTACACATAGTGGTTGAAAACCACTGCTTTAGTGCTATGGCAGAAATTAGGGCTATGGACCAGAGCTAACTGTAGGGACAGAGCTCAATTAGTGTTCATTGATTTCAAAATATAATCGAAAAGTTGACTATTTTTATACAAACTAAATAAAAAGTAATCACTATCTAAAGCCTACATAAAGACTGCGACAAGCGAGAATTGAGAAACAAAATAATGCGTTTTGACACATTATAAACAATTCCCAAAGTAGACTTCACTATCAGTGCAGGTTATTGTTAGACACTCCCTAAGCAGCAGCCCTGACGCGGGCTCTTTAAAGTCCTCCTGTAGCCACGCCCCCTTCCTCCACAGCTGCATGTAAACAGACAGAGAGGAGCTCCGATGTGAGTTTGGAACTAAACAAACAAATAAACAGCTTGCAATTTAACACGTACACCGAATGAAGTTGTAGAATTGTTAATAGTGTTACTGAGTCACTCCAGTGGGAGTTGAGAGAAGCTGCACTGAACAGTTTTTTCTCCAATAACTTTACTTCTCCAGGTGAGTTGGCATTGTTGGCATTGTTGGCGTCGTGTGTGTGTGTGTGTGTGTGTGTGTGTGTGTGTGTGTGTGTGTGTGTGTGTGTGTGTGTGTGCGTGCGTGCGTGCGTGCGTGTGTGCACACACACACACACACATGCGTTGTGAGTTGCTTGTGTGCATGCGTGCCACTTGTGGTTAATAATAATAACAATAATAAGGTGCTTGAAAGGCTCTCATGATACGTATTTATAATGACTAATATTCTGTTTACTAAATGAATTAAATGGAATGTTTTTTGTGTGGTTGTCACAGCAACAACTTTCCTTGAAACCAATTTCAGAATTATTTAATGATTTGTTTAATTGAAAGTGAAGTGTCACAACCTAGCCTATAGCACCTCTATGTTTGTTTTTTGGTTTGTTTGTTTTTTTGTTGAATTTCTCAATTTATTTCAAGACATACACTCATCAGAATTGTAGGTGTATAATCAAAGAACCTGCACTGTATATAAAATTGACTGACTGATTCAGTCTTTCTTTCTTTCTTTCTTTCTTTCTTTCTTTCTTTCTTTCTTTCTTTCTTTCTTTCTTTCTTTCTTTCTTTCTTTCTTTCTTTCTTTCTTTCTTTCTTTCTTTCTTTCTTTCTTTCTTTCTTTCACTCCCAAACTTTCAGGAGCCGTGGCCACAGGTACAAGAGCAGGTACTATGAATCTTCACAGAAGCTGCAACCAGAAGTTGTCAGCCCTGGTGTGAATGCTCTACCCTGACGTCTGCACTACAGAAGCCCATAGCCGAACACAGATGAACATGTTGCTGACAAGCATCTGTGTGGGGTGCTACCAAGGCCCAGTGGGAAGATGGCAGTTGAGAGAATGGGGCCGGGCAGTTGCTATTTCACCACAGAGGAACCAGGGAGAGAAAGAGCAGCTGTAGTACTCTATCCATGCATTCCGAAGTTTGACCCTGGGCATCGCTTACACAACTGATCACCTCAAGAAGAAGACAACTCAAGGTAGGCTACATGTGTAATCTGTGTATGCTGTCATGCTGTATACTGTCAATGTGCGACCCAAATGTCCCAACACGTTCAGTGGCTCTCGAATTGAGCGCTGATGCGACGGTTCCACATTGTGTTGTGTTGTATATCTGTCATTGGAAGGCAGTGAGTTGTAACAGGTTACAATATAGACCTGGCATGGCTCTGTTGTTCATCCAAGTGGACTGCACAGTTTAAGAGCCATGGATCAGTATTATTTGACATGGTTGGATTGACACCTGCACGCTGATCAAAGTGGCCTTTACTCTGTGTGTACTGACCCTTTAAACATCGTCTGGTGCATTGCGATATAGTGTAATTAATCACACCACCTGCCAATTTTGTGCTCCAAAATGTTGTGTTTCCCTGATGACGTTCGCAGCAATCAGAGGAAGTTATAATGACAGTCCAGCTGTCATTATAAGCCCCTCTGCCTGAGGGGAAAATGTCTGTGTGCAACTTGGTGGAGATATTTGACTAAATAGATGCTTTGTGACACAACTTTCACATGGAAAATGAAACTATACTATACAGTATCTTACCCCACATCTTTGGAAATATTGAATGGAGTACACCCTATGACTACTTTTATTAGCGTGCAGGTGTCAGTCAAACCGTAACCCAATGATAGTGATCCATGGCTCTGATATGAAGGCATACAGAGACATGCCAGCGCTAGGTACATGGAGCAAGCGTGGTGACAAGAGAGTTGAGACTCTGTCTACTTTCTGAGCTTGTTGCTGATGCATTTTGAATGTGAAGTCATAGTTCCGTGCTTCACTGTCCAGCAAGAAACTTCTCTACTGTGTACACCATCTTCCATCTCTTTCATCTGTCAAGCAAGCAATGACTGTGTAAAGTACATGATCTTCCATCCCTATGCTATCTCTCTCTACTATCTTTCTCTTTAGTAGCTGTGTTCAAAACAAGCTTGACAGCACACAATACAACATAGACCAGACAGAGTCTCACAGCATGTGGCTTGTGGCTACTGCAGCACTTTGCAAGGGATATTTTCAGCAGTAGGAGCAGATAAATTTGACATAAAAAGATCTGAAAGATGATGAGATTGAGCTTGAACAGATTTTTGTTTTTCTGTGTTCATTCTGAGAAATGTTGGCACGGTGGTAGCCCTATAGCAGCATGTCTGCCGATGGCTGTCATGGTCTGTTTAGAAAGTTGTTGGAAAGGTTAGAAAGAGAAATGTGCCTCAATATGAATACATTTTACGTTGTATTTTGATGGTAACTGCTGTATGATAGCATATCTCAGTATTGCACTTGCGGGAGGGCGTTCTGGTTTATCATATTACTGACAACGCACTTTAACTGTAGCAAGACAATGGCATGCTCTTGGAGTCTTGGTCACTTCAGTTGTTGTGAAAGATAGTAAACTGGCATCCACTGTGTCATGCATTTTTTTGTTTAGTTTTTTTTACAAAATAACATTTTATTGAACATTATATTAGGGCTGCAACTAATGATTATTTCAAAATCATCAGCCAATCATTTAAAGGATTATTCGATTAATCAGATTAAGACACTTATTTAAAAATATTTAAAATATATACTGTATGCTAGACATGTTCTAACTAATGAATATTCTTGATACTATAATATGTGTCATTTTGCTTTGAATTAGCCTCTGTGCAACTATCATCAGGTTGTAAGGAAAGAGAGATGGCTCACTGCTCTTTAGTTTAGTTACACATAACGCTATAGAAAAACTATAGGGAAACTTTAACTCCAGTCATTAGTTGCCAATCCAATTAATCGATTGTTAAATTAGCTGATTAGATTCTCGATTAATCATTGCATTAGTCATTGCAGCCCGAATTAACACATAGATCATACTCTTCTTTTCTCTTTCATTATTTAATTCCCGTATAATTATTGCCTTTGTCAACCTTTGTTGCTTCATCGTGTAGTTAATTGCTAATTCCTGGTGTGTAACCTTATCCACATTATATATGTATCCACATTATATCATCCCAGCCTCTGGCTTCGCTGTGGAGCTGTTAAATCTGCAGTGTCATGCAAATAACAAGCAGCGCTTCTCTGTGTTGTAAGCACAGTTATTATTTACTATGATCTCGTATAATCAACCTCTGCCTGCGGGTTGAGAATATGTAAAAGAGCGATTGTTGAAGTTATCGGTTCTGCTAAGCAAAAGCACATTTTCTGTGGCTAGTGTTAAAAAGTCATTTGATACCAATGGGCATTACGCCTATGGCAGCTGGGAGAGGACTTTTAACCCTGCTTTAACACATAGAAAGCACAAACACTCGCAACGAACAACCCTGCTCTTGGATGAATGCATATGCACAAGTACACAAAACGTATAGGACTAGCTGCATTTGGATTGTGTCACTTCTGTAGACTCACCATCTTTCTTTCACTCAGAGATCACATTCCGTTCAGACAGATGCTATTTTATAGGCAGGTATAATAAGGTCATGAATCACCTCAATGAAACTGCACAAGATCGTCGGCACAGTGTTAATGTAATTTTAGACTGGAATGGAGTCTGTCACGAGATCAGTGGTGAGGGATCTCAGTCTTTCGTGAGGAGAAAGATCTGCCTGTCTGTCAGTCTACACAATATTGTGCTTTGAAGAAGCCGCAATGTGTGAGAGGGGGTCAAAACTTCATTGGAAATATACAATTTCAATGCTACTCCAGCACCTGGGTCTAAAAGTCTCGGTGGAAGGGAGACCACCCCCAATCACTGCGGATGTACTAGTGACATTAACATAATCAGTCATAAGAAAAAAGGTTAAAATGTTTTATTCATTAAAATAAGTTCCGGATTTGCAGCTTAAACAGGCAAGAGTGTGCAGCCTCCAACTTTCTCCCGACATTAGACTTCCTGTTTGGGCGGAGGGTGCACGTTTCAGGCGGAGGGGTCGGCGAGGTGAGCGCTTGAGGTCACCGCTAAATCCCAAATCTCACCCTCTAATCACTCCCCGAGACTCACTCTGGGGAAGCGATACTCCCCCTGCTTTTGAATTTCCAGCCACAGGCATCACAGTTTCCAGCCTCGGTCAGCGAGTGCGGTCCAGGAAAGTGCCCCAGTGTTTAGAAAAGCACTCTGTTTATGGTTTACCGACAGTTTAATAGTCCAGTTTGAAATTTCGTTCCCCGCTGGTCAGAAACAGTGATATTTCGAGGCGCCCCGGTGACGCATTTCGCCATTACTCCTGCAAGACTTTTTCATTATTTCTAAATGTGTTTCATTTTACTGGTGTTTTTTTTTTCACGGACTGTATAATACCGTTAGGCGAGTCTAACCAGTCCAACTCCTGAAATGTGTAATTAGATTATATTGGAACGCTGTACAAACAAAACTGGGTTATTAGCCGGGGACCCACCAGGCTGCTGTCCCCAAAACCTCCATGGCTTTTATTCATTTTGGATGATTAAATGCTAGAAGTGAAATCAGTTTCATTCTTCAAATTGGGAAGTTGTATTCCATTAGGCTCTCTCACACACACACACCGCTCGGCCAAGTTGTTGTGAAACGTGTTTGACAGGTTCCCTGACAGCAATGCAGGATGGAGAGGGTCCCACACGCCGGGGAGACAAGTCACAACTTAAACAGTCCCATTTCCCTCTGCTTTTGATACACCCCCCTCCCCTTCTGATCATGGCCAGTGGGCATACAGTATATTTTATTTTTGCCTCTGGTCAGACTAAATAACACTACTGCATTTCCAACCAGGGACATGTACAACGTACAGGAGCTTGTTAGATATATATGATACAATATGTGAAGTATGCTTCATAATATCACTACTTAACAATTTAAACTTAAAATAAAAAAAACAAAAAATGAAAGAATGAATGAAAATATATAGTACAGCATGAGAATATTATAATAACCAAAGTAAACTCTGGCACAATTTTAAAATGGTTCAAAATCACACTCAGTATCTTACATTTTCTCTTTTCTCTCTAAATCTATAAACTTGTGAGCTTGTAGACATCCCTTATTTTTTATTTAACAAAACAAAATACCAGAAATGAAAATATAAAATATAATTAAAATATTCCTGTTGTAATGGAAAATGTCCTTAGCCTAACTATTTTTATGAAGGTACCCCAATAACTTCGTTGTTGCTCTAAACTGCATGAAGCCCAGGTTCACAAACTCAATTTGCTATAACCTAAGGACATTTTGTTGAAATAATTAGTTTTTGCTTTTCCCCTTGAGACAAGGAAAAACTGTCTATATTGCAGAATTTGATGTGAGAAAGTGTAAGGTAACAGTAATAAATTAATACAAAGATAATCTAGAAGTAATATTGGCTAAAATAGCATATATATTAAGATATTAAGAAGAAGCAATACATATTTGACTGGTAATATTTTTGAGTGGTTGAACGTGGTAGGGTTTTATAAATATTTAACTAATGAAACATAGTAACCGTTTAGAACAGAGTTTTTTTGTAATGCTGGCTTGAGGGGGTTTACACTATCTACACTGGCTTCCACTGTGACATTGTTATTTTACCGATAACATGTCTTACAAGTTGTGAAACCAAAGACTTAAGACTGGGAGGGAGTGTTTTATTTATTTATTCCTGGCTAAGGATGTACAACTGGGAGAGAGAGTGAATTGAATAAATTACATTTTACTGTTTGTTGTTTTACATTGTTCAGATCCACAGGCTTCGATCTTTATTCTTTATTCTTTCATCTTCAGCCAGGGTTCCCCCAAAAATACGTATGCTGGCATTCAAGTAAAGTTACGGTTTGGAACATCAATGTTTCCTGCCTGACAGCAACAATCTCTATCTGAGCTTTGATTTTAGAACAATGCAAAAACTAGTCTCAAAAAAGAAAAGAAAAAAAGGCACTAGTAACACCTCAAGCACTTCTCTATCTTATTCAATTCATAAACTCAGACATATGCTTTGATGTCGTACTATTTAGCTCAAGACAAATGCATCTGTGTTCACACAGTGCTAGAAGAAGTATGTAGCAATACTATAATGCCCTACTAGTAATAGGCTTATACAATTTGTTTCCCTCCAAAATGTTTGTGATCCAATGTTGTATGACGTAGAAAAACATAATACTGTAAAATGGAAACGTGGTAAAGTGAGTACTATACCGTATGAGGGAATGTAATTCCTCTCTGCCAAAGCATTGGATCACAGATGGAGCAACAATCGCAAACAAAGCTATCCTGTATGTTGGAATAACATACCACAGAGCCAGAATCCTGCCTAAAAAGTGTATGCGCAGTAACTAATTAAATATTACATATTACTGTAATATTACCTTTTCTAGCACAAGTAAATTAAAGATATTACTCTGCCAAAATGTGTAATAAGTAATATGTTACTCTGCCAAAACATGCCTCTTTACTTTTACTTACTTTTGAGCTTGTTGTTGCATGTGAAAGTAGAACAGATTTACAAGCTATCAACAGATAACAACAGACATGTACTGTATAGTTTGTAGATCCTAATCCACCGCAGCATTCTGCTATACGTAATGTAATACGCAATATAATATTCTTTGACTCAAGTAGTAAGTTAAGTAATATTACTACTTTTTCTAAGGGCCATAAGTAAAGTAAAGATATTACTCTAAGTAATATTACCCAACACTGTTGGCAACACATGCCGAAATCTCCTCTCAGCTGGAGTGATTATTCTACAATGAGCAGGATACACAATAAATCCCCAAACTCGTGGCCTGACTGATATGATTCTGTGAGATTCCAGCTTGGATAGCCTGTGATAGGAATCGTCTTGCTCTTTAAGATGCCCTTAGATTGATCCCCGCCGTTGTATCTCGTCGGAGGCAGAGCTGATCTGTGGTGAAGATAGGTGGGCCGGGGTCATTACTGCTGCCACGGGGAGACGGAAAACCATAAGCTTGTTATTGTTACTTTTTCCTGCAGGGTGGAAAAGTCTGCATTACGAATGCTTTTCGGCTGCGTTGTGTTGTTATTGAGGATGAGGTCTGTATTACGCCTGTGTGGGTTGTTCGCAATGCGTGTGGACACCGTGCTGCATACAGACTGAGCATTATGGGAGTTCATGATCCTGAAGATATTGATGTCTGAGGTCATGGATGAAGAAGTGTGTCGGTGGTTAAAAGTCATGTATGACAAGAGGGCTTAATATCACTCTAAGAACTGGTGAGAATAACTGCTGTCAGCCTAATGAATCACGGCTACATAAAAATGAAGATATTTCATTCAATGTGTTATTTTTATTATATATACCTGGTCTTCAAATCATCAAGTAGAGCAGTGGTTTTCAACAGGTGGTCCGGGGACCTCCAGTGGTCCTTGATAGAATTCCAGGTCGGTCTCAGGGTAAGTGATGGACAGTGGGTTAAGCAGATATAACTCTTTGAGAGCGTAAAAATGAAACCAAATTGGTTTCATGTTTACACTCAAAGATTCATCATGTGAATGAGCCCTTCAAAACCCCACCCTCTTTGGCCTTTGGGCGTGGGTTTAGTCACTGTACAATGCCATAGTTCAGCAACTATTGCTACCCAGGTCAAGCTTTCCTGGTCAAGCTTTCTTCTTCTAATGTGTCTATTGGACAAGGACGGATTGGGGAGGGACTTAGTGAAGGGCTCAGTAGCCCAAGTTTACACAGCTAGGAGAATGTAGAAGATTAATGTTCATTCTGATCTGTGTGTTTGACTGTTTTGTTTCCGAAATCCGGCCTGGTATTGTGGACAAAAGCAACAGAAATCTTTAATTTTGGGGTCTGTGGGGATAAAATATCCTCAAATGGTGGTGCGTGGCTCAAATGCTGAATAAATAGTGGGCCGTGCCATCAAATTGGTTGAAAACCACTGAAGTAGAGGATGTGTGCATGCCGGCTGCTGTACATTGCTGCCATGTTGCTCAAGTCACACTGTAAATGAAAAGGGTTAAATAGCACAAAGAGATGGAGCTTGGCATGTACCACATACATGTAGTACATGCCAAGCTCCATCTCGTCCCGGAATCAGTCCCAGAGCCTGGCAGACCTGTGCACAAAAAAGATCACATACTGGCATAGTGAGTGGACATTTTGGCTCTCAGTATCATCAGCACCACTCCCTCTCCCTGTTCCCTGTCTGTGTTAAGGCAGAAAAAAGTGAAATGGAGCGCGGATTGTAAGGGGGCACAGAAGAGGAATTAATCATATGATTGATTGACCCCCTCACCGCATCGTTGGGAGTTCTGAAAAACATTGAGGCCAGCTCAGAGTTGATTTATAGCGTGTCACGCCCATAACACAGCAACAGTTGTCGGGTGTCACTTGGTAGCTTCCATTGATGCTTTCTAACTTACCGCTAGAGTATAACTTGGCCAAGGGAATATTGTGCTGTTGAAGAAACGTGCATTAGGGACATGATGAAAGCGAGGCCTGCTTCTCTAATTGGTTCCATCGTGTCCATGTTGGTTGCCAAGGAGATGCCTGCTGTCTGGACAGTGAGTTCCTGTGTGCTTTTTGACCTTTTGCTGATGTTGTTGCTGTCAGGAAGGAACCCCTGATCTCCATATTTGAACCTTCTGTCCCCAGCTGTGAATTAATGCCCTCCTTTGTCATACTATAGTGTTAGACAATAGTATTTAAAAATAGGCAATCTACAAGATCAAAGCTGGTCGCATCATGAAGCATTTTGAGCTTGTAGATATGCTATTTCAGCTCATTTTTATGCTGAACAGTATCAGTTTTGGACATGTGAGGTTTCCACCCGACGACAACGACATGCTACTGTAAATTAGTTAAATAAATAAAACCCAGAGAGACTAAATTAAATCTAATCAACAAAATCTAACCCGGTAAGGTCACATCCTCAATCTCTTGACTGACAAAAATATATATTAATATAGGCCTATCAAATATATGGTTTATTACATTGCCATTACATTACTGTATTGCTACAGTACATTTACAGTAAACATAATGAAATATAAAAGTAATAATGCCTTCATGTATTTTCTTACATCAATATAGAGCAGTCTGCTATAACTATCAGGATCTGTGGTTATACATTTTATTTTCACTCACTTCAATCACATTAATGATGAACAATATCTTCATCTCAAGACAAGCGATCAATTTAGTCCTCACTACATTTTTATTCATAAAAATGAACACAGGGGCATGATCTTTTTTTATGAACTTGTTAAATTGTGATGTTATTAAACATTAATACAAAACATATATCATAATGTCTGCATTTTCCAAAAGGGTGCAATATTTGTTCAGATCCGACCAGACGCAGGCATAAAAAGCTATGCCCACTTGGCCAAATGGACCCTTACGTTGGTCCACTTGGTTACATGTGTGCTCTCACAGTTAAATGAACACTCTTAACTGTGTGTTGTGAACCAGAACACAGGGGTTGGGTATCACCTGGCTGTGAGCAGAGCCTGTGGTGTTGACCGTCCCTTCCATGTCCCACAGCGAGAGACCTGAAATGGAACGTGTAGTGTGTGTGTGTGTGTGTGTGTGTGTGTGTGTGTGTGTGTGTGTGTGTGTGTGTGTGTGTGTGTGAGTGTAGATTAATTTTAATTCATCAGGTGAACCGTACCGCCATATTGTTCTTGTGCGTCACATAATGTGATCATACAGTCCAGGTGCTCTGTAAATATACCTTATGCAATATAGGTACACACATATGCACTACAACACACACAGACGCACACACACATAAACACACACACTGGTGTAGCATCACTATACTTGTAAGGACATTATATTCCATGTTACATAGGACAGCAATTTTATACGTCTCTGTCATTTTTACCATTTTATGCACCAAGTGAAATCCAATTGTGACATGTTGTGAGCTTGTGAATTGAATATCTATATTCTCTAAACCCAACCCGTAAATCTTAACCTATAAAGCGTTTACTGTATAATATTTAACTAAATCATTGTAAACCTACTAGATGTAGTTTTGGAAACAATATTTTTCCTCATAATGTCTATTTCTCACATCTTGCTATACTGGGGACATACAGTAGCAGTATAGTAATACGAGTACACACACACACACACACACACACACACACACACACACACACACACACACACACACACACACACACACACACACACACACACACACACACACGGGCAATTGAGGCTGAATAGTCTTGCGTCCATGGGAGCCACAGCACATATGAGCTGGTAATGAAATGAACAGTTTTGTGGATCAGTGATGAGGAGAACAGGTGCAGGATAATGTTTGCAGATGAACCTTCTGGGCACACCAAGCCCCCCCCCCCCCCCCCCCCCCTCTCTGACCGCGTGTGTGTGTGCATGTGTGTGCCTGCCTGTCTGTCTCTCTCTCGCAGTCTGTCTGTCCGTCCGTCCGCCCTTCTCGTGGCTTCACTTTCAGCGTCAAGCACATACATTACTTTTACATTTGCAGCCAAAATGATTTGCATGAGAAACATGTGTGTTTGTCGTGAGCATAACAGAAACAACATAACGGCGCATCTCCCAAAGGACATCAGTAGTAATATTTTGCAGCTGAATTGATTTAGAATTTTGGCTGTCTCGTAAAATAGTCATTACCTAGACGGGGGTACAGGCCGTTCAGACTTATCAACGAGATTATATGCTCCTTCACATTTGGCACAGATTGTACCTGATGGCACAGGGTGAATACACTGCTCATAGTACATGCAATACCATTCAAAAGGACAAACTGTTTCAACATCCAGTGTTATTCTCTGTGGCATGTTGGCAATTCTTTTACAGAAAATGGATGGCACGTGATAATGGTTTTCCAGAGGTCCTCGAGGGCGTTCCAGGGGTCCTCAGATAAATGATTAATAGTGATTACACACAGTGTAAAAAATAATCATACTAAAGCGGGTGACCTAATGCATACAATCAAACTGGATGTTCTTTAAATTAACCATAGGAAATGATATGGACGATACAGAAAGAAACGATCCATCCTTTAAAACCACTCTCGAAATCCACTTCTTCACCTCAATATTGCTTTCTCCAGATAATTGAAACCCCAACCCCATCCTCCTGTTTTACTGTTTGATGTGTTTTTTTGTTTTCTTTCTTTAGATTGTACTTTTAGACAGTATAAAGGGCTTTTCACATAGGGAGCACATATAGTTCATTTTCAACAGGACTGGCCTTTTGTGCTGCAGAAAGACCCCATGTGATGAAGCCAGCATGTGACACGTCTCCCTTGTTATTTGTAGCGTGCGTGCTTGTTTCGTGCATGCGCCCGCGTCTGATTTTAGACCTCAATTCTGGTGAGCTTTTTATTCACAATGATCGATCATCGCCCAGTCATCAGGTGAGGTCCACAGCGGGATCCCTGCCATAATGCGGGCGTTTATCACTCCCCATCTGTAATGCCCTTAAAACATCTTTGGGTAATTCTAGGAAGATTTTACAATGTATACAATGTGGATATATGACTCCATGTAGCCATCCTCTGTCATGGACAAAATTGGACATGTCACAGACACCAGCATCAGCTGTCCCTGACTTGTCTATGACATATGACTCTCATGTGGATTCAGCACAATCACAGCCACAGCCACAATGGGGTAGCCACCGTTTGCAAAATTAGCTATGTTCACACACGCACGCACGCACGCATGCGCGCACACACACACACACACACACACACACACACACACACACACACACACACACACACACACACACACACACACACACACACACACACACACACACACACACACACCCTTGTCTAAGGTCTAGACCTTCAAGCTGGTTATACACACACACACACGCACGCACGCACGCACACACACACGCACACACACACACACACACACACACACACACACACACACACACACACACACACACACTGTATACTTTTTCCATCCATGGTAACACTTTAAACATGCGAGTCTCTGTTACATGCCTAAGACCCCTTACTTACGATTTATTCCAGGGGGCCTCCGTTTCATTACTGGTGACAGATTTACTGCCCGCCGCTGTAACTTACACCACGTTTTCGGGGATGGTCATTACAGCCTTAATGGAAGAGTCACACTGTTGCTTCAGTTTCATACGTCTTGAAAAAGTCAACCCTCCTGCTGTTTCACACAACCCCCGGACCCTTTACAGGACTTTCAATTACAGAGCCCCTTCACTCGGCTCACGCGCTCCTCGCCGTCGGCATGTGAGCGTAACTCCACTGTTGGACGTTTTGGCTTTCAAGTCGCTGCCGTGATTCCGTGGGTTTTTCTGGGAGTAACTTGTAAAATAGATTGCAATTAGAGGCGACAGTGCAGCGGCTGCACTCCGTTCCATAAAGTTTAACCATTTCCATTGATGTTTTTAATGTGTTTCTTATGACCTTGTTGTAAAAGAGACCTATTGATCCCAAAGTGGGGCTCTCCTTTGAAATGAAGGATGCATAAAAACTTTGATAGCTCCTTTGTTCCCCATTTAAACTAACTCCATATTCCGTTGTTGGATTTAGTCGTCGGTAATCATTAGATATCACACCTGCACTAATACCGAGTTTCTCTCTATAATTTATGTTTCTTATTTAGCTGTGTGTGGAATATGCTGAAACATTGTTTACCTGGTGTGCTAATGTCTTTCAAGAACTTTTTCCCCCTCTCTGCTTAGACTGACTTTTTACCCTGCTGTTTGTTTGACTCATATTCATGAATGTGCCTAAATATGCTAAATAGTATATAGTTTACTATACATTTTTAGGCTTGTGAAGGAACAAGCAAGAGAGAAAACAAACAGTGAAAATGTCAAAACTTTAATTCAAAAATATTCAAATTTACAGTCTCACAACAGGTCACATGATACGTGCCACTCTTTACTAATTGGTGTAGTGATAGACCGATTATCGGCCGCGGCTGATTATCAAATTCGATATTCATGATTTTATTAATAATCAGTATCAGTGCTAAAAATAAATAATCGGAAAAAGAGCAGCCGATTATTTTTATTTATTATAAATGTTCAAAAATGGTACGTTGTACATCAACCACTTTCATTGAAGATCCAGTAGATTGTGGTGGTGTATAGCTGTGTGTCTCTGACCCCCTCACCTCATGTATTTATAGATTTATCCAAATTACCCTAAATGTATTTTCTCTTTTTCTTGTCTATGTCTGAAGCTCTGTGCCTGTACTTCACGGCAAAATGTTTCCAATGCTGCTACAATGCATTGTTGCCCTTGAATTAAAAAAGATGCTTTTTATGGAGGGGAAACTGAAACACTTTTGCTGCTTCCTGCACCTTCATTCTATTAAAAAAGTAAATAATAATCGTATCGGCTGATATCGGCTATCTGCCTTTTTGATGTCCCACTAATCAGTGATCGGAAACATCGGCCAAAAGTCTGATCGGTCGACTCTTTACTATTTGGTGTTCAACAGTTTTTATATTGCACTGTATTATACATTCTATCCTTATTCTGGTGTTAACATTTGTGGAAAAGAGCAGACACTGCACTGCTCACACTGCAGTGTGCTGCTGTGAGCTGGCAATTTTCTGTGGCAATCCTTAGAAGGAGGTTGGAGCAGACCTATCCATTCACGCTCTTGACTATATGCCTCGCACTATGGTATGGATTTGCAGTCCTGTTGACCTTGTATTCAGGATATATTTCAATATGTGAGTGTTTAACTCAGGGCTGTCACCACGGCAGATAACCACAACATAAATTGATTGATGGCTCTGCTAATTCCCCTATTAACCACGGCATCTATCAGACGTACGTGTATTTAATACATGGAAATATATTCATAGTCGAGCTTGCGTTGTGTTGAAGGCTGGGTCCATGTCGGTACAAAACAGGCCCCAACGCAGTTATACGCACGGAAGGCATGCTTTGTAACACAACCAGACATGGACATGTGTATTTTTTTTGGAATAATCATCCTTCGCCGAAAATGGAATGAGAAGGAAGGTAGTCACGATGTGATGTTTCTGCATTTTTTTCCCCTTTTCCCTTCGTGATAATTATCCGGCGGTGACATCAGGCTGGACAGCGGCATGCTGGACGGGGTCAGAAGGTTTTCGTTGCGTTGGCACAGCGGCATCTGGGAGAAAAAAAAAAACAGCCCCATTACCGACAGACAATGTCGGCTGCCAGGAGAATTCTCACCGAAGCCGCACATGAAAGCCAAGTCGGTAATGACAAACAAATGAGCCTGGGTCTACAGGAGAGGGAGAGAGAGAGAGAGGGAGGGAGGGTGGGACTTTTTAGAGATGTGTCATCCGTGCACTTCCAGACATTAAAGCCACATCAGCAGCATGCAGATTGAATTACATTACTCATTTGTGCGGCGAGCACTCCGCGGGCTCCTTTTCACAGGGTCTGGAGGACAAAGGAGACGCTTTACGAGGCTCCACTAGCTCTATGCGCCCAGCAGATGTTATGCTAGGTGCGTTTTCCACACCTCAATGAGTCCTTAAAGCCCCTCTATCACGGAGCGGAGCGCTCAGATTTCCCTCTTTTCAGCCTTTCCCCCCTCCCTCCCTGCACTGTCAACAGTCTGACGCAGCAGGCCGGAGGCAGGCTAGCTGTCCTCGCAACATGCAATCTGGTTGCAAGGCGAAGCGCCATCAAGGCCCCACGCGTTCGACTACCTGCGCTCTGGCATTTTCATAAATTGTTGCAGATTGTAGGTTGTCCCCATGGAGGGGAGCTAATTAGCATCTCTGAGCTTAATTACCACAATACTCTTATTCCCATTAGGCTCTCCTTTTTGTACAATTACCTTCAGAAAAGAAAGAAAAGGTTTGCTAGCTCTAATTAAGCCTATTATGCACCAAGCAAGCACAACTCCAGGTAGCGAAGGTCAGCAGAAAAGGAATAAAAAAAAACAAGATGCGAAATGCAGAGTTTTCGTACACAGGAGCCTTTTGGGGACATGGAGAGACTTTTTTGGCTTTGAAGGTCAAATTGTTGTCAAAAGTGTAGCTCCAACTATTGTTTTCTGCTCTCCATGTCCTCTGGTACCTAGCGAGAAAATAGATTTAAAAAAAAACTTTGAAAAAGTGAGACTTCCGCAACCTGCAGTGGACGACAGGCGTCGTCTGGAGAAATTAATGAGGTCAGCCATTTTGAACGGCTAACCATATTATTTGGCGGCGGGAGGTGCCGGGCGGCTGTTGTCTCCCAGGAGGAGAGACACACATGACATTTGCCTAATTAACTTGTGCCATATCGGCATGAATCAGACCTGGGAGTTATACTCAGTCGTGCACCAGTGTTTCGCAAACCGATCTACAAGCTCACGGCGGGCTGTAGCCGCGCAGTGCCGCCAGCGTGTAGATCGCTATTTTCGGCACAAAATACACGGAGTGTGACCAAGTATAACTCAGGCTTACCACTCTGGCCGTCACTGTCAGAATCCTCCGGCGACACCGGCCGCTCCAGACGGAACTAAAGCCCTTCATTAGAGGGAAGGAAGCGCTGTCGGCCTATTCTCTCTTTCCACCTGTACCTGTCACCCTGCCCGCTTCTTTTTTAAGCTGTTGTCTATTTCCTGTTTTCTCAGTTTGGCTGAGTTTTGTGTGAAGTTAGCGGCTGAGGGACAATGAAGGATTATCGAGGCAGCTTTCAGAGAAAACCAGTTTCGCTGACACGCCCGCCCGGGTTTCCACGAAGCTGTTAACAATGCCCTCCTCTAACGGATGACGTGACAAGGTTATTAGGGGACAGAATGAAGTGCGTTTGTATGTGCCACACGTGTGTGTGTGTGTGTGTGTGTGTGCGGGCATGCCAGTGCGCGTGAGGGCGCACACATGCTACGTCTGCGGAGATGGAACCTTTAATTTTATTTTTTTAATAAAACCCAGTCATGAAACGCAAAGATAAAGCCGTCACTCAAACAAACATGATTCATCGCATGCTATACGATCGCTGTCAATTTGCCCATCATGGAGATTGCTCCCCGACTTGATTGAACCCAACCTCCGGTCATCAATGCTGCGGGTGACCTCCCAGTCGCTGTAGACCACATGCCTGTGCCTGAATATCCTTTATAGATTGTCTCATTTAAAGAGTAACCCCCCCCCTCTCTCTCTCCATGCTGTGCCTGGCCGTGGTCTTATCTGACAGCAGCCGGCATCATAAAGCTGATAGAAGTGGCAGGTCTTCCCTGCTCAGCAGCAGAGATGGTCCTTTTAGTGGCCGTAAATGACAGGCTGACTGACAGCCCGGGATTTAACCCTAATTACACCTGGCCGTGGATGGCTACAGGGCTGCAGCCAAACCACGGCGGCTCTGTGTATACCAGGAAGGACCCAGGGGAGCTGGTTATGGCACAGCCAGGCCTCCACATCCCATGGCTCACTGCCCAGTACAATTTGGTGTGCTAAATGGATGGCGTAGCAGGTCCATCTAACCACAGATCCGTCTTGATTCTGAGAAATGCATAATAGGTGAGTGTTTGTCCCCCTAAAAAAGAGAGCATATTTACAGAACTTGGATGACTTACTGAACCTGACGTCCGTCAAAGTAATTGGAAGACAGTAGGGTTCCAACGTGTACCAGGGCCTTGAGCCTGGAGGATATTACATCCCACAAATTATTAGCAAAACACAAATATATTGGTGATTAATGATTAATATTCTAATGTGTCAAGTATGTCAGAACCTTGTGGTATTAGTTGATCCAAGTTGGAACACAATCAGCTGATTGATCTTTCAAATGAGTGTGAAATATGCATTTGGCCCACCCATGTGACCAGCGTGTACTACACCACCTTGATGTCACTGATCACATGACCCTGAGTTGTAAGTGTGACTGCATTAGTTCAGTGTTGAGAACTGGTGTTCACCTTTAACACGGCTTGAGGGCTCTGATGTGTGGGCCGCCATTCCACAAGCACTCTTTGAACAGTTGCCAAGTGGGCCCTGATCCAGCAAAGGCTGAGAACCACTGATTTAAACTGAATCAGTGAATACATTGTGAATTCAACTAATCTGTATGTACAGTATATGATGGACCAGTATTGCAATGTTTCAGTCGCTCTGGATTAAGAGCATCTGCTAAATGCCTAAATTGTAAATCGAATGATCTGATGGTGACCCCAGCATTACTATACCCTGACCCAGCTGAGGGTATAAGACAGGGGTCCCCAAATTCTTTCCAGTTAGGGCCAGATAACTTTTCCCTTCTCTGATGGGGGGCCAGGGTCAGTTTCAACAGAAAAAGTGTGGCGATTGCAGGGGTGCCTAAATGTTAGCATTAATGTTTTGGTTCAGCTGAGCTTGGCGTACAAATGAAGTCTGCTGAGCTAACAGTGCCCTTTTTAGCCTTGAGAGTTTGTCTGTTCGCATTTGGCCTAGGCAAACTATCATACCCGTCTTTGTGACGGGATTCATAATGTCGGCGCAGATTTATCCTTGAATACTGGCACCTTTTCTTGACAGATGAGACAAACAGAATTTTCTTTGCATTGAACAAAAATAATAATAATCGTGTGTCAACTACAGGTTAATACCTTGCATTTTGAATCTTTTTTTCTCTTACATAACCTTTTTTCCATTATTCTGTTCTGTGGGGGGCATTGCCATTATTCACGTTCACGTTCTATGACTGGGGCAAAGTGAGGTCATAGAAGCAACATTTTCATTCATGCTTCCAGACTGAAAAGAATAATAATGCAGGGAGAAAAATAATGCCCTCTCTGGTATTGTTCAGGGGGCCGGGTCAAATGTAGACCTGTGAGCCGTAGTTTGGGGACCACTGGTATAAGACGTCAATAGAGACTCAATTTTCACTTGAGCAGTTGAGTTTGTAGATCTGTTATTTTTGTCAAATATTGATTTGGTGTAGAGGCAGAAAATGAGGGAGCATACTGTAGGATTGATTGGTTTGTTGGTTGAATGCTTGAGCCAACATTAGTTATATGGCAGGCCTTGCCCTTATAACAGATACAGTACAATACACATACCAGGGGTAGACATTAAGGGAAATTTGCCACTGGCCCAGTGGCTTTTAAGAATCACTGGCCCCACAACTGTAACCACTGGCCCAGGTAATCGATCCCCATAGTCTGCAAAAAAGACCACCATTTATTAATGCATTAAATGCATTCAAGTTAACAGCACTCTTTTCATGGGGGTCAAAACCAGTAGACCGTTCAGCAAGCTGACCCTTATACAATGCAGAATGCCTAAAATATTTTTTGTGCTAATAAACAAAATATAAATAAAACTTAAACAATTACAAAACAACACCAACATATTGTGAAATAAAAAATAATAATACAATATGTATATCAGGGGTGCCCAACCTTTTTTGACCCAAGATCTACTTTTCAGCAGCCAACCCCTCCGGGATCTACCAGTCCAATATCAACATTTCAAACCACACGCATTGTTGCCAGCCTGCAGTAACTTCACAACAACACAATACTACTTTGTTTTACCACTTTACTTTATGTCCATATAAGCATAAAGTACAACAGACTTGTCATAAGTAAGTAATAATATTTCATTTAATATTATAGGCAGCGTTGCTTTATAGATCTGGCCCAGATTCAGACTGGCATGATTGACTGCCAGCGCACGTGTCTCTAAGCTGTGTGGATAAAAAAGAACGACATTATCTATTTTCATATTGTTTGATGAAAAAACATGGCCTATACCTATACCCAATGAAAATATAAAATATATAAATTATACACTGTATTTACAAGTTGGAATTAAAACAATCGCTTGAAAACTGAGTGAGGATGGCACATTTGTAATCTCAAGTTTTTGGATCAGGGCGCGCATCTGAGTTCGTAGGGGACTAATACAGGTTGTCATGGCGACCATACAACAAAAGTTTGTACAACAAAGGTGTGGGTGCACCAACGGTTTGTACAACAAAGGTGCAGGCACCAACGAGGGCATTTTACCACTGGCCCCATCGGGCCAGTATAGGGCGCCATCTGGTGGTCCACACATGTTTTCAAACCTGTTTCGGGCCATCGGGCCAATTATAATGTCGACCCCTGCATACTGACGACTGTGCTATCTCAAAGTTTTTCAAATGAATACAGAAACCTTACAGTATGCTTTAACAGCGGTGACAGTCAGATTCATTTTCTGGAAGAGTGTTATTTTGTCTATGGGATCCGGCAACTACTGTAATGATGATGGCAGGCAAACAGGCGATGGTTGAAAAGTGGACGGAAGAACGTCGTCAGGAAATATGAAGCTTTTGTGCATCATCAGGCATCATCGTCTGGCGATAGTGGGCGATTTGGGGCAAGAGCCAATGAAATGCAAGTGTCGCTAGCCGCTGGTGGTGTCCCAGAGTTAAAGCACATGGTTATGGTCCCTGGACACAACTTGGTAGACCGCTGTCATAGACACCAGTCCTGGCCTTTAAAGTTCTATAAACAGCAAGGATTTCACTGTAAACACCAAGGTCAGACAGTACCCTGTGCATATTTTCCTGTCACGGATGACAACTTTATGCTTTTTATTCATAGGAATTCAATGCACAGGCTTATGGGGGCAGAACGAGCACAAAATAGCAGCAGTTCTTCTCCCAGACAGTCCTGGCTGGGATCAGCCATCTCCAGCAGAACAAGGATGATTTCAGGGCTGTCATCATGACTACGTCACCACGGCAACCACCCGACCATCGCTTATCGCCTGCATATTCACCCCAAGTCATGGGCATTTTGATCTGTCGGGGACCCTGTTTAGATAGTGTGTGTGTGTGTGTGTGTGTGTGTGTGTGTGTGTGTGTGTGTGTGTGTGTGTGTGTGTGTGTGTATACACCTCTGTTCCTGTCTTTCCTTCCTTTCTGTGTCACTCACTTCTTACACTTCTTCTTCCCCTCTCCCCTTATCACTGTAATCTCATTTATCCCACAATACATCTCTGACTCTTTATTTCAGGGGTTTTCTTTTTTTTAAAATATTTTTTTATCCCACGATTTTGCAACCCATTTTTTCACCCAGTGCCAATTCCTAATGTGATCCTGGGCTCTACACACCCTCCACCAACCTGGGGAGGCAGCGGACTGGCCTCATGCTTCCTTCAATGCATGAGGAGTCCAAGCTGCCTTCTTTTCACCTGACAGGGGGAGTTTCCCTGGTTGGACGTAGCGCGTGGAAGGAACACGTTATTCCAAGCAGTTCCAGTCCCCTCCATCAGGCGCCCCGGCTGGCCAGGGGGAGGCAGTTTAGAGTCCAGGATTACAGCATGTTTTTGTGAGGGTATCTACCCTAGGGGACACGGGGAGAACATGCAAACTCCACACAGAAAGGCTCTTTCACCAACCCCGCCTCGGGTATGGGTACTGATGACGCGGAGGAGCAGACACGCCGCCAGCACCCACAGCAGCGCCCCTAGCGGGAATCGAACCCAGGACCTTCTAGCTGTGAGGCGACAGCACTAACCACTGTGCCACCGTGCCCCCATTTCAGGGGTTTTCAACCTTTTTGATATCAGGGCCCACTATTTATTCAGCATTTGAGCCACAATTCCAGGCTGGATTTGGCACACAAGACAGTGAAACATAAAATGACTATTAATCTTCTACATTCTCTAGTTGTGTAGACTTGGGCTAATTCACGTGATGGATATTTTAACTCTTGAGAGTGTAAAAATGTTCACGCCAACTTAGCTGGGGACCACCTAGAACCCGCTCAAGGACCACTGGTGGTCCCCAGACCACTGGTTTGAAAACCACTGCTTTATTTCTATCTCAATCTCTCCTTTTCCTTTCACTCCCTGACCTGCTCACATTTTATACCCCGCACCCCCTCCTCTCTCTGGTGTGATGGCAGGCCTGGCAAGAACAGGTTGTTTTATTGAACATGGCCGGGTTCATCTTTCTGTGTGTGTGTGTGTGTGTGTGTGTGTGTGTGTGTGTGTGTGTGTGTGTGTGTGTGTGTGTGTGTGTGTGTGTGTGTGCACGTGCGTGTGCACGTGCGTCTGTGTCAGCGTGGCTGCCAGCCCTTTCCCATTGCACCCCATTTGTCTTCATGTTTGAACATCTATTCTCAGCGACAGCACCCACACGCACGCACGCACGCACGCACACACACACACACACACACACACACACACACACACAGGCTTGTAAATGCTACATGATGGGGACCCATGAGTGGACACCAACGGTGTGGGGACACCCCTTTCTAGACATGGTACGCCTCTGAAAAAAATCATGTATGCTCAGAAAAACCTCAGGAACCAGAATATCACTTTAAATTAGCAAAATTCAATACTTTTCTCCCAGACCTGACTCCACACATCCATCTGGGGACCAACAGATATTCCGCCTTCCTGGGGACACCATAGCACACCTCAGATGGCATACCTCCTGGGGACTCTATCTGATAACACTCGGTCAGATATTGCATCCTCCTGGGGACTCCATCTGATAACACTCGTTCAGATATTGCATCCTCCTGGGGACTCCATCTGATAACACTCGGTCAGATAGTGCATACTTTCTGGGGACAACACTGCACAAGTTTCAGATATTACTCTTTCTGGCATCTGTATAGACAGAGCATTTCTGCGCACACATCAGACAGTACAGTTTGTGACCATACCACAATTTCAGGTCTACGATGGTGGGATAGTCCTGTGCTTACAGCGAGACCTATGCACCGTCAGACGCATGACCGCGCCAGGATTTATTGTCGAGCGGTGAAAGTGTGTGTTTTTGTGTATCCATGCAGCAATTTGCGTGCACGCTTACTGTGTGCTTGCGTGGCCAATATCAAGTACATGCATACACATTTAAGCAGTGGTCGGTGTATGGAGCAGTCTGTCATCAAGTTGATAGATTGATTAGGTCGACAATAATTATAACCAATGACGGTTGTTGTGTAGGAATGAAGAGACGAGGGCAGCGGCAGCCCCAGGAAAATACAACTTTATTTTAGTAGCCTAAAGCAGGGCTTTTCAACAGGTGGTCCGGGACCTCCAGTGGTCCATGAGAGGATTCCAGGTGTTCCGCAGGCTAAATGATGGAAAGTTGGTTAACTAGATGTAACTCTATGAGAGCATAAAAATGAAACTAAATGTACCTTTGCAGTTGCAGGTCCATTTGGTTTCATGTTTACACTCTCAAAAAATAAAATATTCATCATGTGCATTACACAACGACAAAATGTAAAAGATTAATGGTCATTTTGATCTGTACGTTTGATTATTTTGTTTCCTCCAAAATCCAGCCTGGAATTGTGGACAAAAGCAAAACAAATATAGGTGTAGTTTTGGAGTCTGTGGGGCTAAAATGTCATCAAATGATGGCCCGGGCTCAATTATGAATAAATAATAAAAGGTTGAAAACCACTGGCTGAAAGGAATTAAATAATTGTGAGGCCAGCATGTTTGTGGAGTAGACCTGCAGCTTTAGTGGCAAGTCCATGTGGTCTGTGATTTAAGCTTGGCTGGTTGGGCCAATATACGAATGGATCAGCATAATAATAACAATAGGCTAATAATAATAATAGATAATAAGCTCATAAGCAGCTAAATCAGGGGTGGACAATTATTTTTTCCCAAGGGGCCAAATGAGATACAGAAAATATTGTGGAGGGCCGGGCTTAAAGGCTGTACTAAATTCTGCATAATATTAATTTAATTTCTATATAAAAGTAGTAAATGGCAGTGTTTTGACACTCTAATAAGAGTATTATCATTCTTATTATGCAATGAAAAAGTGTGGTTGTTAGGGTAAGGGTAAATTTGGATTAAAATTGTCATTTAGCTGGGGACCCCCTGGAAGTCGTGTTGTGAGCTTTCAGATTGCGGGTACAAACTAATGGGTCTATGTGTTCCATTTGTACACTACAGTAGTTACAGACCGATAAGGGTGCATTTGTTTCCAAACTATCATTTATCTATCAGGGATTTTATATTTTGCACAGAACAATAGGCCTACAGCCAGTCAGTTGGAAAGCCTCACTGCATGTCGCAGCTGCGGTCATGTGCAACCTGTTTCAGATTGATTGAGACACTAGAAAGAAACTACTGGACAAATGTGTTTGCATGTATGCTATGTCCTGCTATGGCAAACGTTCAGGGCAGGTCAGATCCAGGCACACCAGTAGTGGTGTATACTAGGGCTTAATTTGCCCTTCGAACATCGAACAGCAAATTCAGGCCGAGCTTCGAAGCATTGAAAACAATGCATTTCCAACTGCAGTAACAGCGCGTTTCACAGCGAGTTTCTGACCCCTCGATGTCGCACATCTACTAGATGGGGGGGGGGGAAGTTAAATAAATAAATAAATGCGAATGGTTCGGGATCATTAATATTCAGTGTTGGGAAAGTTCTCTTTTTTCTGAAATAGTTCAGTTCATAGTTCATACATTTAAAAACGAACTAGTTCCGTTCATAGTTCATTGTTGAATTTTTAGAACTAAAGTTCATGGTCCCAAAAAAAGAACTATTATAGTTCTTTTTCGTTCTTTTTTCCCCTCCCTCTTTTTTTTGTTCAAAATGGTTGCAGCCCATAGCCATATACAACTGAAGATGTCCTTAGTTGATTTGTGAAGATTTTATTATGAAGGCGCTCAGTTCAGTCCAGCCCTGTGCATCTCTGTGTGCTGAAAATAGAGCAGAAAATATCAGCAGAAATAGAGATCAACAAGCTCAAAGTGCGTCACTGAGTTTGTAGATCTGCTCTATTTCAGCTCATTCTAGTCTCACTCTTGAACAGGGCTCAATGCTTAGCATTTTTCCAAGTTGGCTACTATTTTACAATATCAATTTATTAACATAGCCAGGTCGACTGAAAGCCCCAGTGATTCAGCTGTCTCGAAAGGTGGGGGCGTGGCACATGGTTTATGGCTGAACCACTGCTGAACCGAAAGTGAAAGTGTGAGTGTTAACACACTACTGACATGGTGGGGAGACAATATATAGCAGAAAATGCATTTTGGAGTGATGTATATAGGTGAACTTGCATTTGACCCATTAGCCCCATTATAAGCTTATTTTGGGATAGGGGAAACAGCCATTAAGGAGCGTTTTCACAAAACAGCACCTGGACCACTTTTTTCTAAATAAATAACTGCAAATAAAGATTAAAAAAAAGTTTTGGGGTGAAATTCTCCTTTAAGCAAATGAGCCCGGGCCGTCGCGGCTATTGTTTCGGTCGGGTATCCCAACTCTATACAATAGCCCATATTGTTATATTAATAACAATGTGAAAGGGTCCCCCAAACCTTAAGGCCGCCTCTGCTTGTAGTAGGCTAACTGTAGCCTACCGGTAAATAAAAATGAAAACGATCCGACGGCAAATCAGGCAATGATGATAAGAATACACAAGTGTTGTGCGTCCGAGCGCGCATGTGGAGCGTTTATGATTAATCACGGGATAGCGTCACACGTGCGTGAGGCAAAAGGTTGCTGCGCAGACAGTATATGATTTAAATACACGCATTGCGCAGGAAGATTATTACCAACATGAACAGCATTAGAAGCTCATTCAACGTGTTGGAGAGAAGCGTCCTCCCTTGGTGCTGTGTGTGAGCTGTCTGATGCTGTGCGCTGCTGACAGAGCAGAGGGAGGGGCGGGGCGGTGGGCAGGGAGAACAGATCTTCAAGCTAAGGATGCCTCGAGCCTCAACACGTTGTTAGCTTGTATATCTGCTCTATTTTAGCGAACAACACCGCCGTACTACAGTAATATAAATACTCGCACCGGTGCTATGAACATTTTAGTCACAAATGCGAGCCTGTCGAGCCCCGCTCTTGAACAAAATCGAACGCAAGAAAAGTGGCGTTCACTCACGCCAGAAATGAACGAGTTCACACCGCCGTTCTTCAAGCAGATAGAGGGTCCGTTCCGTTCAAGTTCCTTAAAAATATGAACGGTTCAAAGAACTTTCGTTCTTTGAACGCGTTTGGGTACAACTCTGTTAATATTCGTTCGCGTGGCGACCTTAGCGAGCGAGTGGTTCGAATCCCGAGCTTCGGTATACAGCCTTACAAACCAGCACAAATAAAATCTGTCCTAAACCAGCAGGGCCAACCAGAAGCCATAGTCAGCTCAGAAAGCAGAATAAATGACATTCAAAAGCTCACTTGGGTTACTTGCAGGTGTGTTGATTTAATTATTTCATTAGTAGCCTACTATTGGGTGTAATGGGTTGTATTTATGTATTTTATTGCGTAGGATAATATTAGGACAAATGGGTAAGTATGGTAGAAGTGTTTGTTTTGGTTTAACTTGCCGACTATATCTTCATCAATCAGTTCCACACAGCGTGTCACTGTCCTGCATGATATATCATGCAGGACAATATAATTTGGACAAGTTTGGCAAGCCGGATTAAAAGGCTTAACAGGCTGCATGTGGGCCCCGGGCCGCAGTTTGCCCATGTCTGATTTAGACAGTAAATGAACTGAAAAATGAGTGCTGATTCTAAAATAACAGAAAGCTATGTGACAAAAATGTTTAGGGGGGAAGGGACTAATGGAGAAGAGATCCAGAAGAAATCAGAGTTCGTGAGCGGAGCGGAGCGGCCGAGAATTCCGCTCATCGCTCTCGACGTATTTGGTCCCGCTCGCAATCCGCTCCCGTGGACCCCCTCCCAGACCGCTCTCGCTCCGCTCCGCGCTCTTATTCATTTGGGCAGCTCCGCGCTCCGCGCTCCGCTCAGCCCGGCCCGCTCAGGAGCAAAATTTGACGGCTGGAAAAAAAAGGCTGCTGCTTTTTTCTTTGTCGGGTATTAGGCTGCTTTCGGGCATTAGGCTACTATCAATGTCTGTGCTGTGCGCGTCTGTGCTGCGTCCTCCTATACTCCTCCTCCTTCCCCCACAGTCTGTCTCAAACAAACGGCTATGATTGCTTATTTGCTTATTTGTTGGAACCACGGCACATCACAAACACCTAAAGTTCACCACCGACGTTGTGAACATGTCACTGCTTTCTTGTCAAATCGCGACCTCCAAAGCTTTAGTCTTTGAAGCGGGCGTGCGCTCAAACTCGGAAGATTTTCTTTTCTCTCTCTCTCTCTCTCTTCGCCGGCTTTTGTCAGACCCGGATATAAGGTTTCACAATTCGGGGGGGGCAGGCGAAAACCTTATATGAGAACAGAGTTACATTTAGGGCGTTTAGGGGGGCATTCCCCCCCCTGCGCGCAGCCTTTTATCCGGCTCTGTAAATGCGCCGAAAAAAAGAAAAAAGGAAAGCAAGAACGAAGGCGACCTCGGACATTCTTTCCCTCCGCGTTATGGATTATATCTTTGATAAAACACTGCAAAAGGTAGGCTACACAGTGACAGTAGCCTAAGTTGACATTGATTCTCTCAGAACACATGCACACGGCTGCGTTGTGAGCCGTATGGCAACATTTTGCGTTGGGTCCCGTGGGCGCCGCGGGCTAAAAAATAAAATAAAAAAATCGACAACATTTTGACACTGGGCCGCGATTCGTCGACATTCCAAATGTGTCGATTACATCCATTTGCCCCCCTCACAGCATAAACATTTAAGACAGGAGTTAAATGTGCAGTTACACTACTGTCTATATTAACCCAGACAGGTGCGGCGAATAATCTTATGCCGCGCTATTTCGTTTCCAAAATGCCATACGGGATAATAGGTTATTGATGATGTTACACTGTGGGGGAATTGGACATCATTGGGGGGGTCGCTGCGCTCAAATTGCCGTTATGATGTGCAGTGCTTCAAAATAAATAGCGAGGTGACGCATCTAAGGCAAGATAGACAGCAAGACAGTCAGCTTACTTTTTCTTTTTTCCAATTTCCATCATGATCATCATCTCCTCCTTCCTCCCGCACCTCGGAGAGGATTTTAAATGTCTTGATCGTGTTGCTGGCACTGTAGGCCTATAGTCGCCATCTGAACCACAACCACACGTTTATGCTGTGCTACTGAACACGTGTGCCGTTGTCTGGACTGAACGGCTTGGAGTGGCCTGGAGCGGAGGATAATTCTCGCTCCAGAGCGCGCTCCGACCCATTTGAAAACGCGCTCAGCGCTCACTTAAAAATCCACCCGCTCCACTCCCCGCTCCGCTCGCGCTCCGCTCCGCTCACGATCTCTGGAAGAAATAAAAGACATGCCATTGTATGCTTGACTGCATACTGAAAATATAAGCTCAACACATAGTGAGCTTGTACATTGGCTATGTTGAACATGGAAACAACAGTAAAATCAGCTATGACAATGCCCTCAAGCTCTGCCAATATTCTTGTCTACTAAATCCCCCCACCCTGAGATGACTTGGAATTGTAGGAATTCAGTTGAGATATTACGTTGTGTTTTCAAATATGGTGAAAACAACAGATCTACAAGCGCACGTGTTGCAGAGGCGACACATTGTAGGCTTGCAGATCAGCTAATCTTAAGGAATAATTTCATGGTACTCACTACCAGTGTTGGTCAATATTACTTAGGAAAGTAACTTCTTTACTTTACTCATTACCCCTTAGACAAAGTAATATCATTACTTTACTTATTACTGGAATCTAATAATATATGTAATATATTACATATTACGTTATTACTTTCCAAGTTCTCAACACCGCTTTTAAAAAAATAGAGATGTACAACATAATCTGTTTAGCGCAGGGGTGGGCAATTATTTTTCCCAAGGGGCCAAATGAGATCCATAGAATATCATGGAGGGCCAAGACTAAAGGCTGGACTGAGTCTGCATGTGTAATATTAATTTAATTCCAAGACAAAAGTAAGACTAAGACCAACCATTTTGACACCAGGGCCTCTATTTATTCAGAATTTTGGCCACGGAGCACCATTTGATGACATTTTAGCCCCACAGATCCCAAAACTTTCTTCAAGATTTATTTTGTTTTTGTCCACAATTCCAGGCTGGATTGGGAAACAAAAATGACCATTCTCTTACATTCTCTGATTGAATGTGTAGACTAACTGGGCAAATTCAGGTGAATATTTTAACTCTTGAGAGTGTAAAAATGAAACCAAATGGACCCGCAAGGGTCCATTTGGTTTCATTTATACGCTCTCAAAGAGTTACATCTGGTTAACCAACTTTCCATATTTAACTTGGAACTCTCTCAAGGACCACTGGTGGTCCCCGGGCCGGTCAGAGTCAGCCAAAGGGCCGCATTTGGCCCCCGGGCCGCATAATGCCCAGGTATGGTTTAGCGAGCTCTTTTTAGAACTGAATCCAAATTATTGGAATAATGACAGTCTCCAATCCCACAAACTGCACCTGAAAACAAAGCCAACAAAATCTGTCTCTTAGACTTTTAAAACTTTTTCACAATTGTTTTTCAAAGACAGTTGAGGTCTTGTATTTAAAAATAAAATACAAAATAAAGCAGCAATCGATTTGTAGTGTATATAACTGTGCGCAGGATGCAGCGTGTGGACTGGATCTACAATCTAGTGCACATCTCTGTTGTTACAGTACCTGTCGATAGCTTGTAAATCTGTTCTATTTTTGCATGCAACAACAAGCTCATTTTAAAAAGTAACTTGGCGTTACTTGCAAAGTAATGCGTTACTTATTACCCATTTTTGCAGAGTAATCTCGTTACTTTACTTTTTGGAGCAAAAGTAATAATATTACAGTAATATGTAATCTAAAATTAGTTACTGTCCAACACTGCTCACTACTATTACAATTCCTCTTATGTCCAAAAATTAAGTTGCCTTTGACGAAAGATGCAGTGTTGCAAAGTGTACAAAAATACTTGACTCAACATTTTCCACATTGGAGAGAGCACAGGTCGCCTCAGTCTCATGTGAACACCCCAGACAGGCTTCTGCTGTTTTTGCTAATTAACGACCCAATCAATGCAGTGCAAGGGTGGGGGGTGGGGGGTATTCTCCCACTCTCCTGGGGTATGGCCGGTCGTTAATTAACTGGGGGAGAGGGTGGGTGCTCTCTCCTGCAGCAACTCTACTCACTGAACTGATCAAACTGGATCTACTTAAATAAGAAGTTCCCTTTACCAGCTTGATTATATAATAATCCATTTTATTATGTTATTTGGATACCCATAAGAATCATACAAATTGAGTTTGAGACCCCTGTCCTACTGCGTGTTCCATGCTGAAAATTTTCTGTTAAAATGCTTCATTATGGTAAGGTAAGGTGTGCACTTCACCCCACTGTAGAGTATGTGCATGTGCACATCTTGTAACCAGTAGGACTGGAGGATTTCCCAAATCACACAAATCACTTACTATACCTTTTAAATGATTGTAGTGGGTCAGTGGGCCTAATGTTTTAACAATGTTTGACTCTGAGATGTAGTGGAGTATAATTTCTTGTAATCAATGCACCTGCACACCCCCCCCCCCCCCCCCCCCCCCATCCCCCACTCCAGTCCACACTGAATGAAAGATGCTACAGAGTGCTACAGTTGAGTGGAGTGGGGGATGGGCGCAGAGTCTAGCTGACAGTTCAACTCAGAGCATAAGCTGTTGAAGAGGTCAGACCAACTTTACACACAGCTTAAGTGTATACTGTATACTATATAATATGTTTCTGTTCTATAAATGGAACAGAAAAATATATGGTCTATAAATGGAACCAAATGGACATATCATCTAACCTGACACAATGATGTTCATAATTAATTAGGGATGTATACAGTCAAGATTCCCTGGAATCCAATTTGAGAACCACTGTGTAAAACAGCATTAATAATAGGAATATTTCTACATAACAGCTTGGAAGCTAGTAGAGTAATGGGTGGTTGAACCCCAAAATTTAGTGTGCAGATCTTGTTACCGGGAGGCCAGGCCAGTGGGATTTTTCAAATCACCCAAATGACTTACGGTACCTTTTAAGAATCAGGTTCCTATTTTGGATAAACTTTTTTGAGCTTGCTGCTTTTTGCCATTTTTGAATTTGAATCTTGAAAATTATTCATTGTATTACTTTACCCTTGCTGATAGTATTTGGCAATGCTAAAGAACATATACTTCTTAAAACACTAAAAGGTTTACAAAGACAATAATGTCAACAACGATATTGTAAGAAAACTGTATGCTTCCAAACTCCAAACTGTTCTGACATTCAGTGCCACTCTGTACAAACAGACAGAGAATTCAAATTGCCCAGGCACAGGATTGCGGGTCGTTCATTAACTGGGGGAGAGGGGGGGGGGGGTGTTCTCCCATTCTCCTGAAGCATTATGATTGCGGGTCGTTAATTAACTGGGGGAGAGGGGGGGGGGGGTTGTTCTCTTCCCATTGGCTAGACAGCAGGAAGTGTGTAAACTTTTCACACTCCTGTGCAGTACCTGTTGTAGCCACTGGAGGAGCACTTCTAGCACACTTTTAGCACACTTTAACACACTTTTCAGATTTTAAAGACCAAGTGGGACATTTCACAGAACTTCACTGGGCACATAATTGCAATGTTCTGGATTGATTTAAATGATAAACGGTGTGGGGACCTCGGGTGAGGACCCCAGATGGATTTTGGGTCCCCAGTTGGTGAGTGTGCTGTCAGACGGACGTCCCCACCATGTAGCAATTACAAAACCACACACACACACACACACACACACACACACACACACACAGACACACACACTGCGCCTGCATATAACATGCATCTGGCATGAAGTTATGATCCTTTTGCACATACACACCACGCTCTACCATACCCATGGAGGGCAGCCATTCGCCTCCAGCCACAAATGTTCCAGTCTCAGCTGTGAAGCCCCCCGTATCGCCGCTGTAAATGGCTGCCCCCCTCATGGCTGCCAGAGACGCGTGCTTTCTGCTGACATATGTTGCACGATCTGAGTGCGACATTTCCCCCACGAAATGCTGCTGACGCCAGCCTGTGCCGGGAGAATAAACAGGGCCACGCACCTCTGGAGGTGTATAAGCTCTCACCTGAAAATAACACGGCCTGACAAGTCTCATGAGTATGCACTAGGGGTGGACTGACAGTCTGGCATACAGGGCATTTTCCCGGTGGGCTGACCCCCCGGGGGCCGTTAATGTCGTGTTTTAATTAAAAAAAAAAAAAAATCTGCACAAAACCGGCCCACGAATCAGTGCTGGCGGCCCTCTGTCCTCTTCAAATGAGACTGCCTATTGCAGGGTTTTTATAGTTAACTAAAACTAACTAACTAATTTTAGTTAGCCCGAGCCCCAGAGCCTCTTATGTCTTAAATTCTCATGGGGGCTCAGGCCCCGGAGCCCCCACAAAGATTCAGAGGGCCGCTCTGAGACAAAATTGCCCGATACGTTTTGAGCTCCCAGTCCACCCCTGGTATGCACTATATGCAGTGCATGTGCAGGTGGCAAAAGATTGCGCACACACATACTGCATACTCAAGCGGACGCGCCTGGCCAAATTCATCCGTAAGGAGCTATTATGTGAACTACCTTGATCACCAGTCTTTTTTAGGTTAGAGGTTATTTTCGGCAGGCAGCTTCTAAAGGAAAATAAATCAAGTATTATACACACACACAAAGCACCAGAGCTGAGTTGAAAACTGTGCTTTAAAATAATAACTCAAGTTCAAGTAAATGTGGTCATCCAATTAATTATCAGAGATTCTAATAATTATGTGAGAAAGTGTCTGTGAGGCAATTCATTTCATAAGATCTGATTTATTTATTTTTAATCAGGGCATAATTGAAATGGCTAGTGCTTGTCCATTAAAAATGATCTGAAGGGAGAAAGAAACAAACCAAATGTAAAATTGTAATTAACAGGCAGAATGCCACCAAATGATTAATTAGAGAAAAAAATATAATGATATTCTTTTACAGTCGGCCCAAATGTTTTTTAAAAGGGTCAAAATATTTGTTGTGTACTTGTGGAAAATACATTATTTATTTCATTCAAAACTGCAACTGTACAAACGTCTGAAGAGACACACACACACACACACACACACACACACACCCTCCCACAGAGAGGCTTGTGTTAAATCCACCGCAAAGTTATGAATGGCTGTCTAATAGCAAAGCAAATCGTCCGAGGAGAAAAATCTATTTAGAAAATTGGTGGAATTGGTGTGGGCCAGTGTCATTGTCATTAAGAGATCACAGCAGCGAGGGTGGTGGTAGTGGAGGGTGGATGGGGGGGTGGCACGACGCCTCGTTGTGTCGATGGGGGCTGGGGGGGGCACCGCCTCCACTGCTTATTCATTTTCAATGTCTTTTCCCTCCATCAACCTCCACTGATCTAATGGTTCTTTCTCTCTGCCGCCTGCAATAACGCTAACCCACAGTGAAGGGTGTTTAGATGATGATCTATGGAGATTGTGACACCATAACTGTCAACGTGTTGGTGCCGCAACCAATGGAAAGGTCAATATTTTTCACTATACTGTCCAACTAGTCTTTTTAAAATTATTCATTTTTTCCCCTTTGGAAAGGGTGATTTTAGATAAAATGTTCTACTGAAGAGTGGACTTTTATAATAATGGCTGCAGGCAGGCAGGCAGGCAGACAAGCACTATGCTATTAACTGTTTTCGCGCCGAACAAGAGGATTACGACTATGCCAGGGGTAGGCGTATGCCAGGGGTAGGCAACCTTAGGCACGGTTGCCAACATTGGCACAGTGAAGGGTGATCACTGGCACACTGGCATCAGTATGAGAGTGAGGATTGTACCTTAAACACACTGACTATCAGGAAAATTAAAACAAGGCACCTTACGTTCAAGAGGTTGCCGACCCCTGGTCTATGCCACGGCTTTCATGTTTAAAACCCTTATTTTGAAGCGCCAGATCTCCGAAACCAGATGTATGGTGACGCAATCGTGTTTCTGGTGTCTTGACCATTTTGCCCTCTAAACCTCTGTGCAAAAAGATCTGGATCATGAGTCCCGGATGTACCACCAGTTCGGCACGGGGAACGGCAAGTAGCAGCGGTTAACTTATTAAACAATTTCTTGTACGTACAATTGCTCTTCTAAATACACGTTTGAAATGTACATTAGTTGCATCACCAAGAATGGTGTCCCAACAGTAGCAATATGGAAGACCATACCAAATTATATTCCGCTAATACCTCCCTTTACACCAAATGTATTCACAGCAAATATAGTCAATGAAAACACGTCTGGTCTTCCCAGAATAGGGATGCCCCAGTTCAGGAGTCGTGACAATGGAAATGAAAGAAAGGTTCAAGGAAAAAAAAAAAGCTAGCACTTGTCATCATCTTCATGCAAGAATGTTCACTGACCATTCATTGATGACAAACCACTGTTTCTATTCCCCCTCTCTCTCTCACCAAGATGTTGTTTAGTTTAGTGTAATGTTCCTGTTCCGCACCACTGGACATCATTCATTTCATTTGAACATCTCTCTCTCTCTCTCTCTCTCTCTCTCTCTCTCTGTTCCCACTCCATCGAGATTGTCTATTTTCGGTCTGTGCCGAACGTCATCCTACTACTATGGAGTGTAAATTAGGCATCTCTCTCTCTCTTTCCTCAGGGTTTTTGTCCTTTAACAAAGGCAGAAATTAGATCACTGTCCAGTGTTTTGCCTCGATGATTAGCTCATAAACCACTCCGGGGCCGCCGCCATCGCCATCTCCAGGCAGTGAAGTGAGCCGGCTGAGTGCAAGGCGGGCTCCTTGTCATGCACAAGTCCTCAGTTAGCCATCTGGTGAGGCATGTCAAATCACTCTGCATGTGCGAGGCCCTAGAACAGATCCCTGGGGCACCCCCACACGGTCAGCCACCAAGGAGAGGGAAAGTGCCTTTAATCAGGCATAAGTGTGGAAAATGTATCGCCTTTGGGGGCAAAAACCTTGTATCTCTCTCTCTCCTCTCTCTGTCTCTCTCTCTTTCTCTCTGTGTGTCTCTATATACTGTACATGTACTGTCTGGGACTGATGGGACGATTCACTTACCTCACAAAACGATATTGATATTTAGGGTGCCAAATCGATTTATATTGCAATTCTTAATTATTATTATTATTATTATTTGATTTGATATATCAATATATTGAGATTTTAAAACAAATTACTTTGCATTTATTATACCAGGGGTAGGCAACCTTTTTGACATGTAGTGCCACGATTTTTTCCCTTGACACTCCGAGTGCCATCACAAAAAAAATATACAATAAATTCTCTTATAGTCAATAAATAGTGCATTTTCACGGTTTCCACATTTTTAATGACTGTTTTAAGGACTGTATATTATTTGACATTCAATGTTCTGTTTACACAAATGAGTCTTGAAAAATCTGGGCCGTCTTATAACCAGGGTGATCTTATATTCGGGTGTGTGTGTGTGTGTGTGTGTGTGTGTGTGTGTGTGTGTGTGTGTGTGTGTGTGTGTGTGTGTGTGTGCGCGTGCGTGTGTGCGTGTGCGCGTGCGTGCGTGTGTGTGTGTGTGTAATTTATTAACAAGAGCTTCAGTAACAATTCCCTGAAAGTAACGGTTCTGGCCATGTGAGGTTTCCAACTTGACAGTGACAAAATGCGCATGCTCCCCACAAAAGGAATAACACTACACAACGAAGGCAGCATACAATTCCCATAAGGCCCTTTGCCGAGAAGAGGATGCTGCGAAGCAATGACGAAGGTCTGATGGGCCCAAACGCATCAGCGAAGCGAGGGTGTCATGGATACAGTACATTCAGTACAGAGCAGGGAGGTTGTTGCACCTATTACTTAACATAGGAGCACGCTGTAGGATTATAGGGACGTCACAGAACAACAAGACAACTAGAAAGAGAATAGCATAATACAGACGGTGTAAGAATACATAACAGCTGTCATGTGCTCAGACTTGATGCTCTGGAGCCTGTTTTACCAACGTACATTAATAAACCAACGTGTTGCCGTTGGGCGGAAACCCGGAAATCCACATTTTTTTATAGTAAATTAATACCCTAGGGACTTCTAACTTCATACAAGTGTGTCCCACAAAAGTAGTGAAAATAGTTGGATCCACAAGATCAACTATTTTAGAACAGCTATTCTCACACAGCAAACACACACACACACAGCTATTCTCACACACACACACACACACACACACACACACACACACACACACACACACACACACACACACACACACACACACACACACACACACACACACAGATGGAGAGAGAGTGCTTTAAATAATGATTAAAGGAAATGTTTTGGATGTGCAAGTTCCATCTGACAGCAATGAACAGTCTTCAACATCAACATGTCATAAACCAGTATTTTTTCCTAATTCTTCCCCTTCCCCCTTTCAATCTTTTTCTATTTGCTGTTTTTCTTGCTCCAGTCAAGACCTTGTCAGGTGTTGTTGTGACATGTCGCTGAATTAAACATTATCCGGTTTATTTTTCTGACATTTTGTGCTTTTTCAGAAATGAGGTCAC
Organism: Benthosema pterotum; assembly: GCA_039105355.1. Taxonomy (NCBI): domain Eukaryota; kingdom Metazoa; phylum Chordata; class Actinopteri; order Myctophiformes; family Myctophidae; genus Benthosema; species Benthosema pterotum. Next base: position 17,266,891 of record CM076978.1, read on the forward strand.
ACTTGTTTTTTATGGTGGATGTGCATGTTCTGTGGTGGATTCATGTCCACTTATACCACCAAACTAACAAAAGAGGATGTTGTATGGTATTTACTGTAGAAAAGAAGAGAGGGACATATACAATATGATATTATGGGCGCGATTTTGAACGGCATGAAACCGGAAAATTCTACCTACCGGGAGGCTCATACATCGTATCGATATTTTGAAGCTGCCGCACGACGGTAAAATAAGGCAAGAGTAAAGACCCATTACATCCCCTCATATATTAGCACTGGGGGAGGATTCATATGCTAATTCATGTTAATTCCTGTGTATCACCACGTCTTAGGAGAAAAAAGAAAAACATGTTCGAAGCAGCACATCCGCCGACAGCGCCTCCAGGCTTGAAGCTCCCGGCGCTGGTGGCCAAGTTTGGTACTGCAGGCGGGTGGAATTCATGCACGAACGCCCCGAGAGCATGCACGCTGGTTTGCTTTGTGCACACGGACAGTGCAGTTTGTATTTAAGTTGTTTTCTGGATGAACCACAGGTCCTCACGTCATATACTACCTCTCAAAACATAAAGGATGTATTATATGACAGATCATAAGCTCACCACAAATCCACAAGCTTGTTTTTTTTATGCCAATTATTTTTTTTCCCTTTGCTCGTTCTTGCCGGCGCTCGTTCATGAATCCTTTCCCTTCCCATGATCCCTTGCTTCGGGCGTGTTCATGGAGGAAATACTTCCGCATTTGGACACCAAATTTTGGTGTCCAAATGCGGAAATAGACGCACTTCCGGCGGTCTTCCGGGTGCGGGCGCCACTGAGCAACTTGCAGGGCTTGCCCGATGGGCAAGTGCCTCCAAGACCTTAGTGTCAACCCCTGAACTCTTATTGAAATGAACGGCAAGGGGGCGGGGCTATCGCTCTCGTCCGCTCTCTATATTTTACTCTATGGAGCGCACAGACCAAGTTCAACAGTATTGCCATGTCTGTTTAGTATAAGCGACTGGCTTGTTATTCTGAAGTGGCTTATAGTCTAACTGTTGTGGTGAGCATTTTTAAACATTAGCTTTTTTCCTAAACCTATCTCCTAAGAATTTCAAAATGGACCCCAAAGCATTAAAAACAGAAACAAATTTAGGAATCCATGTTATGCTGCACCTCCTTTAACAATATTATTATTCAGGTGCCCCCATGTATAATCTACAAGCGTGGCTGAATTTGAATGGTACTCCATGCAGTCCAGTGTGTAGAAATACAGTATATAAATTATGAATCACTGCATTATAGGTTGACTGGAGCGCGGTAGTAAATCAAACGGTGCGGCTCTGTTTTGATCCGACCGCAACCCAGCAGTCTCCTGGTGATGGTGTTTTGTTGTGTGTTCCTCTTGTCAGAGGTGTGTGTGAACACAGGTGTGTCTCCTGGCGAGGCAGAGAGCCGCGTGAGGCTAACGCGTGTTTTTAGAGAGCACAGGTTCATAACCAGAGTGAGAGTGTGACTCACTCTTGTGTTACATGAATATTGATGTGTGTGCGTGTACAGCAGTGGTTTTCAACCTTTTTGACACCAGGGCCCAGCATTTATTCAGTATTCGAGCCACGGACCACCCTTGAGGATATTTTAGCCCCACAGACCTCAAAACTAAAGATTTGACTTTGGCTTTTGTCCACAATATAGGCTGGCTTTGGTAAACAAAACAGGCAAAACATATAGACCAAAATGACCATTAATCTTCTAGTTGTGTAGACTTGAGCTAATTAAGATGATGAATATTTTAACTCTTGAGGGCGTAAAAATGAAACCAAATGGACCCGCAAGGGTCCATTTGGTTTCATTTTTACGTCCTCAAGAGTTACAGCTGGTTAACCAACTTAGCTGGGGACCATCTGGAACCCTCTCAAGGACCACTGGTGGTCCCCGGACCACTGGTTGAAAACCACTGGTCTACAGTATGTGTGCGCCTCATGCTGGTGTGTTTGTGCGGGTGATGTGTTTGTGTGTTGGGCTGGGTCAAGAGTAGCTTGTGGAATTCCAAAATTTTAAAACATAAAACATTATTGCCATAGAAGGTTATGACCAGCAGAGGATGTGCTATTCCAAACTCGCCTGTGTGTTTGACCCGTTACACGCTAACTTGGATCGAAAATATGTTAAGCATTAACGTCTGAGCATGGATTTCCCATCTTCATTATTAGGAGTTAAGGTTAGGCTTAGAGCTGCAATTTGAGTCAGGGTGAGACAAACTATGCTCTTCCCAGAAGGAGAATTAGGCCTTTCACTGCAGCCAATAACGCCATATAAATAACGTTACATTACAGCCGAATTAGTCAAAGAATGGAAGCCAATGTTCCATTCACACACGATGTGGACATCATCCATATCTGATTTTTTTTCTTTCTCTTCTGTGAAGTTATGTCTCTCATCTTCATTGCACAAAAATGTTGCACTAAAATGCACTGATCTACAATCATGTTAGTGCTGGACCTACAAGGTTTCCACCTGACATGAGATGAGGAAACCCCCTAAATAAGTTTTTGTGTTCGACAGTAGCCTTGGAGACAGGGGCCCTTCTGGGGTTTTTTTGGAGGGGAAAAAAGCCTAGTGTAAGTTCTCAACCAACTATCCGTTTCCAGCACTAGTTTGATTCCGCACCTCTATGCACAGAAAAGCTAGAGTCTGGGGTTGAACCCGGAACATTTCTCTTTTTAATTTTTAACCCACAATTTTGTAACCCATGTTTTTCACCCAATGCCACTTATCTAATGCGATCCTGGTCTCCTTCCTCATGCTTCATTCAATGCATGAGGAGTCCAAGCTGCCTTCTTTTCACCTGGCAGGGGGGAGTTTCCCTGGTTGGATGTAGCACTTGGAAGGAAAACATTATTTCGTGTGTGTCCCCATCAGGCACCCTGGCTGTCCAGGGGGAGGCAGTTTAGAGTCCAGTATTACTGCATGTTTTTGTGAGGCAACCTCACCTGAACCGGGAAGCAGATGCTCCACCTCCTGACCGAGCCATGCCATAATACACTTTATTAACCGCACAGGAGGGACGTCTGTTTCAGCATCACCTACTGTAGCTGAAGTAATCACATTGAACACTCATAGTGGTACAGTTAAGTATTTTGCTTAGATACAGTGCCACATATTGATCATACTAACGATCCATATCAAGGATGCTGTGCAGAGCACATAGAAAGTCACACGGCCTATACATACACGGCTAACAACTCCCAAGCTTGTTACTGTATATCCTCTCTTGGGCATGATGAGCACAGTAAGGGGGGCTAGGGGGTTGAGGTCTAAGGGCAAACGAAGCGCCATACATCTCCGCTGGGAGGCCTGGGGAGGCTCGCTTTGAAGGTGACAGGAAAACTCTGCAGCCCTCCAAAGTGACTCAAGGTTGCAGTTCTAACATCCGAGAGAGAGAAAGAGGGGGGGCAGGCAAATAAGTGACAGCTACAAAGTAGATCTTCACCTGAGAGAGAACAAAAAAAAGCTCCCCTAGTTCTTTCTTTTCTTTGTCAAATTGATACGTTGGCGCCTTGCTTTTATATCCATGCCAATTACCTGGGACCCCCTGCTGGGAGTGTCGATCTGCTGGTAGCAGCTGCTCCCTTGAAAGGAGAGGACGACATGGTTTGGTTACAAAACAATTACCCTCTTTTAGGGTCTGTGGTTAGGTTCTCCTTATACAGTAAGTGTGTGCGCGCATGTGCGTGCGTGCATTCCATTAATTTTCATGGGAACTGAATGTGTTACTTCTTTTAGCAGTGCAAACAGCTTGAGAGAAAGTGAGAATGCCAAATGATATTGAAGGAAGTATTTTCAAAGAACAAGATGATACAATCATTCAACACTTGCGTGTTTGTTTTTTGTTGAATGAAATGTGCTTGTTGTATAATCGGACGAATCCATGTCATTATTTGTTGCGACCTCCTCTTGTTCTGAATTTACCAACCCTGTCTCTAATACTCACCATAACAAGCACGTTGCAGCATGGACACTGGGCTTAAAACAAGGCAGCCAACTGGCAGCGCTCATAGTGGATTTCCAGGATGTTCGGGCCAATGAGACTTCTGATCTATGGGATCTATGATCAGTCCCCAGTCAGATGATTGTTCAGCACAAATTACCAACACCGGCCCTGCAGAATGACCATCACTATAAGTGTAGTTTGCCCATTGTTCAATGTGTAGTCGGATCAGCACTAGAAACGTATTGGTACCATCTTTCAATGACCACTTAGACCATTGTTCATGCACTGTCCAGTACAGACACACAGAGTGTGTGTGTGTGTGTGTGTGTGTGTGTGTGTGTGTGTGTGTGTGTGTGTGTGTGTGTGTGTGTGTGTGTGTGTGTGTGTGTGTGTGTGTGTGTGTGTGTGTGTGTGTGTGTGTGTGTGTGTGTGTGTGTGTGTGGCTATTAAACTACACTGTCAGACCTGTCTTTGATGATGGACAGCTCTACCAGAATGCAGTCTCACTGAATTATTGATTGTTTCCATATTCAGTTTGTGCTCTCATTCATCATCCAGGGCCTCATTCATAACCTGCGGCAGAGGAGTCAGGTGTTTAACTTTACACTGTTTCCTCGCAGTCTCTGATTCATTTATGAAGCCAACTTGTCAGACTGGTGAGGGCTGGTCCAGGGCAGTAGTTCTCAATCTGTTGGGTGCATCGTCCATCAATGAGACCCATCATAGCGCCTGAAGTAATTGAGAAAACACTTAAGATTTGATTCATATTATAATATCAAATATATATTAGGAACTAATATAGTGTAATGCTATGTGTACTGTAGCCATTACACTGTTAATTCCACTGAGCCTAGCCTTGATTAGCGTTCTTTTCTGAGAACAACATTCAAAACTAGAATTAGAATTAATGCAATTTTGCAATTGCAAAGTGGGGTTGCCCTGATGATATTGTAATCTGTGACTGAGATGCTAGCCCCACTGATGTTGTAATGGTGACGTGATGCTGCACTGGCCTCACCACTTGTGGTACGACGGACTGCTGCTCTGAGTCCTAAAGCTCTCCACCGCTGTCTAGGGTTTCTAGGTTCATTCATTGAGCCCTATGTGGAGCAGAGCAACAGACACAATTCTGAAACATGCTTTATCATCTAGAGAGTGGTTTCTCATTGGCTGGCAGTTTACAAAATAAATATTAGAAAAAAAAAAGATTACATGAAAAAGTTACAGCCATCACATTAACAGTAGTGGGGTTCCCTCGAAAATGCTTACAGAAAGGGTTTACAGCCATCACATTAACAGTAGTGGGGTTCCCCTAGAAAAATGCTTACAGAAAGGGTTTACAGCCATCACATTAACAGTAGTGGGGTTCCCTCGAAAATGCTTACAGAAAGGGTTTACAGCCATCACATTAACAGTAGTGAGGTTCCCTAGAGAAATGCTTACAGAAAAAAAGTTTACAGCCATCACAATAACAGTAGTGGGCTTCCCCTTGGCAACCCCACTGCATGCTCAGTCTGAAAACACACACATCTGAATACTTCACACAGTAGCCAATACTTTGACATTAGCAGGGGATAATAGATATGTAACACAATAGGTAGGCAAGTGTTTATGAAGAAAAAGCACCTGACCCTAAAAAAGGACACAGGTTTATCATCGTTGTTTTTGTATTATTAGGTGTCCTTAATAACATACTAAAAGTTTACCAAAGTCTGACCATGCGAAATGTGTTATTTTCAAGATGGCGTCCATATATGGGCCCCGAGATCATTAAAATAGCCTAACTCCTCCATTATCCACCCTAGAAAAGTACTTCTTGTGTCTATGTTTTAGACACAATTTGATGATTGTGAAATACAATATTTTGCTTGTGACTCTACTAAAACATCTGAAACTCCACTCCACTCTAATGGGATAAAAAATGGATACATAATTGCAATACTTAAACCTAGTTAATGTCACTGTGTTTTGCTGTAGTCAACGTCACTGTGTTTTGCTGTACAAGTGTTCAGAATTCTGATCCACGACAGTTTGTTTTTTATGTCAATCAATCAAGTCATCTTAAATCACACGGCAAATAAATATATACATCATATGATTTACTCATTCCAGAAATGTCCAATCCTTGTTGATACCTTGTTGAATAGGTGACTAATCAACAATTGAAACAGTACACCATACAATACCACTTGGTATTATTAAGGTGCAGAAAAAAATCCCAAAGTTAGCTTTCTGAACTTGTTGCCCAGTTTATATACAGGTAGGCTATATCCAGTGCAGCATGTCTGAAGTAAAACTTTATACCAGTTCACCTTATTTTGCTATATTTATTTAGAGGTTGTTGGCATGGCAACGTTTGGAACATGGTTCCATTTGTTAAGAAAAATAGGCTGAAATAGTAGATGACGCAGGCGCGCAGCACGGCACACACACACACACACACACACACACCACACACACACACACACACACACACACACACACACACACACACACACACACACACACACACACACACACACACACACACACACACACACACACACAAACCACACATCAAATAGAAGTCATTCAATCACAACAAATCGGTGAATAAATGTGTTCCAGCAGGCTGTGCTTAATGGTCCTGTCCTGACATTGGCATACATTATTCTCTCCTTAATGTTGCGCGTTACGCCAGTGAGCTGATCCTCCCAGCTTCACGTCATTAGGAGAAAATCAAACAGATAAACTGCATAATGCATGTGTCTGCAGGAAACGCCCGACTCAGCGTTTTGTCTCAGTCGGTCTTGTTAGTGTCGCTTTAAATAATTTCGAACACAACGTTGTGTACCTTGCAAAATGTTGCATTACCCATAATGAATTCTCTTCTTTTCGTCTCTACTGGCACTTCCAATCACAATATCTTGCAGTCATAGTATCTCAGAAGAATGTACTGTAAAGTCTACAGGGGTTTTTTATGGGAGGTGATTTTGTTCCCGAAATCCAAGGATATTAGGGGACATTAGCCAACCAAACCCATCATGTAAATGAAATAAATTTACATATAAATGCATGTGTGTGCGTTTCTAATTATGCCACCGGTTCTCTGCCCACAAGCGTGTCTCCACAGAGATCTTGCATAGAGGCATAGCCTTGTTTGCAGCACAATAATTTAGTTGTTTGGTCCTAGAACTTTATAATTATGAAAAACAAAGCAACAAATACAGTACAATTGTCTTAATTTGTTTGATTTAATCGCCGACATGAGGCACTGTTTCTGGCTCCACTCACATTATCTTCGATGACCTTGTGGTCTTTTATGTTGGAGTAAGTTTTCTGTGTTTTTCTTTTTTTAATTATAAAAAATATAAATAATTGAGGCCAGCAAACATGTTCGTTTCACATTTCTTGATGCTTGACTCCCACACCCAGCATTATTTTTGAAGGGCGAAAAAAGAAAAGAAAACTAAGTACTAAGTCTTCTTTCAGTTTCAATTGAGATTCACACGATGTGGCCCACCTGACGGGTTTAAAGGTCCCGCTGCTGACTTTCTTATATTTAATGGAGGAATAATGAGACCATTTCTCCTGGCATTTGTGGTATTTCTATAGGCCCATACATCTTCAAATACCACCGCCATCTAATGTTTAATTCATGGCTGCGGGTGATATATGGAAAGAGAACACCGGACAGCAAATCATATTTATCTCCCTCTCATAAAATGAGATGCATTTCTCCCGACCGTTTGATTTCTACGAAGGGACCCCTCGGTGGAGAGTCGTAATGCAGTCAGGTGGCTGTGCAGGGTAAACATATAGCTCTGCACTCGCGCCGTAAAGACATATTGGGTCTGTCCGTCGCGTGTCAGACTTGTGATTTGCATACAGCGACTTCCTATATCTCTCCGTCGGGTGCAAACCTTACATCTCCAAATTCAGTCACCAGCCCAGAAAATGGGTCAAAGAACATGCGTTGTGATGGACCCAGTGTTGTTTATTCACAAACTCTTGTAGACGTGACAAAATTTACAACCACTTACACCAACCTGTTCTTTTTTATGGCGAATACATAAAATTAATTCTGAATGTAGCTAAAATGGCTGGTGTAGAAGCTCACACAAGCATACAAAAATGAAGATGCCGATACAAGGTTTCTGCCAGACAGCCACTTCTCTCCTACCCATCTTAGTCCTCTGTATATAATACTTTTGCTCATATTCAATTCAAGGCATTCTGGATTTATTGTTGGACTGACATGAGATGCAATGGAACTCTGGATTAGATGCCTGTGGAGACACCAAGATACCCCTGGTTATGTCAGTCCATCTTTATACACAGTAGATCAGGGGTAGGGAACCTTAGGCAAGGGTGCCAACATTGGCACAGTGAAGGGTTATCACTGACACACTGGCATGAGTGTGAGAGAGGGCATCTTCCTTTTATAAAACAATAATAAAAAATACTGTATGCAGTTCCGCCACGCAATTCCACTGTAGAAATAAATGGTATGTTTATGGACATAACAACATGTATTTGGATTGGATTTTGATGCGGTGTCATAATAATTCAACATACTGGCAATGTTGACATGTGAAATGTGTCATATTATCTTCAGAGCACACACAGAAAAATACACAATCGTCTTTTCCAAAAATAGTACATGGCTCCGTTCTTGAAATTGATCATGCTGTGATATATTGATGGTAATACATATTGGAGGAACAAGTATTGGGGTAACATAATAATATTATTATTACTATGTTACCCCATATGTTATGATGGGCTGATTCACACAAGTGGGGCTCTCTTCCTGTCTATTTTTCTCCTTCCACATGGCATTATCTCTAAGACTACTGGGTAAGAAAATGTGGGTTTGAGTGAGAAAGCGACAGAAAGAAAAGACATACTGACAGACTGATTGACTACTATGACCAATTGTGAAGCCAGGCAGTATAGCATGGTAATGTATGCTCCTCCCCAGACTTCTCTCTTTACAGTGATATGCTTTATTTACGAGCTGTCGCAGCTGGGGGAGATAAACAGATTTAACACCGGGGGGGCAGCATGTCAAGGGTACAGACACAACTCTGCTCTCCCACTGTTGGCCTAATAGGCGACAGCAACAAATACCACTACATGCCTATTAGCTGTGAGCCCTCTGCCATGCAGTATGTCTTATTACAAACACAGACTGACAGAGGTTAGACAAAGAAACCTTGTTATCCTGTTAGGCATGTTGCAAAGAGAGATGAGTCTTGAGGTTAGGCATGGTGTTGGGCGAATGGCTTGTTTGTTGTTAGGCCAACCAACCAACCAACCACCAAAGCCTTCTGTTTTCACCTGTGGTGCACGTACTGTATGTAGCGAACAGATAACATGGACATGTACTATTGTTCTGTTTTCCATTATAAAATGCTCATAATATAGTGGGGTCCCACGACACACCGTCATTTACAACTCTTGTAAAAGTTTGACTTTCGCTTCTAATTTGTAGATGATGACCTATAGAACAATTTTAGTTCGAGTGGCCCATCTGTAGATGAAAAAAATATGCATTTTTTGCCTAATTTCAAAATTGACCAAAATCGGATTTTTGTTTTTCTTAAAAGTCTTTATTTTCTCACAATTGCTGTTTTTTCTTTGTTTTCTTTTGCTATATCTAGTCAATACTAACCCAGGAATTAACTGGATTTCAAATATTAATGTTTGGAATATGATATGGAAAAAATGGACGCCCATGTACATCAAATTACTTCAAATGGCACCTAATTTAAATTCTGTTGAACCTAGAAGGATGAAGTTAGTGCCTACCTATCATGAATGAGTAATGGTATAAATTGTAAATAAATAGAAACAATACAGTATTGGGGGGATTAAAGTTAGGCATACCCACTTATAGCCCAGCCTCTGTGTGAAAATTGTGCACTTTTCAATGAAAGCATGACATTTGGCACAAAGTTAAAGCCTGCCATAAGGAATTGTTTTGGCTATGGGTCTGTGATGACAGCTATGGTGGCCATCATCTGCTGTTATTTTACCAATTCAGCTCATACAACATACAATCTTGATTCTGATGACAAAACGTTTTCAAGGATTATGATTTTTTATAAAATGCTAGATAATAGTCAAATCATCAAAATGTGTAATATTGATGTATTGATGTAGGCAGTAAATCCATGTCTTCTACCCTATATGTGAAAATCAAGTGAGCCCATGAAATCAGCTGACATATTCTTAGTACTCACTCCAACTCAAACCAGCTCTACCCGATTGACCAGTACCCAGTGAGGTCAGAACACCGGTCTGTGTACTTCTAACCAGATCCCCATCCAGATCCAACACCAGTGTACTTCTAGCCAGATCCCCACCCAGATCCAACACCAGTCTGTGTACTTCTAGCCAGATCCCCACCCAGATCCAACACCAGTCTGTATACTTCTAGCCAGATCCCCATCCAGATCCAACACCAGTCTGTGTACTTCTAGCCAGATCCCCATCCAGATCCAACACCAGTCTGCATACTTCTAGCCAGATCCCCACCCAGATCCAACACCAGTCTGTGTACTTCTAGCCAGATCCCCATCCAGATCCAACACCAGTCTGTGTACTTCTAGCCAGATCCCCATCCAGATCCAACACCAGTCTGTGTACTTCTAGCCAGATCCCCATCCAGATCCAACACCAGTCTGTGTACTTCTAGCCAGATCCCCACCCAGATCCAACACCAGTCTGTGTACTTCTAACCAGATCCCCACCAAGATGCAACACCAGTCTGTGTACTTCTAGCCAGATCCCCATCCAGATCCAACACCAGTCTGTGTAATTCTAGCCAGATCCCCACCCAGATCCAACACCAGTCTGTGTACTTCTAGCCAGATCCCATCCAGATCCATACAGTAAAAGCTGTCTGGTGAAAACCCCTGCTGAAGTGCTGTACCTTCACACACAAGCTAGTTGACAGGAAAATAGTCATACTCAATATTGCACCATGGTGACCATTCTTTTCGACTCTCATGTCCTTCTTGAAGATGGTTCGGAATGCATAATGCTTCTCCCCATGAAGACTCAACAACAATGTCAATTGAAGGAGCCTTCACCTCATGATACCTGGTGCTGGTGAGAAACTGTCTCCTGTATATAGCCTCCAAAACAAATGCAGACACTTGGCTAGACTGCCACAGTTTGAAAGGGTCAAGCCCCTAATCCTGATTGCGGCAGTCAACCCCACCTAGTCACACAAACCGGGGCCTCCAGATGAGCCAGCAGCCATCTGCACAAGTCTGGGTTGGACCTTGCAGGGCTGAGCTAGAGACTTGGAAAGAAATCTTCAGCAAAGACAATGGCATTGACATAGCTGACATAGCCCCAGAACACTGAGGCCATAAGAAGTGAGGAGAAACTCTGGCTGGAAGCCCTCACCCCACGTCATCCTTTAGACCTCGTCCTTGAAAACGTAGGATTAGTTACCAGAATCAGGATCAGAGAATTTTGACAATGTGGGACTATTTACTAGAATTAATATTTTAGAAAATAGCTGTCAGGATTACCAAGGGACTAGCCTCGACACCCAGGCTTTCATTTTCGTCCGCCTTGCGCGAAAACGGAAAGCCTGGACTAACGCGTGTTGGAAAGTGGCCTTGAGGGGGGTGTCAACCTTCTGGGGTGGGCGTCGCTCTAAATGATGTGACGTAGAACAGCAGTGGACGGGCGTGGGAGGGGCCGGAGATGACGACACGTTAGTGAGATCAAATCAGAGCGCAGCACTTCCGCCGTGTGGATCCCACGACACCCCCGCCCCCCAAGGCCAAAATCATTGAGGGCTAGACCAGGCTACCAAGGGACAAATCCGTGATGGTGCCATAGCCAACAATGCTCCTAATGACATGCTCCAACTGTGTTCCAAAATTCATGCTGTTATCATCAAAATACTGCACATAGAGGCTGGACTACGTGCTATTCTTGTGGATACACACAAGGGGGTGGGGAGGGGGGCTGGGGTAATATGGTCTAAATCAGGGGTGCCCAACCTTTTTTGACCCAAGATCTACTTTTCAGCAGCAAACCCCTCCGGGATCTACCAGTCCAATATCAACATTTCAAACCACACGCATCGTTGCCAGCCTGCAGTAACTTCGCAACAACACAACACTACTTTGTTTTACCACTTACTTTATGTCCATAAGCATAAAGTACAGCAGACTTGTCATAAATAGGCCTACAACTGTACAACATAAGTACAACAGACATGGACAAACACTGCCATTGCAAATGCATCACACACTGACGAAAATCGCTCTTTTTTCTTTTCCACCCCATTTTTTTTCTTTCCCCCCCACATCTCCCGAGATCTACTTGTGATCAGGCCGAGATCTACCGGTAGATCCCGATCTACTGGTTGGGCTCCCCTGGTCTAAATGACTAAATACTACTTCTGAATGTGAATATGTCATATGTTCAGATTGGATAAGTTACGACAGTCTTATATCATATTTTGGAAGCCCCCCCCCCCCCCCCCCCCCCCCCATAATCTTTATCTGCGTGCTGGCCACTCTAACCAAAATGGTTACCTCACCTAGAATTTAGTATTGAAAGTTAAACTTTTAAAGTTGTAAACGACAACTAAATTTAACATGGAGATGGAAACTCACTTCGGTTTTAGCTAATTTTAGCTTGTTTTGCTTGCTATTTTTGTCGATATACACCAATAATGGATGAAAAAATATATTTTATGTGTAATTAGGTTTAGGTAGCAAATGCTACTTCTGATTGTGAATCCATAGATATCCCATATGTACAGATTGGACAATTTGATCAAAAGTTACAACAGTTTACATGTTTTGGTAGGGTTGGCACCTTGTTACGCCCCCTACAGGCAAAATATTTAATTTGTGTGCGGGCCACTCGAACCAAAATGGTTCTACAGACCCTCACCAACAAATTAGGACTGAAAGTGAAACTTTTACAAGAGTTGTAAATGACATCCACATTTAACATGGAGACGAAACCCCACTAATAGTGTCTGCAAGCTCAGAAATGTTGGTCTTTCTTTTCAGGGTTCATATACACTGTTGTATGATAATGGGGGACGTGTTAGGTTTGTGATGTCACCTAAGATGTGTCTTTCCATTTGTTCTTTTGACAAAAAATACACATGGAGAACCTATTAATCAAATATTGTAACCATAGAGTTATAAAGGATAGAATGAGGACTTCCCCCTGCAGATTGCGCAGATGATGTCATGAACGTCGGTCCACCTCCATTAACGTGCTACAGTTCTACTTCTGGCCAGTAGGTATAGTGGCAGCTTTAACATTGACTAGCCCTTCTGGTCCTTGATTATAACCATACATAAAAGAAGTGGTAAAAATGTCACAGCCCTCCATCTTTAACATTGAGACAGTGCTGCTCAGTGGATACATACAGTAGGTCAGGCCCCGCTGGAGCGTGAAAGGTCAAACAGTGCCCAGATAGCGGCTGGCCGCGTGTTGGAGGGGTCACTCCCACGGAGGACTGTGGTTGTTCTGTCACCTGTCAGGCATAAGAGCTACTGTAAGGACAGGGGCAGAGGTGTACCTGTGTCCCACAGAACATTGTCTTGTCTCTTATCTCATTTAATCTACGGTAATATCATCTCTTCCCTTTACAATTGTGTAAAGTTATCAACTTAAAATGATTTGCCATGAACTGCCATTTACCTGATTTACTGTTTTTACTAGAATTAAACAAAGCATATAAGGATTCGAATGATTAAAAAAAAGTAATAGATAATAGAAAGAAAAATAATCAATGGTTGGTTCAATTGAACCCTAAACTTTGAATTTTTTTCTGTGTTTCTGTCATTTGCATCATGATCATCATCATGCCATGTTATGAAATATCATGGAATGGATTATGGCTTACTAATAATAATATTAATAAAGCTTTGTATAACATCATTCAGGACATGAAATGCAAAGTATGGCCGTCTAACTGTATAGCATATAGTTATATGTACTTCATAATGCTTAGTGGTATCATAAATAATGATAGCAAATGCAGTAAAAACTGTTTGATTTGTTCAACATCCACATTAAGAAAACATTTTCCTAAAGCCTAAGCCATGTACTTTGTCGTAAGCTGTATAGTAAAAACATTGAAAGCAGAGGCATGGATCCGATGGATCCACACGGCTATTGAGGTCCCTAAAGAGCACAGTAAGTCTCTGACTGGGCAGTATGGCTGTCGTTGCAAGAATTGGTTGACAGCGTGTCAATAGACTCTCTGGATGGTAGCCCATACTTACTGCACAGTCAGTAACTTACTCACAGGTGCTTTAGCTACATCAATAAAATTATATAGTGCACACTTTGAAAAACAAGATAGCAAGAAACAATATGTGATGTGTCTTCTGTTACAAAAGGTCGCAGACTCGCAATCGTTTAAAAATATTGTTTATTTGTACACTCTTGGCTCTCCTTTACTACCATTCCATTGAATGCTTGGCTTCAGTTTGCCTCCCAGTGCTATGAATCTGTCAGCCGATAGTGCCAGACCAAGAAAGTGGCAGACATCCTTTCCATCTTCATAGAGACACACAGACAGCTACAATTTTACACCCACCATTGAGACAGCTGTCCCATTTGTACTGTAGGCAAAAATGCTCTGCTTGCATGTCCCTTCAGAAGCACACCATTAAAAACACATCAAATAGCGCAAATTCCCTGTCCACATGTCCCCCGGTGTGGTTTAAATCGTCAGCCAAATCATCTCTGTTCATTATTATCAAGCAATTTTCTCCCCTCAAAAAGTCGCCGAAGGAGCTTGCAGTTCGGTATGCCTTTCTTTGCTCTGTCTCATTTAGTATTCCATACCCTATGAATTATGCATACATTTGATCATCCAGAATTTTGGTAATCCAACAGTACGCACAGCAAACACACCACTGCTATGAAGATTATGGGTGTTGAATAACACTTGTTCCTCCAAATAATCAGTCTATTATCACACAGAAAAAGCCAGTATTGTCTGGTTCTCCAGTCAGAGTTGAAGCATTCCTTATTGACAGCTGTTTGTAGTGGATAAACCGCTGACCACAGCAAACATGTCCAGAATCTATCTTGATCTAACAGAGTCACTATCTCATATGTGACCTGAAAATATACTTTCTAGACCAAGCAGCAACATCATGGACGAGTTTCACTATTGTCCTTTGAGTACAATATTTTTACAGTGTTAAACCTCTAACAGTGATCTGTTTTAAGGGAGAAAGGTTGTACGACTACCTCTTACTTATTACCTACTATAAATACCAGCACCTAAGAGTGCCTTTACTTAAGGGGAACGTCCATAAAGAGCTTGAGTTGGGCCTTTTGAGTTCATGTAAGATTAAATTAACTAACCTTACCCGTTGTGAATATATGAACACCGAATGATCTACAGTGTGGTAAATATGTATCATAATGTAAGTATTTTGAAGTACTGCTTTAATGTAGTTGTGAGAATACCTGATCATGGGAAAAGGGGAACCAGTTGTGAGATTGTGCCGCTTCGTTCCTGTGTAAATCCATGTTCTGCCAGCGTCCTCCTCCTCCAACACCGTGTCGAGTGTATCTACAGTATATTCTGTATCGATAGGACGTGTGAATTAACGTTCTGCCCGTAGCCAGCGTATGGGCAGTATGCCTTGCCATCCGTTAAATACATACACAGAGATGCAACGCTAGTTTTTGGATCAAAGTTTAGCGAAAGCCCGATGGCGGCTGCAGTGTGTATAGGATAATAACATGGAGGAAATGAGGGTGCTCTGTGTGCTTGGCGAAGGCTCAGGCACAAAAATGTATAGGCCACTACCTGTTGCGTTGCTGGTGTAGCAGTGGAAACATGACAGTGTGGGTAGCTGCTAGAATGGTGGCCTTTGATATCTGTAATGCTAGGGGGCGGTCGGAGTTTCCCATGTAAAGCTGATGGGGAAGATTTAATGCACTAACCTTTGAAAAAAGGGCTTTGTTAATCTCTCCCTAATATTATGCTCTTCCTAATATTATGCTCAATGCCTGTGTGAAAACTCAGAGAGTTTGGTGCAGCAAGGAGTTCAGACATTCATTCATTCAGACAGACAGACATTATAGTATTAACTAGTTAATTCAGAGGGGTACCCTAAAAGATTTCAACTTATACCTTCATACAGGTTAAAATACATAGGTCCTCAGTAAAATGACACCTTTTGGTCTGTTTCTCATGGGAGGTCAGAAACCAGTCCACCAACAGTATATCATCAATGGGGATTGTGAGCTAATAGACCTGGGTTTCCATTCCTGAAAAGTTGCACTAAATGGAAGCCATCGTTCTCACCATGCTAAAAACGGATCTATCTCAACTGTAAGGTCAAAAGGGCTTGAAGTTCTGAAAGTTCCGATCGCTGTGTTGCTCCTCTGAAAGTGAATAGTCAGGACAATGGAACCCTGACCTGCATTAGACAAGGCTCTATAATCTGGAAGTCCAACACCTAGTGCGACGGTTGGCAACCGGCAGCCTTAGTGCACAACCCTAGTGGCTCTCTGGCTGTAGCATTACATGTTGTGGCGATACGCCAATATATCATAAACATTTCAGTCACTAACAGCACCCGTCGTCAGCTACGTTGCCAATTAAAGCGCTGGTTGGCCATGCCCCAAAAGCAGAGAGATGGAGCTTTCAATATGAATGGAGGCGCAGGAGAGTGTCAACTCATGTTGTGTGGTGTTGTCGGTGGAATGAAGGCTGGTGTGTCCATGGAGCAATACATTAGTGGCGTGACTGGCTAGTAAAGTCTGTGGTTTCAATGCGGTTCCATGGAATAAAGCACTGGGATGTTATGGACGGTAACCAGGATGGATCGAGGCGAGGATGCAGGAAGAAAAAAGAGAAGGGGCTCACAACTCACTTTGAAGTGCTCCAGGCTTTATTTAGCGACAAGGGTTAAAAGCAGCGACGTTTCGACCTGTTCAGGTCTTCCTCAGGCATGAGGATGCAGGAAGATCCAGGAAGAGCCAAGATCCATGTATAACTGAATGCATTGAGAGGACTCCCCCTTGAATGCAGCATCTCATTGTAGAGGCTCTCCTATACACTGATAAAACATTAGTATGATCAAGAGGCTGCATAGGGTCATGATACTGTAGGTGGTAGAGCAACATCGATGCCTTAATTATGCTCAATAGGGGAGTCCTTTATGTCATTACAGTATTGCAGATAATGTGACCTGCACTACTATACAGTGGGTTTCTGTGTACTATCTCTGCTGAATGCATCAGCATAGACTTTTTGTTTTATCAAGCTATAATATCCAAGGTTGTTCACGCACGCACACACACACACACACACACACACACACACACACACACACACACACACACACACACACACACACACACACACACACACACACACACACACACCACACACACACACACACACACACGGCAACATGATGCTATTTAAAGGCCAGGAGCATGCTGGTAATGTGGTACACAGGGTGTTATGTGATATCTAACGTTGTATTCCACTCTGCTTAATGCACATCACGATACATCAACACCTTTCTCTCTCTTTCTCTCTTTCACTCTCCCATTTTCACACACACACACACACACACACACACACACACACACACACACACACACACACACACACACACACACACACACACACACACACACACACACGCACACATGCTCCAGCAAGTGGCACGCATGCATGTTCATGAGTGCTGCAAAACCAGAACATGTGTGACCAG
>CM076978.1:17289594-17297094 GCA_039105355.1 Benthosema pterotum
GACCTCCAATATATGATATCCACATTGAGAATAACTGTAATGATACTGTGGGGGGGGGAGAAAGAGAGAATGAGAGACAGGGAGGGAGGAAGAGAGGGGACAGGGGGGGTGAGAGATTGAGAGGAGGGTAAGGACAGAACCTTGCCATGGCATGCTGTATTGCAGGGTGAAACTCATACAGAATAAAAAGAAACGGCTAAGATTATTCATGACTATTATTTTTGTAAATAAGATTAGGGATTAATTAACCAAAACCAGAAAGGAGATTTAGGTCCTTGCGTTCCGCATATGGACCACCCAGGTGGTGAGCTTTGATGGCACGAGAAAACAAAATATTAATCATCCATGTTGGGTAGGCGTATATTTTACATACTTTTTATGGTATTAGTGAATCAATGCTCCACTTTCTTAACACTACAGTGTCAAAAGTAGCAAAATTGGCACTTCTACAAAGCGTACAGCAGATCTGCTTCTAAAAAATAAAAATGAAAGCCGTTGAAAACCAATGAGAAGTATTTATAAGAGCTCATGAATGCCTTGGACCCGATGGGACGGTAACCGCTTCGGACACACCATCTTTACATTCGACACGACAGCGTCGTTACGTTGCAAAAAAGGATCCAGGAGTATAAATGCCTGGATCATACATACTCCATGGAGTATGTATGACTTCCACTGTAAGTTAAATCACACATGGGGGGGAAATAAATGCTTGATCTGGCTTCCACAGACACACAGGAGTCATTTGAGAGAGGCAGCCTGGGGCCTGGAAGAGGAGGAGGACCACTCCTTAGCAAGATCACTCACAGAGTAGCATTCTGGATGCAGCTGGTCCTTATACTGTCTGCATGACACACTGATGAACAACTGACACACACACACGAATAGATCTCCATATATGCGTAAGAAAAAGGATGGACAGACAGAAATCTCCATATACTGTCTGTAAGGGCATATCGGTCAGTTTGGCGGTGTGACGCGAGGACCAAGTATTTTCGTAATCTCTAGTCCAGTGGTTTTCAACCACCAGTGGTCCTTGAGAGAGTTCCTCGTGGTCCCCAGATAAATGATGAAAAGTTGGTTAACCAGATGTACTGTAACTCTTTGAGAGCGTAAAAATTAAACGAAATGGACCCTTGCAGGTCCATTTGGTTCTTGCAGGTCCATTTGGTTCATGTTTGCACTCTCAATTGTTAAAATATTCACCATCCGAATTAGCCCAAGTCTACACAACTCGAGAATGTAGAAGATTAATGGTCATTTTGATCCGTTTGTTTGACCATTTTGTTTCCAGTCTGGATTTGTGGACAAAAGAAAAATACATCTTTAGCTTTGTGGTCTGTGGGGCCAAAATGTCATCAAATGGTGGTCCGTGGATCAAATTCTGAATAAATAGTTGGCCCTGGTATCAAAAAGGTTGAAAACCATGGCTCTAGTCTGATATCTTCGTGTTAGAATGTTGAAAAGTCCCATTCTGGACGATAACACGATCCACTTCCAGAGCAGCGGCCATGGGTGAGGTCACTGGTGGAGATATAACTGACAGCCAAACTAGACATCTTGCACAAACAAAAGACACGTGTACACATACTGTTGAACGTTGACAACCTGAAAACAACATCCAGAGATGAGAGAGAGAGGAAGGAGGGACCTCCTGTTGCCATGAAAAGGAACACGGGGAACATATACTTGGGTGGGGGGTTGATTTAGACAATTACCCTTCCACATGATCAGTCATC
The DNA here is from genome assembly GCA_039105355.1 of Benthosema pterotum. Lineage (NCBI taxonomy): Eukaryota > Metazoa > Chordata > Actinopteri > Myctophiformes > Myctophidae > Benthosema > Benthosema pterotum. The sequence continues at coordinate 17,291,334 of CM076978.1, forward strand.
GTTTGAAGTTGATTGGCTTCCTGGACTCCGGTGGGGGGCAGAAAGTATACTGGACGAGCTGTGACCCCTGAAACCAGCGAGACCCCCGACCCCCCACCCTCACCCTCACCCCCACCCTGGATGCACATCCATCATGCCATCCATCTCTGACTGACACGTCAGCGTCCAGATGTCCTCTTCCTGTTTTTTTGATCTCTGGGTCCCTGGGGGTCCGCCTGATGCTGCCTCTCCTCGCACATATGGAGACGTTACCGCAAAGACACGCACACACTCGCACGTGCGCGCTCGTGAATATACTGAATATACTACGCTTTGGAAATCTTGTGTGTTAAAGGGGAACTCCACCCATCCATTTTCAACATTTTTCCTGAGAATGTCCAAATGGGACCAAATGGACCCTAACGGGTCCATTTGATCCCATTTGAACACTCACAGGAAAAAAAAGGGTCGGAAACAAAAATCACTAACATGGTGAAATGCAACGTGATTGTGTCATCAAGTGTGTTTCACCATGATAATGATTTTTTCAGTCCTCCATTTCTAGGAAATACAGAATGTGGGAAATCATGTCCGCACAATATCTCTATCTCGTATAATAATGACATAGTGAAATGTTGAAAATGGGTGGAATTCCTCTGAAGTATTTCTACGCTAAGCTTGTGGATACATAGGAACACACACACACACGCACACTATTAAACTATTGCCTTTATTACACGGCTTGTTTCTGGTCAATCACTGAATTCAGCGGTGGGTTATTTCAGGATTATGACCACTGAGTTCAATAACAGGCCGTTGTAATTTGCAGCTAAACAGTTTTCTCAACAATGTGTTTGAAAACATTTGAGGCGAGAAATAAGACGATGTAGTAAACCCAAATTGATTCTTTTTGATCAACACTTCCACTTATTCTCCGAGGCGCTGAACGCACAGTGACCTGGAATATAGTATAAATTCACAAACTACTTGCTATGCAACGCTTTGTTTTGTTACTTTTGAATTGAGCAGTGATCCGTTCAGGATGATTAGACCCCTCTGCTTTGCATTCAGATCTAATCATCATTGTCACTGTTTATTTGTCAACAATGCCGGGGCTATCATTTATCCATAGCTTAAAAAGTAAAGAAACGTAGAACAAGATAAAAGAAAACAGTTGTTTATAATTAGTGTGTACAGTATAGCAGTTGGTTGCACACTTGAATGACTGTTTTCTGTAAAGCAGGGGTTTTCAACAGGTGGTCCGGGGACCACCAATGGTCCTTGAGAGAGTTCCAGCTGGTCCCCACACTAAATGGTGGAAAGTTGGTTAACCAGGTATAACTCTTGAGAGTTAAAATATTCATCATCTGAATTAGCACCACTTAATTAAGAAGTCTACACTGTTTTGTTTGCTAAATCAAACCAGGAATTGTGGACAAAACCAAAATAATTCTTTAGCTGTAGGTCTTTGGGGTGAAAATATAATCAAATGGTGGTCCGTGGCTCAAATGCTGAATAAACGGTGGTCCCTGGTGTCAAAAACCCCTGCTGTAAAGGATGACTTTTCAACGTATCTTTATACAACGTATAATAGGTCCTCACTAATGTACATGCTAAAATACTACTTTTTTTTCCTACTCAGTCTGTGTCTCACAAGAGGGCTGTCCCCCAATGACATCAGCAGTTGGCAGATGTTTTTAAAACAATACGTTTTTGAAAAGATGTTTATATTGTCTTTATCAACGGTATCATTTTTTCCATTTTTGCATTGCAACTTTTCAGGAATAGAAAGCCTTTCTATTAACTTGGAATTCCCATCGATGATGTCTCTTGGCGGGTTTCTGAACTGCCCACAGCCTTCCTGTGAGACACAGACTGAGTAGGAAAAAAATAGTTTTTATCATGTACATTAGTGAGGACCTATTATATGAATACATACATACATTGCATACATTGAAAAGTGGTGAAGTGGACCTTTAAGACTATAGGTTAGGCATGCAAGATACAAACAAATAAAAGTAACATGTGCACTTGAACAGATACAGTAAATGCCTAGTTAGGGACTTTGCTTTAGGCTACCTCTGGATTTGTAAAATGATGTGTTGATTAATGTGCATTGTCCCTGCTAAGAAATAGACATTTAATGATATGGAGATGAATTAATTTAAACAGGGGCTAAGACAAAGGTTAAGTGCCTAATTAGTTACTGAAGTGTAAATCTGGTGCTCTGCAAACAAACAGCTCCTGGTGTATAAAACACAGCAAAAACAAAGAGCAGATACTGAATTCTGGAGGAACAATCGACCATAGATGAGATATATACGATGGTGGCTGCTCAATAAGGCTCTTAGATAAATAAATACGTATGCCTGTCACGTCTCTCAGACAGAGAAGACCACCCAAAAACATCACCGGCAATAAACCTATAAGAGCAGAGCGGTAAAAGGCATCCAAGGGCTTCAGAGTAGAGGCAGATCTGGACATAAATTACCTCAATAGTTCCATGACAGAGAAATACTGCTTCAACCATTCTCTTCCTACAAAACACAGTAAAGTTACAGTTTCCTCTCAAGATGGTCTCTCTCTCTCTCTCTCTCTCTCTCTCTCTCTCTCTCTCTCTCTCTCTCTCTCTCTCTCTCTCTCTCTCTCTCTCTGTAGAGGGATGTGATATGTGTAGTCTACCTGTATATTTTGATTTGTAACCTACCCAAATAACATATGCTGTATCTCTCCAATAGTTAATCATTTTACAGCGGGAACATGAATGTTTTTGCTGCAGTTACTTGGAGCTCTACAGAATAACATATTTGGTGCATTCTGCATGTGCATTAAAGGGGAACCCATTTTCAACTGTCTACAATGTCATTAATATACCTTTAGAGATGCTGTGTGGACATGGTAGGATTCTGTTTTTCCTACAAATGGAGGTCTGAAAAAAATCATTAGCGTGGTCAAACACAACTTGATGACATCAAGACAGATGTGTACAGTGTGGATAATGCCAGAGATTGCTCCCATTCCATTTGGCACTGATTTCCAAATCCCGCAGGCCCTGGGTAGGCATTCCGGTCTGGCGGAGACCTGCATTAAGGGCCCACTTTACTGTGGAATTTGTTGAAAAAGAAACTAAATATAATAATTTCTCCCCGAAGTTAACCTTGTAGAACACCCTTAATGGTTAGTACATATTCAAAGTGAATTGATCGGAAGTGCATTGACTTCAATGAGCCTTGAACTAAAACCAAGAAACATGTATACCCATGGCCAAGTTGGGGTGTACAAATTATGTTTACTAATGCAATGTTTAATTACTCTGCTTCATATAGCTTTGGACAGGTTAGAAACGTGTGTGGTGTGTGTGTGTGTGTGTGTGTGTGTGTGTGTGTGTGTGTGTGTGTGTGTGTGTGTGTGTGTGTGTGTGTGTGTGTGTGTGTGTGTGTGTGTGTGTGTGTGTGTGTGTGTGTGTGTGTGTGTGTGTTGAACTTGTGATGCAGTTAGCTGTCCTACTGTACATACACACATATGTGTATATATAGTGATTACCGGAGTGCTGCTGGTCATCATAATAAGGTCTCCTCACGTGGAGGTCACTGGTGTTCACTGAACAGAGAAATTACACTCTTCTTCCTTGTGACAAATGGCTGAAATCCACTCATAATTATCTCCCACAGACAGGGTGATTTCTCCCCCCACACCCCCATGCAGTGATGCATTTCATTTTGGGTTTCTGTGCAGCATCTAGTAGCGCACTTATTATCCTAATAGGATCTATAAAACACTCTCCAGTTACGATTACGGAGGTTTCATGAAATGCATTAGAGTGAGTGAGCTGTCGGAGTTGGCCTTCGATGCGTCGCGTCTGTGGACAACGTCACGCTGTGACGGTTTCATTATGCTGTTGAGCTATACTTGTTGTTCTGACCCGATGTTCAAAATCAAATTAATTTCGCCAAGTCAAATCCAAGGACAGCTGTTATATTGACTGCGAATGTTTTTAACATCAACTCTTGTACATAAACTTGTCAGATGTGTGTTACCTCAAGTCCAATCTCTCTCTCTCTCTCTCTCTCTCTCTCTCTCTCTCTCTCTCTCCCTCCTCTCACATTTCTACACTCTTACATACTTTTGCTCACAATATAGTACTGTACATGAACCAATTACTAACACTTGGTAATAAAATCCCCCTTTTAATTCCACACATTGGTCATCTGCAAGCGAGGGACTGTACGGTTGTGACAGACACCCACACTCGCATTACTGTTTCATTACAGGGTTAGGTGGGGGCATGTCGATTACAATTGTACATTTGTCCTGAAAACAGCTGCCATCTGGCACACCACATAAGAGTATTCCTAGATTCTGGCATACTATTCTCTTCTTGCTGTTATTAAACCAAGCAGAACAAATTAAGAACACATTCTCACTACTAATAATGTATGTTAAGGCATTTACTTAACCAATTTCCACACACAACCACACAAGGGGACTGGAGCCTGGAATGTAGACTCCAGATTCGCTCTGTTCAGCTCTAGTCTCAGTCTGGCATGAGAAAGGACTGTCTCAGATGCACAAGCCCTGTAGATTCTGTTTGGCGGGGCGAGACCACAGCCTCCCAGTGAAATGGTAGATGTACAATTCAAACCACTCTGATTCACTGAGCACTATATCCAATCAGCAATGATGTGCACACATAACCGGCGAAATTCCAGCTGAAATGCTAAACTGCCAGACTGAAACCCTTTTCCACCTGCTGGAAACCAGTTCAGTTCAGAATCAGTTTTTAGTCCAGGAGCCAGACCTCAAAAATTGGAAAGTTAATAATACCCTAAAAAAAATCCAAGTTTGCATTTCCACTTTGTTTACAATGTCGAAAAATTGTTGATTATCCAAGCTGGCATGGAATGGAAACAAGCCTGGTTTAATCTAGCGCCTCCCACCACCTCAGGACATTGTGGCACTGCAACTAAAATGTCCAGAAAAAAATGACCAGGACTGGTTATATCAGCGGTGACTGAGGCTCAAACTATTATGCTTGTGTGACATATATAATGTGATATTGATTTTAATATGTATCTAATTTGTACTTTAATCTATGATAACCCCTTCACAGTAGTAGTTTTTTCATATTTGATATTTTTTTGCATACCAGTGTTTTCCTATATAATGCCTAATATGCCTATTTAAATAAGATTTGTAATACAATTAATAATTGTCTTTCTGGGGAAGTTTCATGACGATAACAATCAGGTGTGGTTTTGCCCATAATTAACGTCTTGGAGGTCTGGCTCATGGGCTATGAACCAAAAACAACTGAACCGGTTCAACCCTGGTGTAAAAGAGGCTTGCTTTAGCTGGGCATTAAAATGTTGTGGAGCAAAACATTAAACAAAATGCATTATGTTTGCCAATTGCCCCTACTATCGCCTCTTGGTGGCCAGTATGAGTTACTGCCAGCCATGCTGAATGCTGCTATCCTCTGTCGCCATGGTCTCACTCTCTCGCGGACGTGCACAACGTGTGCATGTTAAGACGAGGTGTCTGTGGGTTTTAAGCCACACCAGATGGTGATGAATTTTCATTTGCGGTTGAAATGAATGGTTTGTATATAAGAACAGAGCTGGAGGAGCAGTGGGGAGTCGTTTGACATGTGTCCTAATTGAAGCCTCACATCCCTTTTCAAATAAACATTGGACTATTAATTAAGAGGCACGGGGGCCCCAGACGTGATAAATAAACTCAAACCATTGTCGCTTTCCCCTACTGGTGCATGTACATGTGTGTA
>CM076978.1:17299594-17357094 GCA_039105355.1 Benthosema pterotum
TACTGAATCTGTTCCAGATAACGTTAATTTACATTACATGGTAGCCACCTCCATCATCAACCTCAAAACGCGGCGCGAAGCGGCGTGAAGTGACGCGTTGTGAGCTTGTAGATCTGCTGTTTTCATTAGTTTGGGTCGTGGTCAAATGTCTCTTTTGGATCACTGGCTAAAATGTTTGGGAACCACTGCAGTAGGCCATAGCAGTTTGTGTATTTGATGCAGCTATATGGGCCTCAGCACTTGACAATCCATATCTGCATAGTCCAGTGGTAAGCTCACAACTCCTCAGAGGTGTTGTGAGCTTGTAGATCTGCTATTTTCACATTTGTCTGTGGAAATGATTAAAACAAACAAAAAGACATTAATGCCTCAACATTAGCTTTGTTCAGACTGCATAAATCAGAAATCATACAGTATTTGGGCCGAGAGTCTGAACAGGGAACTATCATGATGACAGGGTGGGCGGCTAAACATAGGGGAGAAAGTGAATGAGGAGATGGCATATGGGTCCTTCAATATAGCCCTAGCCTTGACCTTGGCAAGGCCTGGGGGGCAGGATGCCCAGTGTTTCTCCCCAGCACGCAAAGAGTTCCATAGTAGAGTATGCTCCTCTGTCCATCAGGCCTTTTTTGTTCGCCTCTTCTTGTTTGAGCAACCCTTTTTGATAACAATGTTCCTATGGGGCAGCTGTATATACTTCTCATGTTTCACAATGTCACAGAATTGCTTATACACAGAGTCCACCGTCAGCTGATTAGCTGCAGAAGCCTCTAACTGATCTATACAGCTCCTCAATGTGATTTGACAAAAGTCACTAGCCAGGAAGTGGTCAGGGATAGTGGACAGATCAAAAGTTGTAAAAGAGACCTTGTCCTCTTTACTCTGGGCTAATGACTGAGAGAGGGGGGGTCCTATGGGGAGAGCCATAACGCAGGTGAGACATGAATGATCTGGAATTATTCTTGACGTATCCATAAATGAGACACAACCAGCCTGTGTAAATAAATCCTTACTCCTAGTTACAGAAAAATTACTAAACCAGTGCATGTTTTCATGCACTGGTTGAATAGGCTAATAATAATAATAGATAATAAGCTCATAAGCAGCTAAATCAGGGGTGGGCAATTATTTTTTCATAAGGGGCCAAATGAGATACAGAAAATATTATGAAGGGCCGGGCTTAAAGGCTGTACTAAATTCTGCATAATATTAATTTAATTTCTATATAAAATTAGTAAATGGCAGTGTTTTGACACTCTAATAAGAGTATTATCATTATTATAATTATGCAATGAAAAAGTGTGGTTGTTAGGGTAAGGGTAAATTTGGATTAAAATTGTCATTTAGCTGGGGACCCCCTGGAAGTCGTGTTGTGAGCTTTCAGATTGCGGGTACAAACTAATGGGTCTATGTGTTCCATTTGTACACTACAGTAGTTACAGACCGATAAGGGTGCATTTGTTTCCAAACTATCATTTATCTATCAGGGACTTTATATTTTGCACAGAACAACAGGCCTACAGCCAGTCAGTTGGAGAGCCTCACTGCATGTCGCAGCTGCGGTCATGTGCAACATCTTTCAGATTGATTGAGACACTAAGAAACTACTGGACAAATGTGTTTGCATGTATGCTATGTCCTGCTATGGCAAACGTTCAGGGCAGGTCAGATCCAGGCAAACCAGCACAAATAAAATCTGTCCTAAACCAGCAGGGCCAACCAGAAGCCATAGTCAGCTCAGAAAGCAGAATAAATGACATTCAAAAGCTCACTTGGGTTACTTGCAGGTGCAGGGCCAGGAGCATTTTGACGTCACCACCTTTTTTTCTTCATCAATCAGTTCCACACAGCGTGTCACTGTCCTGCATGATATATCATGCAGGATATTATAATTTGGACAAGTTCGGCAGGCCGGATTAAAAGGCTTAACAGGCTGCATGTGGGCCCCGGGCCGCAGTTTGCCCATGTCTGATTTAGACATTTAGTAAATGAACCTGAAAAATGAGTGCTGATTCTAAAATAACAGAAAGCTATTTGACAAAAATGTTTAGGGGGGAAGGGACTAATGGAGAAGAGATCCATAAAAGACATGCCATTGTATGATTGACTTCATACTGAAAATATAAGCTCAACACATAGTGAGCTTGTACATCGGCTATGTTGAACATGGAAACAACAGTAAGATCAGCTATTACAGTGCCCTCAAGCTCTGCCAACATTCTTGACTACTAAATCCCCCCACCCTGAGATGACTTGGAATTGTAGGAATTCAGTTGAGATATTACGTTGTGTTTTCAAATATGGTGAAAACAACAGATCTACAAGCGCACGTGTTGCAGAGGCAACACATTGTAGGCTTGCAGATCAGCTAATCTTATGGAATAATTTCATGGTACTCACTACTATTACAATTCCTCTTATGGCCAAAATCATTTCGGGTTAGGCCAGGCTATTTTATGGTCTACTCAGTCTCATGTGAACACCCCAGACAGGCTTCTGCTGTTTTTGCTAATTAACGACCCAATCAATGCAGTGCAAGGGTGGGGGGTGGGGGGGTATTCTCCCACTCTCCTGCAGTATTATGATGGCCGATCGTTAATTAACTGGGGGAGGGGGGGGGGGGGGTGCTCTCTCCTGCAGCAACTCTACTCTACTCACTGAACCGATCAAACTGGATTTACTTAAATAAGAAGTTCCCTTTATTCGAATACGGAATGCACCAGCTATTATGTTATTTGGATACCCATTAGAATCATACAAATTGAGTTTGAGACCCCTGTCCTACTGTGTGTTCCATGCTGAATTGTTTCTGTTAAAATGCTTCATTATGTGCACTTCACCCCACTGTAGAGTATGTGCATGTGCACATCTTGTAACCAGTAGGACTGGAGGATTTCCCAAATCACACAAATCACTTAATATACCTTTTAAATGATTGTAGTGGGTCAATGGGCCTAATGTTTTAAGAATGTTTGGCTCTGAGATGTAGTGGAGTATAATTTCCTGTAATCAATGCACCTGCGCACCCCCCCCCCCCCCCCCCCCACACACACACACACACACACTCCAGTCCACACTGAATGAAAGATGCTACAGAGTGCTACAGTTCAGTGGAGTGGGTGATGGGCGCAGTCTAGCTGACAGTTCAACTCAGAGCATAAGCTGTTGAAGAGGTCAGACCAACTTTACACACAGCTTCAGTGTATACTGTATACTATATTATATGTTTCTGTTCTATAAATGGAACAGAAAAATATATGGACTAAAAATGGAACCAAATGGACATATCATCTAACCTGACACAATGATATTCATAATTAATGTATACATTGACTCTATACAGTCAAGATTCCCTGCAATCCAATTGAGAACCACTGTGTAAAACAGCATTAATAATAGGAATATTTCTACGTAACAGCTTGGAAGCTAGTAATCAACAACTGACAGCCCTTTTGTTGACACACATGTGAAGTCATTTTTACAATAATTTCTCCCATTAAGCATATAGCAATCTGCACTAATAAGGAATTGGATTAGCAGCTCCCCATATGAGTTGGATGTAAAATCTACTACATTACGTTCTGCCACTATATCCACACCCTCTATCTATATAATCCAGATAATCCCCGCGACGACTATTTAGATCCCCCATAATGGTAAAGGGACCTAGTTTCTGATATCTGTAGACATTTGCAAGGAGATTCTCGTAGAAGTCTGCAGCATCCACCTGCCTGGTGGAATTAGCAGGTGGCAAATAACACACTGCCAAAGAAAAAGTTTGACTTGATCTCACATGGGATTTAGTAGACAATTTTACCCACAAAATACCTTCCACAGAGTTATCTAAAATATCGCAGTGGAAATCCACAGTCAATCTGTCACTGATAAATAACCCCACGCCGCCTGAACCAGAGCAAGCTCGGTGGTGGAGTCTAGTTCTGTTCTGCCCGACCCAAGTATATCCATCCATATGTGCAACATGAGTTCCAGTCAAATGCGTTTCTGCCACACCTATTAAATCCAGACCCAAGTGTTGAATACACTGCGAACGTGCTTTATAGTTATCTGATGACATGCCAGTGTTCCAGTAAACAGGAGATAGACCCCTGCCCTATGGGCTTACTAAATAACCAACCGTGATAGTAGGCTATGTTTTATTCAGGCCGAAAGAGACACTTTATTTGGTGATTTCCCACCAGGAATGCTCCAATGTGTCTATCAGTTCCATCACTGTCATATCTGAATGCTAGTGAGGTCACTGATGATCTACAACTAAGTTGTGCACACAATGTATTCCTATGAATTCTGTAGTGTACTGGGAAAAGTGAAGACAGTGAGAGAGCCAAGAGTGACTGAGAGGAGAGGGAGGGGGAGGGGCAGTGTCTCTAGGGAGCACTGGCCTTTTGTTCTCTTAATTGACGATCGTTGAGAGGGGGATGGGCGGCTGTACTCTACAGAGTTTCTGAGCTTTCTGTTGCATGTTAGCTACATAATACAGATCCACACTAAACTAAAGAAGCTCAATAACTGCAAAATGTAGATCTACAGAACAGCTAGTAATTGTGTATAACTATATAAAAAAAAGACCTTCTGTATTGCAAAACTATCCATCCTCATCTCAGGTACTTTTTTGGCAGAATTTATGTTTTAATTAATTCAGGGAATTATGACTGTACTAGCAACACATAAAACAAAGCTGACATACATTTCACCTAAATGCCTCACTCAGTTAATTTGCAACAGATTTGAGTTTATTTACAGTCATAAAAAGTAGGGAGAGGAGCAGCTGGACAACCAGGCTGTGAGGGGTGAGATGAGGGCCCTGGCTTGTGATTCAGTTGGTGGGTGTCCTTAATGATGGTGGGGGCTACCATACCCAGAGGAAAGCAGAATCCATGATTGAGTGCTCGTCTATTTTTCGTTGGTTTCTCAATGCATAAATGAGATAAATGTGATCCCAAAAGGAGGCCTCAGATATGGCTCCTGTTTCTCATCATTTTATGATGAGCAACATGGCTCAGGTGAAACTTCTGATAATCTATAGAGGAGACCTCAAATGTTGTGCGATTCAGACTTAAACTTAAAACTTAAACTTTGGCAGTGTACAAATGGAACCAAATAGAGCCTGACAGGTCCAGTCAGAATGTGAATGATGCTGTTGAGTGATTTATGGGTAACCTATATTACTAGTAAGACACCTGATGGCGGGAAGCGACTTCACCCTCAAGGACGAGGTCGCACAAATTACTCAATAGTGGGGATTCTATTAGTGTAGAGGTTATGATCCAGTCATGTCCATTTATGGAGTCTGACAGACAAAATCTGTTTTGACGGACGTAATTAACTCAGGCCTGCTGGTTTTCATGCTCCAGCCTGGCTGTATATACAGTAGTGCATCCAAAGCAAGGCAACATATTATAATGGATGTCTCATAGCCCCCCACCCCAAATCACCAAGAGCCGCCACTGGTTAACAATAATGGGTGCAATTCTCGTAGCAGTATCGTAGCCCTGTGTCGCAGCGAGTATGTCGTCGCACATGCGCAGTGGGTCCCTTTCACTGTGAACATAGATATTGCCTGCATAGGTGGACCACGGTTTCCGCCCGCAGGGCCTGCAGCCCCACGGCCTGCAAGCGCAAATTGCTTGTATTTTTTTGAGATTGAGACTGTTAGCGTCTGCATGGTCCCTCGTTGAAACGTGAGTAGAGAGAGAGAGAGGGGGTGGGGGGGTGGGGCAGAGCAATCTATTGCGAGGAAATAAACTCTGGATGATGGTGACTTGACTGCTTTGTCCAGTGCAATAGAAATCTTTCCTCAGACGTTCATATTTTGTGAGTAGACTAGATTATAGTAGTTTAGGACTAAGGACTAGATTATATAAACTGCACAAGCCCGCCTGCGTGTATTTGGGGTTCGTTCGGATATACGACCTCAACGCAATGGTGTGCCCTATTGTCGTTCGTTTATACCTGGTGTGTGTGGTGCATTTGGTGCTCCTCGTTTGTTTACTCACTGCCCACAACCAACTCAACAGTTTGCTTTTCCGAACAAAGCCGCATTGGGTCTCGCATGGTCGAGTGAAATGCGCCTATTATAATGATACCTCTCCAAAATGTTGAGGTATATTCTGCTCAACTTATTTGTTGATTTATCGATTGAATACTTTATTATCAGAAATGTAAACAGTATAAGCCGGTAATTCTACTGTGGGCTTTAGTGGTTGCGAGATGCAGTCTTGCTTTCAATGAACTCAAGTCCTATATATATTCAATTCATATAGGCTATCATGACATGATAAATAACAACAAAATTAAAATTATCGTAGGCTGGGGAGTGACAGAAACTACCGGTATATTGTGCGTCAGACTGCGTCTGGTCCATAATATTAAATTATAAGCCCTCTTCTCTTCATGTTAATCATCTCCTTTAAATGAGAATTTTGAAATTAAACAAAGATTTAATGTCGAGTGGATAATGAATAGACAAACGCCTACATGCAATAATAGGCCTACCTGTAGCATGTGTGTCAGCTTGCAGATAGCACATCATGTTCTTTTTGCAATTGAACAGCAGCATGAAGATAGCGCAGACAGGGATTATAATTATTAATCGAATTTTCCTAAATGGGCTCTCACGGTTAATCAAATTACCCTAAAAGGATATAGAAAATATGTCTGGAATTATCTAAGGATGATGCTGAATAAAAGTATTAATTCAATTACTATGCTTTTATATTTAAATGAGGTGAATAAAGTCACCACTTACATTTAATACAGCCACAGGTAGACAGGTGTGCGCATAGTTTGAAAAGCCTATGAAAAATGGGTTGCGTCTACATTTATTCAGTACCTGTATGTTCACAATGTTGGACGTGCTCTAACATGTATATTTCTATGTTGGCGTCAAACACAGCGTTTCCCATAAAAGGACATGGTTTCTGATTTGCTGTACAAGGAGCCAATGGACATTTCGACAGGCTTCATTTGGGGCCTATGGGCATATGTACGCATGCGCTGCACTACGGGACTTAAGATATAGCTCTCTGAGAATACCGGCCATTGTCATTTGTGTGACAAAATATGTAATACTATAATCACATACCTGATCCGCAAGTTCAGACCCTTGTGGTGTGAAGCAGTGTAGATCACTGATTTACACTCTAACTGATCACCAAGGTCTAACTGTTAGGGTTACATTTGTGGCACTGATATGCATGATTTTAATCGAATATTTTAAATGTATATAGTAGCGGTAATGCATTGATTTGAACAAATTATTATGAAACTTGATTAAATTGGGAAAGAGTGATTGGTCTTGTATTCCACAAGATAATGGTCTTTTGATTGAAAATCATGGATAAGTTGTGGCAGTTAAGGTTTCCTGGTCAATTGTTTTTTGGTTAATTACTAAGTTGAAATCCGGTTATGAACACATACACAAACACTTTTGACAGAATTATGAGGACAAAATGGTGGTTAGGTGGTAATGTGGTTTATGGGGACATACGGTCAGCAGCCAATCAGTAGCCTTGAAAAATACACTTGTGTGAATATTCATGAGCAGGTGCAATACACCCAAACGGCCACTGGGGACACTAGTGAGCCAGTCCTCATGAAGCAAATGTGGTTTATTAGGACATTTGCTCAAACTTTGTATTTAAGCTTTTTAAAGGTAGGTTAAAGGTATAGAAACAGTTTTATACAGTTGGAATTATGAGGACTTTTGAAATGTCCTCATAATCCAAAATGTACCTCATAGCGCTGCGTGTATCCTCATTCAAGGACCTCATTAACCACCAAAACAAGTGCACACACACACACACACACACACACACACACACACACACACACACACACACACACAGTTTGTTCATTTGGAAATTGGGCCCTGCAATGGTCAATGTCTGTGTGCAAAATGTAGATGAACTGTGCAAGATTAGGGAGGCGATAGGACATGCAAACACAGGCATTTTTTCATTCATATTGTTAGATGGTCTATATCTATACTAAGCACTTCAGTCCAATTCCAAAACAAAAGGAAAAAACAAAAAAGCTATCTTGATCTCCAGCGCAATTTTTATGTTGTAGCCTATATTTTTGGACAATGATTGGCACCTACAATTTGTATAATTTCATGGCCAAATATAGGTTTCCGTGGTTGAATGTGGCTAATGAGCAATCATATCATTTTGGTAAAGGCGTTGGTATACCTCACGTGATTGAAGCTGTGAGACAATCGTACGGATAATACAATATTAGCAGGAGGGGTGGGACTCAATTTAAAAAATCTAATTAATTTGAAGTTTTGTAATTAATTGATCTCAATTAATCACATATTTTTGACCTGAGTAGCATTTTTCGGTCAGTTAAAACAGCTTGGTATATAGCATATCAATGAGTGAGTTTTTATATCGTATATCTAATCATCCCACCCCTACAGAGCAGCGAGCTGACAGACAGACAGACAGACAGACACCCTGTCACCGGTGCGGCGACACAGAGCGCCCTCTTGTACGACTTCCTCTCCATGAACACTATCCCTTTTCATATCCCTCAGCCATACTAGACGCACCACAGACAATGTAACCACCACAACAACAATGTAACCCCTCTCAACCCTTCACCCATTCCTTAAACGTGGGCCCAGACAATGGCAGATGAACCGCGTTGGATTTGATCACCCCAGACTCCGCGGTGGTGGGCACAGCATGTTGCCTCTTCGCAAAGCCCTAACCGCCTTAACCGTGAAACTCCATGGGTCCTTATTTTCAAGGACCCATGGTGACCCTTTGGTGTGGTTTAGGCCATTTAATTCCAAGCGTTGAATTACTTGGGACTCAAATAAAAAAATCCCATCATCCACTGGGTTAGCTAAACCGTCTGATTAGCATGGACTGTCCATAGATCTGAAGTCCCAGAGATCCTAAGTCCCATTACTATCATTACATGTGCAAGAAATTCACCATCAACATAATGGTTTTCTGCCTTGTTTTAAGCCCTGTGTCCGCACTGCAACATGTTATGCTGAAGGTGAGGGTTAGGGATAGGGTTAATAATTTCAGACCAATAGGAGGATGAAACAGTTGGAGGTCTGTTCAATGGCAGGTTACCCTGATTGGCTTCTTCTCCAATTGGTTGCACCGGTATGATTGGTACACCTGTGGTGGAAAATGTATACTCGATTAAAATGAGTCAATTTGTTTTAATCATGTTATTGTTTCTGTCATAAATGAACCTCAATAAATCAGTTAAGTCCCCGTCCGAATTAGAAGATAATAACGTCCCCCTGCATGACAGACAAATAGCACTAGAACCTTGGTATTGTGTAGCAAATAAAGGTGGATGTTGTGGTACAAACATTTTTCGAAGTAGTTTCTTTCTCTCTCTCTCTCTCTCTCTCTCTCTCTCTCTCTCTCTCTCTCTCTCTCTCTCTCTCTCTCTCTCTCTCTGGTCAGCATCATTATAACGGCTGATCGTTGGTCCCATAGTTGCCCCATTGCCCGGCCATAGCTTAACCCTATAACCAAGCAAGCAAAGCCACGTTGTCACACTAATGCTCCTCCGCCTGAACTTGGAATTACGAGTGGATGACGGAGATGGAGGTGTGACGACAGACGCAGGGGACATTCGGGGTCACGCAGGGGGTTCATTCAGAGTTCACGGCACGTTTCCTTTTGGGGTTTGGAACCGAGGGATAACCTCTACTGCTGTGTGTGTTCATATGAGAGGGAGGGAGACAGAAAGGGAGTGTGTGTGCATGTGTGTATGTGTATGCGCAGTTGCGCACTCATGCGTGTACATGCATGGGTGTGGGCTGTGTGTACTATAAGTGCGCCTATGTGTGCCACTTCAGAAAGTAATCCAACAGTAAGTGCACCAACACCTGCCCGAAGCAAAGGCCACGCAGATAAAAATGCCATCATCTCATCATCTCCATCTCATCCCTCATCACCTCCCCACCCCCCGCTGGCCTGCTGCCGACGGTTAATGGGTTAATCGCTTTGCGCTTCATTTCAGTGATTGTTGGACGAACATGCAGCTCTCAGAGATAGACAACGTGGGGGGGGGGGGTGTCTGCCGTCCCCTCGGTGCTTCAGGCAGGCGGATGCAAAGTTTTATCGCTATTGGAACGTTTCTGCCGCCGGCGTTGGCATACGAGGACACGAAAAGCGGTCATGCTGAGGTTTGTGGGTCAATCTCAACTTAATGTTTTCATTCGGATCTGGCTTTGTTTGACGTCTGTCAGAACAACAGTGGGAACAACATAGTAATGACATCGTATAATCAGATTATTATTACTTTTTTGCTGGCAATTATGTTACCTCTGATGAGCTCAGACATCTTATCCTCTTATCCGCCTTCACAAGATTGATATCTCCTCTCTTCTATGAGTTCATGTAGAGTTCAGTTTACGTCATCAGTTAAAAAACAGCAAAAAACAAATTAAACATCCAAGTGTATTTCTACACCATTACTCAGGTTAGTTTGTCCTCTCGTTCCAAGAAAATAAATATTTGTATAAATCAATCTGAAGCAAACTGCAACTCCTTCCACTGTTTCCAGCCTAATCGGTTAGAGAAACCATTATTTTAAACCAGTTAATTGGGCTTTTAACAGTAACAGAATGTGAGCCACAGACACACTTTGGTCTTGAAGCTCAAGCTGTTTTTTATTTTCCTTTGGGGCGTAAAATTAGATTTTGTACAAACTGGAGCTGGAAGTAAATCTTTCTCATGTGTGACATTTCGCTAACGTGAACTCAGAACGCTGGTGTTTCAAAAAATAATAATTAGTTCTTTAATGATTTTGTGTGTGTGTGTGTGTGTGTGTGTGTGTGTGTGTGTGTGTGTGTGTGTGTGTGTGTGTGGGGGGGGGGGGGGGGGGGGGGGTAGATATTAGGCCAATCCCAAACTTCCAAGCTTTACTGGAATACAGGGCACATAGTGCAGAACACTAGTGGTGGGCAAAAAAATCGATATGCCAATATATGGCAATTCTTAATGCCATGATGATCAGTCATGACTGACTGATGTTATCTACAGTCTATATTGTATGCTTTATGTTGTAGTTTAAATGTTAAATGTTATAGTTCACTGAACCTGTCATGGTTCATATTGTTCAGAATTGTTTGCTGTAGTATAATTAAGAATTGCAATATAAATCAATTCGGAACACTAAATATTGATATTGTATAGTATTGCGAGGTAATTGATTCGTGCCACCCCTACAGAACACCCAGCTGAGAGACAGACAGACAGACACCCTGTCACCGCTGTGGCGACACGGATCGCCGCACCGCAGACAATTCAAGCACCACAACAATAATGTAAGCCCTCTCAACCCCTCACCGATTCCCTGAACGTGGGCCCAGACAATGCCGGATGCGCCGCGCTGCATTTGAACACCCCAGACTCCGCGGTGGTGGGCACAGCATGTTACCTCTACAAAAAAAATAAGTCCTAACCGCTGTGAAGCTCCTTGGGTCCACTCGGTTTCAAGGACCCATGGTGACCCTTTGGTGTGGTCTGGGCTGTTGAATTCCAAGCGTTGAATCACTTGGGACAACTTTGTGACCACATGGGTCGTGCAACCAGACATATCATACCACTGGGACAGTGCTAACACTGTCTCAACCCTTTTCTGTGTTTAGGCGTTTAGACCAGTGATTTTCAACCAGTGGTCTGTTGACGATCAATATGGAGGTGGTCCCCATTTAAATTATGGAGAGTTAGTAACCAAATGAACCCTTAGATCTTTCACTCTTGAGACCGGGGGTTAGGGTTAGGGTTGATTTTCAAGAATCTATACAATTAGAACACAGAATATATATATATATTTTTTTTTTTTTATGAATGTGTGCCTGCTATCTCTCCAACAAACAGCATGGAATTGTGGAAAAAACAAAAAAGTATTTAGTTTTATTCTGAGAGACTGGATGTACAGTACATCAAATCTGGGCCTCAAATGCAGAATAAATAGTTTTCCCTGGTATCAAAATGGTTGAAAGCCAGTGCTTTAGACTGAGAAGCAGACTCAAAAGCATATGCCAGTGGGAACACCCTCTTCTGGAGCACTGACACTGCTTCCACAGTGTGTCTGCACTTCAGTGCTGAAGCACCTCAAGTTTTTTGCACTTGGTTTTCTAATTTGAGGATTTAGTTTGAGTTGTTTTGAGAAGTGAGTTGGTCCCCATCGACGCATGTTGCCAGTAGTGCTTCTTGCAGTACATTAACCGTTGTAAATCATTTTGTATGCGCAGTCAAAGCGTCTCCTCTGCCTTCCATGTTCCCAAGGCTATCACAAATTGGTGTGAGATATTTGTTCAAGGGAAAAGGGTACAGCTGTTCCTTTGCTGAAGGGACTGTGACAGTTCAGTCAGAACTTATGAATGGAATTGAAATATTTGTAATGAATATAAAATGAGCAATATTTATTTGGTGTGGTGGCGAATGGGTGCGCTTTGGGACTGAAAACCCTATAATAGGCCTACCCAATAGAAAGTTCGCCCCCCAACCATAGAACATGTCCAGTTTTGGCTCACATGTTTTTGAGGGTTGTGAGTAAATACACTTTTAATAAATGTCCTATTTTCTACAAAAACACAACATATCTATCTCAAACCAAAAACGGAAATAATAAAATGTAGATTCTTTTTAAGCGGTTAATTCACAATGCATCTATGTAGGTTTGAATCCTGGTATGGCATCACGCTTCTCTTTTGGGCCTTGTTTGGAACCATTGAAATAGAGTGCTTACAAAGCAGTCGTGCGGTGCAGGCTGACCGGTAATTCCTAAAAGGGCAATAACAGCATGTGACACCGCAGCTAGTTTATGTCCCCATTTAAACAGAGAGCTCTATTAGTGAGGTATGTGTGTGATTGTTTGAGAATTGAAGTGCGGCTGAGGCCGAACAATGTTTGACCCATAACTGCAAACATTTACTTGACTGAACATGGCTATTATATACAGGTGTTGTCCCAGTACTAATAACTATAACTGATTAAATTACCTTAACAACACCAATTTTTACATGTGTTGGATGCTTTTCGTCTGCACAAGAAGCATTTTCACATAGCGCTATCTTTTCCTCATAGACTATTCGAAAATGGTTAGTAAAAACACGGACAAAACCAACTCAGGTCGTGACAAATCATGACAACAAACAGAATCTTATCATGTAATATCTAATTAGCAAGAAGAAGAAAACGGCAGGATACAACACTTTTTGTTTCGTTTTTCATCTTAGAAATTAATTGATTGTTCCAAAAGATTGTGTGTGTCATCATGATTCGTCACGACCCGAGTTGGCTCTGTCCCCGGCGTAATCGTCTTTATATGAATCGTTTTCGAAAAGTCTATGAGAAAAATGAATGGGGAATCCGTTTCTGGACATCACTGCGCAGCTCTACAGTTGATTTGTCTGTTTCTTAGTTGACTTTCTCTATTCTCATTTTCTCTATAGTCAATACTGATATTCCTGCAATAGCTGCAACGTTGAGAGCTTGCAAAAAAGCAGCATAAGTTTTTCAGCATATCTTTTACACCCTGTAAAAGTGTGTGATGTGACAACTGGGATTTATTGTGTGATTTGATATGACACTAAAGTTAATTCTGATTCTGTAGGAACAGCAGAGAGAAACTCATGGTGGAGCTGGCCCTGGCTCTGTTATTACTGCAGATTTTCTGCATTACTGCCCTGAATGTGAAGCAGTTTGTTGTGTAAGGAGCATCTGTGAGCCTCCAGTTCTTCACCAGCATGTCTGTCTGCTGTCAGGAGCAGGAGAACTCTAGCTGCTTTATATCGGCAGTACATTTCTGACGATTGAAAACCACAGATACAAATCACTTTTAAAATGTTTCAAATGGAGCCGTTTCAAGTTCCAGTCCTTGGCACACAGCAGTGTTTTTTCATGTTTTTTTTTTTTTTTTTTATTAACCAGAAAGATGGAGATTAATTATCTAGAAAAATCTATAATTATATAGTATTCAATTCCTGTTGGGGGATTTTCAGTTGACCCGAAGTTGTCCGTCTGGTGTATGGGGTCTGTTATTACCAGTCTAAAATGCTCCTGGGCCCTAGGCTACAACCAGGCCCCACACTGAAATGCCAGACTGTCAAACTCGAATCCTGGATGATGATCCATACTTGTAATTCCTTTGTTCTTCTTCTTTTTAATCTTTAAATTAAACATTGGAATATTGGCAAATCAGTACGTGTCACTTGCCAAGTTCACAATGGCTTAGAAAAGCATCAAAAAGCTATTGATCTATATCAGCTAGTTTTGATGTGACAACAGTCGTACAACAGACTAAGTCATTGCTCTGGTTGTTACTACAACAATCCATGTAAATAGTTCAGTGTATGAATACGCAATTCCCATCTAATCGCTTGCAAATAACCTCAATTCAAACACACCAACATTGTTACATTGAAGTAGCGTTGGCATTATTGGAACATACATTCCAATCCCATTGTGTGCTCACACAAAAGACAGACAAATAGCACTAGAACCTTTGTATTGTGTGGCAAATAAAGGCCGATGTTGTGGTACAAACATTTTCCAAAGTAGTCTCTCTCTCTTTCTTTCTCTCTCTCTCTCTCTCTCTCCCCCCCCTCCCTCCCTACCTCTCAACAAAACCCATCTATCAGCTTCTGCTCTAACTTTTGGAACAAACGTTCCCTCATCATTTATTGGGAATCCGTACAAAGCCCCTCTTGCCTTCACAGTTCACACACACACACACACAAGTGCGCGTGTGTGCTCACACCCGGGCACGCGCGGACACGGAAACACGTATTCTGTCACGATCCTTTCTGTCCTCTCTAATCCCTCCATTTTAATGCTTGTCCACATCAGGCTCGGCCACATTAAACCAATGATTAATGATGTATTGATTGGACTGTTTTCTAGCGGAGGAAGCAAGGTGTCGAGCTGACAGCGCGCTTCCTTATCGCAGCCACCCAGCTGGCTGGGGGAGGGGGTGGGGGGCACATACTATATTCTGAAGGCCTCGAACACATCCCGACCATTTTTGTCAAGTGGGAACCTTGTATGTCCCAAACTGTTACTTTACAGAAAAAAATAGAGAGAGAGAGAAAACTGTACCTACATATGGAACCGATCCAGTGTATCATTTAAGCACAAGTAACTTTGTAAGTACTTGCTTAAACTTATATTTTGCTTTTCGAAGCATTTAATTTTCTACTTGGCTTTTGTGAACACCCTGGACAGTTTTTAGGTTGCTTAAGTCAGAATTTAGATATTTTATGTAATTATTGTCCTGCTATTTCCTATACAAACCCTTCAAACTCCCATCTTAACCTTCCTTGAAAACGGACGTCCTTGGTTATGGTGATATTGTCCTTCTAACACTAGATATTTACAACTACTAAATATCTCATTTCTTTATTGCTTATGCTAAAATTAATATTGAATACCTAAATACTGAATCAAGCAACTTGAAAACTGCCCAGGGTGTTCACAAAAGCCCAAATAGACAAGGCCTTTGTGAACCCACTTTTTAAAGTGTCCCTTTAAATATATGTTTTACCCTTGCAGACAGTTTTCAATTACTTTTGAACTTCTTCAACAATAGAAAAAAGTGCAGACCTACCAGCTACGTCAAACTGCATCACAATGAATGCTTACAACTGTAGACCTGTCTATCAGCTATTTTCACAGCTTTTGTTTAAAGACAATGTCATTGATTTATGGGGGAAAAAATAACAAGTTGAAATATGGAGATACAAGGTTTCTGTCTGACAGCATTGATTTATACTTCACTTTTGTTCCCATCTGGGCGTTCCGCTACATGTCCTTGTAAAAGTCCCAATTTGTTGTGGTGATCAATGCCTGCTATTTGTGAGGCGGTTAATGATGTTTGCTGCTGCAGAAAGAGGCACTATACGGTCATTTTGGGATCGACATTCTGACTTTTCAATTGCTCTTGGTCTTGCCGGGCACCTGGTTGCTTTGCACATATCTCAAGGCTTAGCCTGTCATTCTGCCCAGCAGCAGTTTAGCAGCTATTTGCAAGTAGAAGTTTGAAGTATCAAATAAGAAAGTATGAAAGTATGCCATGGCCTACTTGTGTGCGAGCAGAACAAGCAAGCAGAGGGCATGTACCCCTGACAACTCCAGCAGATAATACTCATGACAATATATCTTTATTTCATCACTATTACATCATCAGCTAAACCAGCCAATCAATGTATTGAAAAAGCGGTCAACCGACCGACGACCAAGACCTGCTGCGAACCTATCACAGTACTTGCACTTGCTCTGCTCGTGCAAGTTTGTGATTGATCGATCAATCAATCACAAAATGACAGGCTATATTCCAGTATAGTCCATCTATCTCTATGTGACGCAATGTGCTTGTAAATGAGCTGTCCTCACTATTTTCAAAACTAAAAAAGTGCACTACAGTATATTTGACTCATTAATACGATGACCCACCCCCCGTACACACACACACACACACACACCACTGCCGTAGCCAGGAAATTATCAGTGGTGGGGCATTCATGTTTTCAGGGGGGGCAATATTTTTCATAGTTCCCCACCAAAGTTGCATATTAAGCACACACTCACATGCTCAAAAACACACTAATTGGAGAAAATGGCTTCATGTATGTGCTCCAATTATACAGCAAATAAAGACTATATTATACTCAACAGAACAAATAAACATACAGTCATGAAACACGATTGCACTACGACAAAGCACTACCATAAAATAAATAAAATGAAAAATATAGTTTGTCAGTGTCTCTGAAAAACTAGTCTTGCAAACATGACACTAGAGTAGACCATCAGAATCGCCACTTAACTATCAGCATTGGTTTCCCAATAGTTGTCATGTTTTACACGTGCCTAAAAGGGCTTTTATTTATTTGCGCTGGCCTCTTTGAAAACTATAGCCCCGTTGTGCGATCTCTCAGCTTCGATGGCAATGCTGTCTGCAGTGGTCGCGCAACAGAAAATACTATCCAGCACGTTCGGTTTCTGACCCCCCAATGTCGCAACTCTACTAGATGGCATGATTCTACCCAGAGCAGCCTGGGTAGAGTAGCTATGTAAGCCTGGAGTACAGACAGAGCAGGCTAACACCGTTCACTTCATGGAGCAAGGGGGACAACAAACAGCTCATTTGAGGCTACTCACCACAGCTCGACGTGCTGCCTTATAAGCCATGCATCCGCCCGTATCGGGCTTTAGAAAACGGCTCTGCTGTCATTATTTATCAAACCGAACGCAGTCCTTGGTAAAAAGGCAAAGTTTTCTTTTCCCTACGTGTGTTTTGTAAACAAGCGGTGGACGCCATGACAGGATCTCGCTCAACTGCATGGAGGGAGGAGGGCCCATGCTGCAGATCCGTTTCCTGTCCTATTCTGTGCAAATGGCAAAACTAGTAGGCGGGCTTTAAACAGGATCTCAGCAATGAGCAGTAAATAGACACCATTATCCCTTTGGCCGCGTCGTCCAAGTAGTACGCGTCGTCGGGATTTGCAAGGGAAACTTTCATAATAGGTGACGGGTACTGGGCAATCTGGACTGGGGGGGCACAAAATCTAAACAGGGGGGCATCGCCCCCTACTGCCCCCCCGTAGCTACGGGCCTGACACAATCACACACACACACACACACACACACACACACACACACACACACACACACACACACACAGGGTGCGAGGGGTTGAGGAGGTAGCCTGAAAAAGTGAGTTTTCAGACTGCAAATGGGAAATGCAGCTGGCAGCATACTAATGAACAAACATTGCCAAAGTTTGTTTTGGGATTTTCTGACTAGTCACCGCAAAAACACCAATGCGAGGACTGTGTGTGAATGTTCAGAAACACAAAGCACTTGTGATTTATATTATGGAATCATGCAAAAATATGGAGCAGGCAGGGGAGCTCTTGAGCAGAGTGCAGTCAGAGTGTGCTATGGTTGGCCTGCCGCTGAATGCCACGACAACTGACGTGATAACGTACAGTATAACATTCATACGGAACATCCACCTCTCACAACAACTGGAGGCACTGCTCTGAAGGAAGTCAAGGACTTCAACTAGACTACCTTGGGCCAAGTCTACAGAGCAATATCTAAAAGTGAGGAATGTAGTCGCATGGAGGGCCCTGAATGGTATGACCAGTGCAGTGTATGGAACTCCAACCTCCCCTGACAAATCAAACTCAACTTCTTCTATGCAACGGTAGAATCTGTTCTATATGCTGGACCCTGAAGACAACTCTAGTGAAGGCTCTAGACAGGTGCTACACCAGAATGCTAAGTTGTAGTGCTTATCAACAAGAGTACACATGTCACCAACGAGAATCTGTATGCTGTATGAAATACAGCGAAATATAAATAAGGTGAGCAACAAAATAGCAGCGAGGAGAATGAGACTTGCTATGCAGACACCAACAGCTGCCTGCCAGCCAGTACAAAAAGCAAAAATAGAAAATGTGCAGATTAGAATGTCTGAAGTTCAAAATGTATGTTTCATTTTTTAAAATTGATCTAACAAGCTCACAATGAGTGTGTCGCACTGTGATGCAGTGTGAGCTTGTAGGCCTGGCCTGCTATTTTCAGATGGCTGAAATATCGGGCTAGATTGTTTTGTAGTATTAATAATAAAGTATACCTATAGTATACTATACCAGCTCAGTGGCCTTGTGGTTAGAGTGTCCGCCCTGAGACTGGGAGGTCGGGGTTCGATTCCTGGCCGGGTCATACCAAAGACTCTAAAAATGGGACCCAAATGCCTCCCTGCTTGGCACTTAGCATCAAGGGTTGGATTGGGGGTAAGTCCCTGCGATATACTAGCGTCATGTCCAGGGGGTGTACTTGTACATCAAGCTGCCTCACGCTACAGAAACAGGAGATAGGCTCCTGACCTATATGGGCCTGAATGGCTCAGCCGGGCCTCCTGACATCATGGCCTGGCAAGGCTACTTACTTATACCTATAGTATATTAAACTAGTAGCTAACTCAGATTATTAATGCCCATGTTGGTCATGGGTGTCGTAGGGAAGGCGACAGACACTATAGGGGAAATACAAGTGGACCATGTCCTACCATGTACAGTACATGTACTGAATGTGCCATGCCATTGATTGCATTGCATTGTAGCTCATCATGGTTTTGTGCTGGTTGTGAGCAGCAACTGGCCAGCCATGGACAAGTGAACACATAAGGGGAGGGACGAAACATGTAGTGCAAAGACCAGCAGTACGGTCATTCTGGATCAGGAGGAGGAATTTGAAGCCTGATTCCTTTCTTTTACACGTCGTTGTTGGCCACCAGAACGAATTTCAGTGCTCAGTTAGCATAGGAAAGAACACAGACATGACAGGAGGGTGTTGCACTCAGTCCCTGCTCCCTCACCTCAGCAATCTAGGTGAGCAATTTTCCCGTAGAAAGAGATTTTCTGTTTCTGTTATCGTGTCCGACCTGCGCGGATGCCAGCGGCTCACTGTGCGCCGCGCCCCCTTTACGTCCATTTAACCATCACTACCCATCAGCCCTGCCTCTGTGGTCCCGTGGCATTTAGGAGAATGCACTTTTCCAGTAAAGAGGCCCGTAAATGACTCGCACCGAGATGACATTTCCATTTGATGTTCTCTGAGAGGGTTAGATTGGTATCTTCTGCCAGCAGCAGAGCACTGTGACAGACACACACGTGCACACACACACACACGCGCATGCGCGCGTGCAAACACTCACTCACACACGCACGTGTACACACACACACTTTCCACTCTCTCGACCCACACTTTTTGAGCAGCAATCTAGGCCCTGGCATCGCTCCTCCACCTCTCTCTCTCTCTCTCATCTCGCTATCTCCTCTTCAGTCGCTGTCCCACTCTCTCGTTATCTGAGATGCTCTGTAAGATTGGCAGATAAGTGTGGTTTTTAGAGGATCCTCAGGACCGCATGCCTCCTCATTTCCTGAACTGAAAATGGTTTCTGGGCCTCCTCCGCGCATGCCGTGTCACTGACCGCACGGTTCAGCCACAACGTGAGCCCTCGGGGCGAGGAGGACAACTTGTTTTCACCGAGGAGGAGGGCAATCTTTGAGTCAGACGCCAGTCCTCATCTACAGTACTGATCTTCTTCCTGACCGCACCTTATCTCTCTCTCTCTCTCTCTCTGTCTCTCTCTCTCTCTCTCTCTCTCTCTCTCTCTCTCTCTCTCTCTCTCTTTCCGCAATGTTGACGCTGTGAGCTCTGTAGATCTGCTGATTTCCGCTAACGTTTTAACAGCAACAAAACGTTTGAACACCGATATTGCCGGATGATCACCCCAAAAAGAAACACAGGGGCGTTTTGCCATTTGGCAGACTAGGCAGTTGCCTGGGCCGCCATGAGGGGGGGGGGGCATCAGGGCGACCACCAGGCATGCTTTAAAAGGATCCCAGGCTAATAAGCCTTGTGGATAAATACATTATACTTGCCCTCTATAACTAGAGTTGGACAATTAAAACACATATACAGTATGTTCTTTAATTTAAAAATAGTTAATACTTTTCTCTTGGGGGCGCCATTTTACTGTGCCTGTCATAGGTGTGACGTCACAGGAGATTTTCCCTGGTAACGTGGGCTCCAGGCCAAATCTTGCCCGGGGTTCCAAATTGTTGAGAAACGCCACTGAGCAAAAATAATTTCTATCTTTTCCTCCCGGCATTGCTCCACCCACTTTTTCGCCCATTCGCCTGCTTTCGCCATGCAGTTTTGCCAGTAATCACCAGCTCCCACAGACAAATAATGTACTTGCAGAAACATCAGCTGCTGTTAAAAAGAGATTCTGGTGTACTTGGGGTAAACAATGAGGCAACCAAATGTGGACTACTAGGGAACCCAGTCAGCTATAACTGAGCCAAATGGTTAACTGATATAACACTATCACTACCATGACACTAATGATCGTCATTATTGTTATCTAAACATAATGTGCAGGCATGTGTGTCTAATGCCCTGTCCTTAAACCTGCCTACCTTTGTCTTATACAGTATATTCCCTCTCTGTGATTCTCCCTGTCATCTTCTCTCAGCCCTCCCTCTCCATCTCTATCTCTGGTCCGTCTCTCTCCCTCTTTACCCCTCTCTCTCCTCCCTCATTGTCGTTGTCCCCTGGGTGCCCTCGCCCCCAGTTCACCCCAAGCTGTGAAAACATGCCGTTTCATCGATACGTCCTGCTAGGAGCATCCTCCATATCATCACGGTCACGCTCAGTGAGCTCAATACCCCCGACCCCCGCCCCTCCCCCTTCTGGAAACTCCGCCCCTGAGAGAGAGAGAGAGAGAGAGAGAGAGAGAGAGAGAGAGAGAGAGAGAGAGAGAGAGAGAGAGAGAGAGAGAGAGAAAGAGAGAGAGAGAGAGAGAGAGATTGAAACATGACAGTTAAAAGCAAGTCATTGTCCATTTCCACCACAACATATCAGATGAGCTGTCAGAAACCTGTCACTCTGGGATGATATGATATGAGAGAGAGAGAGAGATGAAAGAAAGGGAGATAAAAGAGAGATGGCATGAAGAGAAGGAGATAACGTCGAGCGTAAGAAAGGAGGGCATGGAGCTCTCACTGCTCCTCCTTACAGAAGAATAGTAAAATAAATAAAACATGTGTATATATATGAAATCTCCAATATTTTTATGCCTTTGCCGTATTGTCATTAGGAACATAGTGGATCTACGTCTACCAGTGAGTAGCATTAGCATAACAGGTGCATGTGTTATAATGGCATTACTCTGTATTCATATATGTACATGTACTTAATGGACCCTAACAGAGGAGCTCATGTCAACCACTTAACCCCTAACGAGTTCAATGGCTCCTTCAGCGTGGGTGTGCGCACACACACAAACACACAAACACACAGACACACACGGAAGGAAGGAAGGAAGGAAGGAAGGAAGGAAGGAAGGAAGGAAGGAAGGAAGGAAGGAAGGAAGGAAGGAAGGAAGGAAGATAGGAACGAATAAAGGAATGAAGGAAGGAAGGATTATGACAAACTTAGGCTACTCCCGTTTAAACCCTCCAGGTTTAATTTTTAATCACATTATTTACATGCCGAGGAAAGAGTGAAAATAAATTATTTGCTTTACTTACTTGACGGTGCTTATATGAAATATGCATGCCAATTTCATAATGATATCAATTATTAAACATACAGTGTAGGTGCACTGCGCAACCGCATCGTGTGCTTCCGTGGGACAGCGAGCAAGCTTTCCAAAGACACATTAATGGCTGGAACCTTTTGAAAGGACAGAATCTTCAAAGGAGACGGAGAGAATGAGACAAAGGAGAAACGACAGGCAGAATAATAGAAATCCAAAGCGTTCGGTGCAGACCAGGATGGAGAGATATATGCACATGTAAGCAGCGTCGGGTCTGGGATGAAATGGAAGGGATCCACAGCCCTGAGGCTCTTGCTTCCAGCAAATTCAATAAACGCATGCAGGCAGGCGTCGGAGCTGCTCCAAGGCAACTACAAACAAACCTTCACTGAGGGTATACAGTATGGAACTTCTAGTTGTAGTAGTAGTAGTAATATCTTTAGTTACTTTTTTTTAGAGATCCTAAATAAAATGTATATGTACAATATACAGTATATGTGAGAAAGTGCAACTAGTCAGTGGAAGGATGAAGGATATCTTTATTTTTTTTACTGTTGAAATAACCAATGCATCCTTGTTTGCATACTCATCTGCAGGCCGCATTGAATGTGGCCTCCAGGTTAGTATTCTCAACGGGCCTGAAAATTGTACCGTATTTTCCGGACTATAAGGCACACCTAAAAGCCTTTAATTTTCTAAAAAATCCCCACTCCGCCTTATAATCCAGTGCGCCTTATATATGGATCGTTCGACTGCAGTAGCTTCCATTCTATGTTAACTGTAGTAGCTTCTACTCTCTGCGCCTTATAATCTGGTGCGCCTTATAGTGTGGAAAATACGGTACATACACAGTACAGTACAGTGTAGTACAATACAGTAGTGAGCATGCATGCAAATTATGCAGTATAGTACCTTTATCCAAGGCGCTTTATGTAGCTTCATTGTGCAGTCATTTCAAATTACTTATCGCAATTACAATTACTGAGAATTACTGCTCCTTTCCGATGTCAGTTTACAATCATTGTGATCTCAATAATGATAAAATACACAGTGAAATACTATCAAAGAAACAGTGACGAAAAAGGCTAGTATGGTCTTTTTAATGTGTTCTCTGCACAGAGAAGCGGAGAGAGAGATGGAGAGAGTGCATGGAAGAGAGAGTCAGAGAAGTGGGGTTGCTAGGGAGAGGAAAGCTGTTTAGAGGCTGAAGGAGTGTGCGTGTGTGTTGCGTGCGTGCATGTGTGTGTGGATAGAGGGAAGTACGGAGGGAGGGAGATGCAGTGAAAATAAATGAGGTCTGCTTGGTCATGTATAGTATAATGTGAAAGGAGCTAAATCAGCATCCTTCGTCCCCCATGGCGATGACAGCAGGCTGCAGCCTGCTTGGAACCGCCATACAGACCGCATGGCTCTATGGAACCATAACCTACTGTATGTACTGTATGCTACTCTGGTTTATTTTACACACAATAAGAACATGTAAACCATAGCATTCCTATTTTGGGGCATTGACATAGAGCAGGGTTTTCAACCGTTTTCATACCAGGGCCTACTATTTATTCTACATTTTAGCCACAGACCACCATTTGATGTTGAGTTCAGTCTCGAACCCAAAAGCAAGGGTTTTCAAGTTTTTGTCCACAATTTAAGAGAGATGACTGGCAAAACGTTGGTCTAAAATAACAATTCTTCTAAATTTTCTAAACTAGTCCTATACCCATTATGTATAGATCACATTGATTGGGAGGGAATTGTTGATGTTGGAAAGTTGGGTTGTACTTGGGCACAAAATTAATGTTATAGACCTTACTCGACCTGAATCGGATGGTAAGAAACCCTGTGCTCAGTCACACTGCCTGGTACCCCCAAATATATTTTGAGTCGCACAGATCAAAGGCTAGGCCAAATTGTGTGCACAATGTGCATTTTTTTTAGCTGTGGCTTGAGGAAACGTGTGTCTTTAGCAACCTATGAGGTGAGTTTGAAGACTGGCTATTTTTGCCGGAGCGCACTGTAGTAACTTGACGGTGAGTAGCCTGTGTGTGTCTGAGTGTGCGTTTATGCAGTGTCGGTGTGTGGGTGGGGGCGTTATGTTGCGTTGATAGCGAGCTGAGGATGTTGCATTCCCACTCCAAACGCACTTGCGTGAACACCACACACACACACACACACACACACACACACACACACACACACACACACACACACACACACACACACACACACACACACACACACACACACAAGAGCGCATACACTGTGAGGCGGCATGGGGCTATAAGCTTTTTTTTTTTGCACAATCACTCTTCCCCACTTTGCCTCATTCATGCTGCCTGATTTCAATTTTGAATCTTTGCATTGACTTTGTATGTCTCACTTTGCACAATGAAGTGCAACATAATCTTTGCCTTCCACAAATCTCGGCACCCTGTCTTTATAGGTGTCATACTTTCATTTTGGGCTGTTACATCACAGTCCACAGTCAAATCAGTGCACTTGTTTGAGTCTAATTATTCAGACAGTCCCAGACCACAGGTCTTTCGGGTACAATTGAGCCCAGAAAGCCACAAAAAACGAGGTCAAAGGCTTTTACCTCTGCAATCAGTGCAATCAGACCGCAGCGTGACAATAGATTTCTATTAAAGTGTTAAAATGGGACCAGATCACTGGGTATTTATGCGTTATCTTGAAGATAATTAAAAATAAAAATGTAAGATGATAGGGCATGGCGGCGGGGAGATGGACCCAGATTAATTAAAAATGAAGCAGAGTCATCTAGATGGAATTAAAGTGCCATTAAACCTCATGGCTGTTACCTTTGGAAAACAGTTTTAAGGTTTTATTGCAAGGTTATGGCTCTCCTGTCACAATAACTCAAGCTGACGAGTTTCCTGATTTAATTTTAACTGTATCCTCTGTGCACATTTCCATTACAAACAGAGACCGATCCATCATGAATTTGAGTCATTGTGAAGCTAAAGTCATACCTATCTGGGGGGGGGGGGGGGGGGTTGGGGTGCTAAACAAAAGTTCTATAACAGAGTCCTCCCACATATGGAGATGACTGGCATGATATCACTAGCCTGGTTCAGACCCATCGACCTGGTGTAGAACAGCGCCGTCTGGCACTGGTTCAGACCAATACTCTTGGTCTGGCCTTCTATTGTCAACTTCTGATTCCTCGGTACCAAGATGTGTTTATCAGAGTCGGTGTTGGGGGTTGGTCTAACAACAAATTTGAACGGACACAGCTGATTGGCCAGCAGCCCCGACACTCAACAGGGCAACAGTTACAGTGTCAAACAACAAACATGGCAGCTGCAACTGCAGTGAATCGCAGGCATATCAATCTGTCCATTAAGCCGACCTATGACAAATAGTTTCTCTAAAGAAGCGTCCGGTTGTATAAACACCATCATCCAACATATTTTACGGCTTTTGTTTACATCCTAGTAGCGCTCGTTGGCTGTGTTTGTGTGGTTGGCAAACAGGCTAGCCCATTAGCCACATGATTGACATCGACCTCTGGTTTGTTTGGTATGAACCAAGCCCCTCCCCCTTGAAATATCACCGATAGTGGACAGTTTCAGACTCGAGTCTGATAATCAGGCTATGATATCACTGGAGAGTGACTTTCTTCCTAACATCTCCAGACTGCTCTCCAAGTACTCCATCACACATACAATATGCCCAAAAATGGAGGTTACTGATGTCATAGTACCAACAGATGTCACCAACTGTCCTCCAAGTACTATGATACCAGGTGCTACATGGTTTGTGCCCCAGAATTACAGCGCATTGATATTCCGTCATACACAAAAGGCTCTCCAAAGCGAAGGATTCAATAAACAGCAGTCTGCCATGAAAGGTAGCCGGATTGAGCTGGGCGACATCACGCATCACGTCATCAAGCAGCTGAGATGCCTCAACCAGGTCATCTTCCCCGTCGGCTACAATGACAAGTTCTACAAAGATGTCTTGGAGGTGGGGGAGCTCGCCAAGCTGGCGTATTTCAACGACATTGCGGTGGGGGCGGTGTGCTGCCGAGTGGAGCACGCCCACAACAAGAAGAGGCTGTACATCATGACGCTGGGCTGCCTGGCGGCCTACCGCAGACTAGGCCTGGGCACACGGATGCTTCAGCACATACTAGACGTCTGCAGGAGGGACGGTAGCTTCGACAACATTTACCTCCATGTCCACACCAGCAATCAGGCGGCCATCGACTTTTACCAGAAATTTGGCTTTAAGATTGTCGAGACGAAGAAGGATTACTACAAGAAGTTAGAGCCCACAGATGCCTATGTGCTGCAGAAAAGCGTTCGTAGGCCAACCATTGGAGAAATTTTGCGTTTGGTGCAGTGAAACTCATGCACACATTTACAGAAGAACAGACAGGTTCTGTGCATTATATAGGTCATGTGTGTTTGGCAATTTTGAAGTCGGTCGGTCCCATACAATGTACATAACAGTGGTCAGATTGTGGTCATTGGTCAGATCTTTGGTTCTACATGGGTAACTGACTGGATCACCATAAATGCTTATATAGAGCATGTTTGGGTTTGTTTATGGCCTGGCTTAAAGAAACTTTAGAACCATCAGATGGTCTTTTTTTTTTTTTTTTTTTTGATAGAGTAGAAAATTATGCTTTTCTGTCAACATCCTAAAATCTGTCTTAAATAAAAATACACATTTCACTATGACATGAAAGGCTCTTTAAGTCAGAAATGGCCAAGCTACTCACCCAATTTGTAGTCTCAACATCTTAATCATGGCTGATTTTTACCAGACTTTACCAGATATGTATTAAACTAGTGGAATAACTTAAAGCTATATAGTCTAATACAGTGAGAATACTTTGTAAACCGGGGTTACACACCCTCTTTGTTTCCTTTCTAGGAAAACAACCTTCTGTCTACTTCCACTACATATTGACAATGAACCTGAACATGTATATTCTCCTTTCCCATCCACCATCCTCAAAATAAAGTAAGTTAGTATTAACACTCATAGGAATCCATTCTGGTGCTGTGAGGGAGCAGGGAAATCCCAAGTGGCGCACAGCTCCGTTCACTAATGGTGCCCCCCGCCCACAACCCCCCACTGCCCGCCCTAAGCCTCCCGTCCCGGCCCCTCCGTCTCAACTTTTTGACACGTTTCAGTCTGTTACATAAGAAACGTCAAACGGCTCGTGGGCTGACGTGAGAAAAAGGAGAAAAAAAACACGATTTCCTGCTCCTTTTGATGAAATTCGTTGCCTAAAGTCAGGTGATGAAACACTGGTAATCCGTTTCCCCCCTCGCTGCATCTGTAGCGGCATAATTCCCTTGCGTCGCCAAAGTCTGAGAAAGCGGAGGACTTTAAACGCAAAATATGCAAATGTGGTGGGTGGTAGCTGCCAATCGCCTCTTTCCACAGTGGGTTTCCCCCGCGAGGCGAGGAAGGCGACTACTGGGACATTTCTTCTGTCGATTATGCTTAGAGTCACATGTCATCATTAACGCAAAACCAACGTAACGCAGATGACACAAACCCACAGGGAGACGCATGGATCAGGGGATGACAGTGAGAAGAAAGACTGTGTGTGTGCCTGTGTGCGAGAGAGAGACAGAGATAGAGACAGACAGAGAGAGAAGAACATATACTGTAGCTTTAAGTATGCCTATTTAAATATAATTATAGTAGTTGTTTTGAGGTCATTTGTGCATAAGGGGCGAGGTGAATTTACCAGCTGGCTGGTAAATTCACCTCACTGTCTCTTCATTTGTGGTTGTTTGTGCGTGTGTGTGCATGCGTGTGATCAGCTAATGTGATGGGAGTTGGAGAGGGAGGTAGAGAAACAAGACTGTGAACCTGCTGAAGTTTGAAGTCACATTATGGCATGTCTCGGTCCCTGTCTCGGTCTTGTCTTTTTTAGACTTTGTGCAACAAAGTACAAATACAGGGCATATACTGTAGGCCTCAAGTGGTTGTTAACTGAATCAACAAGCGAATTTTATCGCTAATTGAAACAGAAAGTCATGAATTCACTTTTGTTTCTGTTGGTGTTAATGTTTCCTAATGGCTGTGTGTTTCAATGAGCCATATAGACTGAATACAGCTTCACTAGAGGGGAAAACACACACACACACACACACACACACACACACACACACACACACACACACACACACACACACACTAGAGGGGAACACACACACACACACACACACACACACACACACACAGGGCACAGCCTTGTTGGTTATTGTTGAACTTGGCATCGATGTGCATGTTCCCTGTACCTGCATGAAGTAGTATTTTCTCTTCTCGTATGGCTTCGTTCATGTTTAATTAACATGGAACCGTATAGCTCCCTCATTTCCCTCCGTGCGGCCAGTGCTTGCAGGCCCTGTTTCGAGGAAGGGGCAGATAAAAGCAAATCATTAAGCAATTTCATGTAGGCAGGCCCTCCGTCTATAGCCTTGGCAAACACACACCTCTCTGTCCAGACAGACACGTTTCTTTTTTACGTGGAGGTCTCGATCAATGCCAGGACTAAATGGTCTCCTTATCCGGGCCGATCAATCCATCAGCCTAATGGAGCTCAACCTGATACAGTGCAGACTCCCTTCAAATATTGTACATTCTGTTCAATAGCTGGTAATATCACTCACAAGTTTCACTATTTGCTGAGTGTGGGGGAGTGCTGTCTAAGGACATAGCACACACATACACCATGCATGCATGCATGCCTACACGCATGTGTATGCATGCTCTCTGTTCGATTCAACTTAGAACCATTGTAATGTATTGACCGTCCCCTGTAGGGTCTACTCCTAATATCTCTGCTATAGCCTACCATACATCGAATGACCTTGCACTATACCACCGTATGCAAACTAATGGGTTCATGCGGTGAAAGAATGAATGAATAGGAGACATGCATGCATTAATTCGACTTGGTTAAATTAAGGCTTTCATTTCATTTTTCAACATTTTTACGTCAGTGGTTAAGTCTGTGATGGTATTCATGAATGAATATTATGCATCCTCATCACAGATGCACTGATATATCACAACGCAGTTTCACAGCACTTTGTCCATCTGCGTCTCCATCGTTGTCTCTCTCTCTAATTTATGAGTGCATCTGTACGGTGGCGGCCGCTTGCTTTAATAAATCTATCAACAAGCTAACACCGAGTCAGCACTTCACGTTGGCATTACCACACTCTGTCTCACATTATGGTACGCACTCATGCATACTGATTCAATCACATGCATGTATGCACATGTACACACACACACACACGCACGCACGCACGCACACACAGACACCGCTAACATTGCTAATAGTACCGTATTTGTCAACACTTTTTGACGCTTTAAAAGCTCACAATGTCTCACATTGCAATGCTTTATGACTTCGTAGATCGCAAGACACCTTTTTATCACACAGTCTTTGTAATTGGGCCGAATATTTGTAATTGGGCCAATTATATCTTAGGCCACTTGCCTAAGATATAATCCTGATATCCTCCTTTTTAGTCCTGTATATCTTTTCCAGGTAGTTGTTTCTGTACTGACTTTTTAGAAAGACGACTTCTGCACACCTGATTTAATTTTGAACAGGAGCGTTGGGAGCTGCACCCCCCCCCCCCCCCCCTTCTATCCCCACAATTTGATAAGCCATTTTTATCACCCAATTCCTAATGTGATCCCTGGCCCTACACACCTTCCACCAACCTGGGGAGGGAGCAGACTGGCCTCATGCTTCCTTCAATGCACAAGGAGGAGTCCAAGCTGCCTTCTTTTCACCTGACAGGGGGGAGTTTCCCTGGTTGGAAGGAACATGTTATTCCAACAGTTCCCTTCTCCTCCATCAGCTGCCCCAACTGAGCGGCAGACTTTTTGAAGTACAAAAAGTGGCACGCCACTTCAAGAGCATTTATTTAACCCATGCTGAACTGAAAAATAATTCAAAGATTTGCGCCACATTTTCACTATTTTCAAAAATGTCAGACCTACAAGCTCATAGCGGGCCACGAGTATGCTAATTACGCTAATAATGCATGCTAATTATGCTAATAAAGCTTAGAACACACCAAAGGGTGTGCCTGCCAAAACTGAGTTAAATAAGTGCTTAAATAACGTTTTGGCATGACTTTTGAAAAATAAACAAATAAAATGAAA
The DNA here is from genome assembly GCA_039105355.1 of Benthosema pterotum. Classification (NCBI taxonomy): domain Eukaryota; kingdom Metazoa; phylum Chordata; class Actinopteri; order Myctophiformes; family Myctophidae; genus Benthosema; species Benthosema pterotum. Next base: position 17,329,892 of record CM076978.1, read on the forward strand.
TAATATCACAAAATAATGCGGACCCACTCTCGAACCTCTTTGCTCGATTCCAGACGTTCAGATTGAGTGGTTCAGTGCAGCAGGACACGGCCATGGTCAGCAACCTGTTGGCCCATCAGTGTTTACAACACACTCAGGGTTTTACAGATAGAAGAACACGCAGCTCTGCCCATGACCCATCTAGCCTGTTAGCAGGAGATAAACATCACAGCAGAGGAGGCAAGGCTGGCAGGCTGGAGAGTTCAGCACTGAGGTAATGGACAATGAAATGATGTCTGGCTGTGGTCATCACACATGGAATGAGCGCAGATAAAAAAGAAGCCATTCTGAGGCTGGCAAGTGTGATAGCCTGAGGATGAGGAGTGATGAAGACATAGGGAAAAGTCACTCTACGCTGAAGCTCCCAGTTTAACGATATAGGTCTGGCCAAAGGTCCCCGATGCTTATAGATAAGAACTAATTTAATGTTTTATGGGATTTCTGTCCTGAAATGCATTCTGTGAAGTTTTCGGAAAAGTTTCAAAAAACCTTTCCAATCCTGTTTCCCATCCCGTTGGCCTGGTCAGCTCCAATGTGGAGTTTCCTTTTCCTCCAACCCTGCAAAGCACCTCAGAAGATCAATCATCTGTTTTCCCAAGCCTTTCTTCCAGTACTGATGTTCCTGTATTCCTGCCCTTGCTCTGGAAGAACAAAAGAATGGTGCGCTGACACTGTGTTCTCGCAGCAATTTGTCATTATCATATTAATTTGTCTGCCGGTCAGCCCGCTTGTTTACAGCGGTCTCCCAATCACCTGTGTCTGTCTCAATGAATTCAACACAACGCTGCAATCTCCAGTGCTAGTCCCTATCAGCCCCGCCTCCCTCTAAATTAGCCTTGGCTTTTGCAGAAAACAGCCCCACCTGGTAAATACTCTTCTCCCAGCTTCTGAGGAGACAAAGGACAGCGTCTAGAGGTGGAATGCATGAGCATCGATCGCCACCCCCGCGGCCACGTCTGGCCTCCACAATAGCACGCTATTGATGTGCTGGAATTGCTTTTGAAGGCAGACAGATTGATATAATGGTGTGTGGTGGCAGGGCCCTCGAGGATGGGCCTGCCAGCGCCCGAGCCTGATTGACTGACCTTGGGTCAATCTAACCATTTGCATCATCGCCCCCTCCCCTTGTTCAGCGTTGGCCCATGGGCTGCCTGGGCGAGCAGAGAGGCTTCTTCTCCAAACCACACAGGAGCAGGAAGTAGACTATTATTAGTCCTCTCTTTATTGTTACTGCAAGCAGGTTAATGCCATCGATTTTGTGTCGGGGCTAGCCTTCCGAAAGCCGATGCAACGGGGCACCCTGAGTTTCCGCATGCCGGCCCGACGAGTGCTTACTGTAGATACACTCCCTTTCCTGAGCAAGAGGGACAGCGCCCGCATATCGACTTCTCCCACTGTTGAAGTTCAATAGTCTACCTATTGGCACAGAGGTTTCTTGGTTGCTCTGTGTCCAAACAGCACCAAAGTGTTTTAAGATCTATATAACAGCTCTTGTGCATTTCCACTATTGTTCACGCCAGTACTAAAGACTTCCACTGAAAGTCAATTGTTGTAGCACGGCACGATAAAAACTGACAACTGGAGGGAGAGTCGCTTGCCTGTACATCAATGAAGATGGTTGTGCCTCTGTGTTGTGTTGGAGTTATGCCATATTTGCATGGGTGTTGCCCATACATTATTTCACCCTGAACATAGATCTATACAAGTCTGTAGATTGGCCATTTTCTGGGCTCGAACCTGGCACACCACAAACTGTAAATGATGTCAAAACTCTCGAAACAGTACATCCTCGTTAACATTTACCATTTCTAAATCCCTTGTTGAGATTTAGTGTTATCATCTTATTGTTTTATCCTCCTTATTGTTTGCTTGTGTGTGCATCCGTCTCTGTGAAACGAAGTCTCCTTTATTCTTTTCGGTTTGTTGTGTATTTTGTGCCCTATTGTGAAGTCCGGCCGCGTCTTGCCTTCTCAGAAGTCTCGGGGTACCGCGCTAGGCGAGAACTAATGTCTCCAGAGGCATAGCAGGTGGTCAGTTGTTGTCGTTCCCCACTCAGAATGAAAGGACAGAATGAAAGCTATGACCTTATAGGTGGCATGTGGTGGAACACAGAACACGGATCATGATATCGTTTCTAGCTCCGGGCACTTCACTATGTCTGGCTGAATTTCTTTGCTTCTTACTTTATTAGGCCTCTACTTTGATCTCTCTCTCCCTCCCTCCCTCTGTCCTTCAAGCCCTCCTCTCCTGGGGAAGAGGTGGTAGTCTCTACTTTAATCCACCCATGGGTTACTATCTCTGGGCTGGGCTGTGTGATCTCTCCCTCTCCAAATCTTTCTTATTTAGATTGCCCACTGCCAGGTAGAGAAGCGAGGCTTTTCATCTTCTATCTCTCTCCTGGATGCTGCAAGTGAACCTTAATTTTGTGCATTGATTTTTATGTCCGGTGTGTTTTCGCTGATCAATTACTTAGACAATACTTAGTTGACTGACTTTGTATCCAGCTTTTTGCATCAAATCATATTTTTTGACACCAACATCAAATCATTGCCCAGAATAGCCAATGTACGACTCAGTGCGTTGCATATTTATACAGTATCTTCATCCCAGACATATTATGTGTAGCAGATTATGTTAGAGAATAGAAAAGGCATTTTGACTAAAAATAGGGGAAATGAAAAGTTCCCTTCTAAATTGTTATCTCCCGATGAGCATATGGGTGCCAATTTGTCACATGTCACATGCCATTTAAAGTATGAAGACAATTTGCCTTATCATCTCGGTGTGTGCTGAGCAAAGTTCTCAATCTGTGGACCTTAATGTCCAAATTAATCGATAAAAACAAATAAAAAGTACCCCAGTATGTGTTCAGCTGTAGAGTTCAGAGATGCAAGGACTTTCTCCACCTCCAACGTCTGCCGTGCGTTCTGTGATCTCACAGGACTCTAAATTTCCAAAAGACAAGTAGTGGTCGCTCTGGTGCCCTCGGAGTAAATTTATGAAGGTAATGAAAACCAGGAGATAAGAACTGGCTGAGATTGGAGAAATTAGAAATGTTTATGGAAATCGTTGTGATCTGCTGCAGCATGTGCAGTGGAATGGATATATAAGACATACCGGTACCTCTTATCAATTACAAAGTATATCTCTTGCGTTAGCTGCATTTAGAGGTAATAATTAATCCAGAATTGTCCTAAATACTGAAGTGACAACTTTGTTGACAACAGAGCTAAACTGTGGACCTCTTCATTGGCAGCAGAGGCGTGCAATACTATATACTATTTGTGAAAGCTACGCACAGGCTCCATTACAAACATCATTATTACAAAATGTTTATTCGTTGTTGATGGATTAAATATATTAAGGACAGTGGGGGGTGGTTGGTCATAGTGTTTATTAAACCAAATACATCATTGTTTTCTTACTGATGAGACACAAGGTGCAGGCTGGACTCATTTACAGCAATATCGTGGCCAAAGAAAATTAGGTCTTTGCACATATTGAGAGTTTTTATTAAAGTAGTTAGCAATGATGTTGCCATGTGAGCTTGCACAAACTTCTATTTTTGATGCAAGACACTGGCATACAACAAAGTGTAAATAATTTTCTAATGGTAAGCTTAAGCCCTCACACACACACAGTCAAAACAGTCCAAATATTCCAGGCACACAGAGGCACGCCAATTATAATGAACCTAACCCCATGGGCAGCTTAGTCATCTTTCCATCAACCATCTAATCATGTGTGAATGGTCTTCAGAATACTGTCACCATCTCCCTCTCCGCAGGGTGTCATTTGCACGTCAATAGCACTGATGCTAGTGTTATGATGTTACATGGCCTTGTATTGTCAGCTGAGTCACTGTTGACAGTGACACAAATAGCCTTTAGCTATATGGCAGCAAGGGTGCGAACCGTCCCTTGAAATAAGCCATGTGGAAACGAAGGGACATGTCCCTTATTGACATGTCGTGGAAATTGTAAGTACATACTGTATACTTACAGTATATACTGTCTTAAATACAACTACATTTTTAGGTATTGTACTTGTACTCAAGTATTTCCAATTCCCCTATCTCACAGCCAATCACTACTGTGGCCTGAGCGGACATTTGCATTAGTATGGCATCACTCCATAGAGTAAAAGACAGGTTATTTTACCAATGAGTATAATTTCGTATAGCTGCTGCATAAATTGTATTTATAGGCTAGTGTCATCAAAGTTTATTTAGGCCTAGTTAGCCAAGAGTTTCAACACCAAAGTAGTAGTAGTAATAATTAGTAATTGTGAATTAGCAATTAGCAAAAGTTTTATTTTCAACTCAGGCGCGTTGTGCACGTTCCACATAGCCGCCTGTAAGTGCCTTGTATCCTGTCCTGTTTGTGTGGACTTTTCCCCTCCCGCCTCTCACCGGTGCAGAAGTAGGTAGTAAAAACAGTTTTGCGCCTATTGTAAATATGATAGCAGCATGCAGTACATCATGTTTGACTTTACCCTTGTCCTTTGCAGAGCAGGTCAAGACGGACACACATTCTCTGCTGCATGGATACTGGAAGATACCTCACAAACATTTTGCAAGCCCTGCCCATGCCCTAACTGGGCTGACCCGAGGTGGGAGGCATACTTGTGTCCGAAATCTCAGGGATCCGATGGGGCGGGGGTCCGATTGGGCGGGGGTCCGATGGTACGGATGGGGCGGGGGTCCGATGGGGCGGGCGTCCGATGGTATGGATGGGGTGGGGGTCCGACGATCGGCCCGCGCTCCTCCAGAACGGGAGGAACTGCCTTGGACACGGCCTGCGCGGGTCCCCCTCTCCCCCTCTCCCCCTCTCACTATACGGCTTTTAGAGAAAGAAAGGAGGGTGACGAGAGTAGTGTAAAAATAAAGCGAATTGCCCCGCCCCCCCCCCCCCCCCCCCGCCTCTACCTGACAGCTCGTGATCATGCAAATTTCGTATGTATAACTACAGCACTCTACCCGCCTTTGTTTTTAAATGCCCCCCTATAGACCTATTTCACAGCCAGCGCGTGCTGCCCTCTAGTGGGGATAATGGGGGGACACCGACACTGGGGGGGACCCGACCACTGACTGTCATTGCACAAAACAATGGCCGTTTGTGCAATGACAATCTTGGTCGGGTCCCCCCCAGTGTCGGTGTCCCCCCATTATCCCCACTAAAGGGCAGCACGCGCTGGCTGTGAAATAGGCGTATTACCATGTCGGCAAAACCATTAACACCTTGGCCAAAGATGCGCTGGACCCCCGCCCGCTCCCACTGCAATCCTTAACTCAAAATAAAATGATGCACTGGGTGCAAAAATCACGATGCAAGCGCGGGGAATTTCATTAATAAGCAGCTTAGGCTCTTTAGTAGCCTACAATAGGCTACTACAATACTGGAATGGAAAGAAAAGGCTTTGAACATTAGGCCTACTTGGATTTTCCGCCACTCTCCCCCTCCAATCTTTATAGTCACCGTGTGAGATGTGTGTGAGTTTTTAAATCGTAGCGCACGCACAATGAAGAGGTCCGTTTGGTATGGAAGTACCTTAGGGTCATAAGAAGAGATGACCTGCATCGCCCCTCATCGCCCCCAGGCTACTGAAATTGCCCCCCAAATGAACCACTAATTGTACCAGGTGAGACTCCATTGTTTAGAGATATAACAACGTTGGTGTTAAACTGTAGGCCTACATTTCTCTGGTCATGGTCAGATGAAGGCTTGGGAGTAGCACATCCTGTGTAGGCCTATTTATTTTGTGGGTGTTATTGTAAAATAATTAGGGATGTTGAATGATTAAAAATTTTAATCAAATTAATCACAGCTTCAAAATTAATTTAATCATGATTAATCACCATTCGAACTATGTCCAAAATATGCATGTTTTCCTGTACAGGATTTCAACATTTAAAAAGGAAACCGAATCTGTAAAAAAAATAACCATTTATCTTTAAAATATTTATCAAAATAGGTGATCTACAAGCCCTCAATGCTTGTAGATCCTCCAGCTATACTCTATGGCTCCGGTTACAGGGAGACACACGGCTATATGCAGTGTTGGGACATGTGCACTACGTAACTTAATATATTGCATAATATATTACCAAAATGCAGTAACTTGTAATATAAATATATTACTTAACAAAAAAATCTAATATTTTATACTTTTCTTTCTGCATTAACTGCATTACTTTCAATATTACTTTCTGTCAATCTGTCTCGTTGCAAGTGTTCTTGTGAAATTATTTTGACAAATGCAGAAGTTAAATAATTACTTATTTTCTATAATTTGTCATCAAATTATTTACTGGCTTCCATGAATTCAAGGAATACATTTAACTCCTGTGTTAACTGTCCATAGCTGAGTAGGATGAGCTAGGTCTTCGTCAGGACTGTTTTCAGGAGTGACATTTTTCCAAGTTCATTTCATATGGATTTGGCCAGATTTTTTAAACTATTTTTTTAAGTAATATGTAATAGTAATATTAATGTATTACACTTGCTCTGGCAGTAATATTGTAATATAATATATTGCTTTAAAACGAAGGTAATAATTAATAAGTAATACATTAACAAGGTAAAGTAATATTCCCAACACTGGCTATATGTCTCCGTAAAACCCTGCTCTACCCATTTCTTTCAATGAGAAAATGCTCAGTGGGTTGAGTCAGTGTGCACATGAGTTAATTGCGTTAAAAATTTTAATCAGATTAATTAACAAAATTAATTTAATCCCATTAATTAACTATTCAACAGCCTTAAAAATAATATAAGAATAAATTTTTTTATATACTTACTTTAATATACTTGCTTTTCCCTCTTTTGGAATGTCTGGTGTGAATCAATATATTGTTATTGTCTTTGAAGAGGTGGTAATAGCTAGCTTAGAGTTTCGAGGCAATTCACCCATTAACTAAACAATGGACCTACCAATTAATAGGCTATTAATGAAGTGCTTGTGTTTCTAAAAATGTTTTGCATGAGCTCTATGACACCACATCAGCAGTACAGAAGTTGAGAATCACTTCGATATTATTGGGCTTTTTGGCGTTATTAGCTTACTTCTCTCCAAATACTTCTCTCCAAAAACAGAGAAGAGAAGAGAGAAGAGAAAAGAGAGTCACGACATAGAGGGGTCAGCTCGAGCTGCTGTTCATGCAGGGACAAGTTGGTCAGCTCGAGCTGCTGTTCATGCAGGGACAAGTTGGAGTTGGAAATAGGCTACATTCTATACAACGAGGGCGGCGCAAATAAGACAAACAACTAAAGTCTCTGGATGTTTAAAGACCCCGTAAAGCAAAAAATATATGATACAAAATGTATTCCCAGTTTGTCACACCACAGAGTAATGTATTATAGACCCACAGACCAAATATTTATGATTGAAAAAGTTGCTATGTTTCAGAAATGATGTTTAAACATGTGTGAAATTCAATGGAAAAAAATCTGGCCTAATTCTCCAGGACTGTAGGGGCGTGGTCAGTACTGTAAGCTCATTAGCATATTCATGAGCATTATGCTAATTAGCATATCTCGCCGTCCTAACTGTCAACAACAAGCCAGTACTACAGCACGCTAACTTCACTAGCGTAGTGTGTGTGTGTGTGTGTGTGTGTGTGTGTGTGTGTGTGTGTGTGTGTGTGTGTGTGTGTGTGTGTGTGACATGCGGATCTGAGAAAAGAGACTGACTGACTACAGCGGTCCCATCATCATGGTCCCATAGCCTGGCCGTCACGGTCGGTCCCTACAGGCTATGGGACAGCCAGGAGTTACGACAACTCCGTCCTCTTCATAGGGTTAGTCCAATGGCGGCTCTTTTATTTTCTGCCCTCATTGAAAACAATGCATTTCCATCTCCACTTTGTCCCTATTCGGGCTGCATGAACAGCGCTGGAGCGCTCAGTTTGTGACCCCTTGATGTCGCAACTCATCTACTAGATAGCTCTGATGGTACGCAGCAGGGCTGGCAGGCAGTGTTGCCAACTTCGCGCATTTGTCACTATATTTAGATTTTTTTTCGAGACCCCCCTACCGCCGAAATGAATGGAAAAACTCCTGGCGGAAAATCCAAGTGCTTTTTAGGTATGAAAATAGTTGAAAACCCACTGCTCTAGCGCATTCGAGTGCATTTTGGAAGTGCCACTAGTGCACTTTGGATTTTGGCAGTTGGCAATACTGCTGGCAGGCAGGAGCAGCCGTTAGATAGTCCTTGAATGTGAAAACGTCGCCAACCTCTCCGTCATCGACAGTTACTAAAAACAGAGTAGTTTTCAGCTGTCATCCACAAAATCACGCATCGAGAGCAAACAAATGTCAGTGCTTGTCAGCCTACAGGCAAAACACACTGTAGTAACTACACTTTCTTATATATGTCTATGGTAGCTAGTAGCTACTAGCTAGCTATCAACCAACACCACCACCAGCAGCTCCGCTCCGCTGTGAAGAAGAGGGGGCGGGGCTTCGGCTTCTAACTGACTATATGGAATATGATTTATATACAGTAGTACAGTAGGATCATTAGCATATAATTCGGCTTGACTACGTCATCAAGCCGAATATGCTAATGAGACAAAACCTACCCATGAGATTAACCAAAACACATAAAGTGGTCTTATTCTACAATGCTGTAAAATAAAGTTTTAGTTTTTTTGTCCAGGGGTATAAAAATGACTTTTGTACATGATTTTCATGTCTAGAAGAAAAAGGCTGATTTTGGTTTACGGGGTCTTTAATCTTGTATTATTACTACAAAACGATCTAAAATAAAGAGATCTAGGTGGACTGTTGCTGAGTTCAATGCATTTCTGCATACTTTCGGTCCAGGACTTGTCCTTATTTATTGTCCCCATTCTCAATACAATATACAGCATACCCGCGGTAAATAATAAAAATAAGAGTTGTGTTATTTGAAGACTTAATAAGAACCAAAGTGCAGTATATATGAACATTAACCACGTTATTTTGTTTTACGTTTAAAAACATTTTGGAACAAGAGAAGCTTTGTTGTTGAGAACATCTGGCCCTAGCCATTGTCAACTTCTTAAAAGTGGGACATTAACACGTTGTGAACCACTAGATTAATACAACAAAAGCGAACACTTAATTTAATATGCATTAACCACTGTATGAATGGACACGCTATTAAAGGGGAATTCTACCCATTTTAACATGCTACTGTCAATATACCTTGAAGTTTCCTGGAGGTCTGGGAAAAAAGGTGAAACACAACGACAACATCGAATTGTGTTTCACCATGTTAATGATTTTTCTTTTAGGGCCTGTAAGGTACACTTTATTCATTTAGCTACTATTATTAGGCTACTATTCAAACACCCTGACTCAACACTACCCCCACAGTATTGAGGAGGTATTCTCATGCCCCAACTGCTCGGCAAAGAAGTGGAAACAGCGCACCCCTCAATGCCCAGACCAAGAACTACATCTTTAAAAGCGAAATTCTCAAATTCCTGTTTCTCTCCAAGACATTACTCTATAAACCATATCTCAACAACTGGTGGGTCAAACTTCACAAACAATATGTCAAATTGTAGTTGTGATAAAAGAAAAATGAGAATTTCCTCAAAGACTCAACCTGGGTGGTGCTGGGACACAAATATCTAAATACTGAATCAAGTAATGCAAAAACTGTCTGGGGTGCTCATGTGAGACTGATTAGATGAAATGACCAAATGTTTTTTGAAAGTTAAATATACTTTTAATTTTAATCTCCAACGTTGTCGTTTGATGGGATTAAATAGACCTTCACCATACCCACCCTTAATGTGTTCTGATATTATTCCTGGCAAAGGAATAACCTATCACATCTTTCCAGCTACCCTAGAGACAGGGTTGTAGCCAGGATTTTTCAAATACCAAGTTCAAATATTGCTATATCTTATTTTATGAAAGACATCGTAATTTGATGACTTTTCAGACATTTAGGAAATGTGAATAAACAGAGTTAAAGTCACAAGTCCATCAAGCAGGTCTTCTTTTCAATGCAAGCCATAACATTGTTTGAATGGCCAACTAATCAAAATAGTGTGCTTATAGCACACTTCATTAGTAGCCTATTAATTGAAAGGTCTATTGTTTGGTTAATGGGTGAATTGCCTCGAAAATCTAATCTAGCTATTATCACCTCTTCAAAGACAATAGCAATATATTCATCCCCATCAGACACTCCAAAAGAGGGAAAAAACAAGTGTATTAAATAAGAATAAAAGCACATTTTTCATATATTCAAAGTCAGGCTCACATAACACTTTTGAGCTGCCCCTCACCCCAAATGCTTGCATCCTACACCCACAAAATATGTAGGCCTACACAGGATATGCTACTCCCAGTTCTCCAGAACTTTTAATTAGTTTGCATGTTTGCATGTAGTATGTTTACACTGTTGTTATGGTAAGGAGAAAATGATGGAATTATGGCAATTTCAGTAGCCTAATGAAGGGTGATGCAGGTCATCTCTTTGGATAGATCTCTTCTTATGACCCTAAGGTACTTCCATACCAAACGGACTTCTGCATCATGCGTGGGCGCTATAGGCTACGATTTAAAAACTCACACACATCTCACACTGGGACTATAAAACAGGAGATTGGAGGAGGAAGAGTGGCGGAAAATCCAAGTAGGCCTATGTTCAAAGCCGTTTGTTTCCGGTATTGTAGGCTAGTAGCCTATTGTAGGCTACTAAGGAGCCTTAATTATTAGAAGCTGCTTATTAATGAAATGCATGTCATTCCGCGGTGATTTTTGCACCCAGTGCATCGTTTTATTTTGAGTTAAGGATTGCAGTGGGAGCGGGCGGGGGTCCAGCGCATCTTTGGCCAAGGTGTTAATGGTTTTGACATGGTAATTGGGGGGCATATAAAAACAAAGGCGGGTAGAGTGCTGTAGTTATAAGTTATACATACGAAATTTGCATGATCACGAGCTGTCAGGTAGAGGCGGGGGGGGGGGGGGGGTGCGGGGCAATTCGCTTTATTTTACACTACTCTCGTCACCCTCCTTTCTTTCTCTAAAAGCCGTATAGTGAGAGGGGGAGAGGGGGAGAGGGGGACCCGCGCAGGCCGTGTAGGCCGTGTCCAAGGCAGTTTGAACCTCCCGTTCTGGAGGAGCGCGGGCCGATCGTCGGACCCCCACCCCATCCGTACCATCGGACGCCCGCCCCATCGGACCCCCGCCCCATCCGTACCATCGGACCCCCGCCCCATCGGACCCCTGCCCCATCGGATCCCTGAGATTTCGGACAGAACGCATGCACCCACCCGAGGCTCCACCTGGGCTTATTAATTGTCAGGCATTTTTACCCCTAACTTGCCCGAAACCATAAATTAACAAAAGTATGCACAATATCAATTGTGCCTTAAGTGAAGTACTTAAAATATATATTTTTTTTATTTTGATTGGTGCCGTACATCTCATGAAATTCAAAAATCCTATCTCAATGATTATTGATATAGAGACCACTAAAAATATATATTTTGTGAGAAAGAAATGTCAACTAAATATGCAGTTAATACTTGTTCTGGGCTACGTTTGAACGAATGATTTCATAAATGGGGCGTGGCATGGAGGTGATCAAACTGTGGCATTGTTTAGGTGTTGAGGCCCAGGTTTGATTTGATAACAGACGTAAATTCATTTGTATTGTTCAATCTTATGTCTCGCACCTTTCTGTTCTGACAACAGAACTGTTCAAGTCAGGACAGTTGGCTGGTCAGTTAAGCGCAGTAATAGGATGGTCAGTACATCGGCTACTAGTACAGTTGTTTTGGCTCTGTGGGCAGGTGCCAAATCAAGCTGGAAAGGAGAATTAGTATCTCCTTGAAGCATGTCAATATATTGTAGCACAATGTACTTTCAGTGCATCAACACCATCTGATAACAAGTGTTGGGGAAGTTACTTTTAAAAAGTAAGGGAATTACAGTTATAGTTACCTCGCTGAAAAAGTAACTAGTTACTTTATTCCTTACTAAATTATGAAAGTAAGGGCGTTACTTTACTTTACTTTACTTTTTTTTTTAGTATGAAAAGGGGTCTGTCTCACATTAAGAAATATGTAGTGGAACAATAAAACATGTTCAGACGTTTTGACAGGCATCTTTATTCAGCCTTATAGCCTCAAAAAAGGCAGTGCAATATGAAAGGTACTAACAATACCAACAAAATAACAATGTCTCTGGAAAGCCCCCCAGTAACAGGATGTGCACATGTACACACTCTACAGTTGGGGGGAAGTGCAACAGGCAAACAGCACATATACCAACTCGATCCTGAATGGAGAAAGGCCCCTCTCATCCTGATAGGACGAAAGGCTTTTCTCCCAAAGTCCAAACTGAAAAGTCCAAAGACCAAACAAAGTTATATTTTCACCCCAGGGGCTCACAGGGAGGAACTCCTTATATTTTCCCTCACGACACTCTGTAGAAGGGAGGATTAGCAAAATACCCAAACTGAAAAGTCCAAACTGAAAAGTCCAAAGACCAAACAAAGTTATATTTTCACCCCAGGGGCTCACAGGGAGGAACTCCTTATATTTTCCCTCACCACACTCTGTAGAAGGGAGGATTAGCAAAATACCCAAACTGAAAAGTCCAAACTGAAAAGTCCAAAGACCAAACAAAGTTATATTTTCACCCCAGGGGCTCACAGGGAGGAACTCCTTATATTTTCCCTCACCACACTCTGTAGAAGGGAGGATTAGCAAAATACCCAAACTGAAAAGTCCAAACTGAAAAGTCCAATGACCAAACTTAATTTTCACGCCAGGGGCTCACAGGGAGGAACTCCTTATATGGTCACTCACCACCACACTCTATGGTAGGGAGGATTAGCAAAAACATAAATAAACTAAGTATTTCCTTTAACCAAAACAAACACAAATGGCCTCCTTTCTAGCTCTCAAACCAATGGTTGAATCGCATGAGGAGAAGCTTCTCAAACTTCTCATCCGCAAGCCGGTTCCTTTTTGGAGATAGTACCTGGCTACCCAGGCTAAATAGTCTTTCTACTGGGGCACTGGATGGAGTGGCTGAATTATATTTAAGAGATATTTTCTTTATCAAAGGATATTTGTTAAGCACGTCCATCCCTGTCGCTCCTGATTTGAGATAATCCTCTACTTCAGTTTCAGCAGGGGCAGAGCTGTCCTCATCGTCTGAAAAGGCAAAGAAGTCGCCCTCTTTTCCAGACCGGGTCTGCTCTGGTGTTGGGTTTGATGGTTGAGTCTCCTGCTCAAGGACCTGTTGTCGGCATTCTGACAGAAGCCTTGCCTTCACCTGAATGAATTGATAGATGAAAACTGTGAATTACAGTACTAGTCAATTACACATGATAACAACAACAACTGATAACAGCTTGGAGAATTAGTATAATTTAAAGTGTAAAGTACAACTAATCTAAAAAAAAACATTGTGAGACATTTTGAGATGTACAAAATTATGAATAGCAAAGCAAATCATAGTAGAGGTAAAAAAGGAAAAAGAAAAATATACAAAGATATATACGAAGATGGGAAAGGGAGTGGGTGGGGGTATTACATTTGTATATTGCTGCTACAGCAGCCAACCAATAGATTGGTTTTGAAGGAGTCAATGGATTCACATGTCTTAATGACTGTTGCTAGTACCTGGTCTTTCCTGTCCCTGTCACGCAACCAGCGGAGCTTGAACTTTGGCAGTGTCACTGCAGCCAGGACAGCATCTTCACTCTCAAGAACAGTGGCAAATCTTGTCTTGATTGCCTGGAATGTGTGTATATAAAAAGACAAAAACAAAACATTACTCAATCATTAGTACTTATTAATTCAGGGACACACAATATGTAGGCCCGCTTAACCTATAGTGTACATTTACACTTAAGAGATAAAATGCTTTGCAGATTTCATTTTGCATGCAGACACACATGCAGGCTGTCAACCTGTCATAGCCTCACAGCCTGTATAGACTCATAAATACATTTCAGTGCATTCATAAAAATGCACTCATATTCATATAACATGAAATAAAAATACAAAAGATACAATCACAGTTCTCACCTGCACAACTGCGTCCGGTAGGCCAGCAAGGATTTGCAGTCCATTCTTCATTTCCAGAGTCACAGACATCAGTCTTTGCAGTGTGGGTAGGAGTGTGCCATAATAACAATTCTCCTCTCCCTGAAGAATGTCCAGTGCGTTACAAAGTGGCTTCATCACAGTACAGTACTCTCTCAGAAATAGATGTTCCCTTTCGTTGATACACTTCAGCTGTAGCCTGGAGGAGAGGGTGTTCAACTCCACCAGCGGTATCCCAGAGATTCGAGCCACGGCCTCGTAAAACGAATTCCACCTGGTTGTGCAAGGTACCAGAAGCTTCTTTGCGATGATGTCCTCCAGGACCTCCGAGGCCACTGTTGATCGACTGGTCTTGTTCCACAACCCTGCACACTTCGTGGTCGCGCTTCTGTAGACAGCTTTTGTTTCAGGTGTTTGCAGCAACCACTTATCCACATCAGTACAGGAGATGAGGTTCAAAGTGTGTGATGCACATCTCACATGTGGGGGTAAAGCAACCACATCATCTACTTCATCATCATCAGTAGTGCCATTCAGCAGTATATCTCCAATGTTTGTAAAGGTAACCTCTTCATCCTCTGCATCATCTTCCTCCTCCTCATCATTATGTGGTCTGTACATTTTAAAGGCCTTGACAAAATTTGAGCCATTATCTGTAACAGTTGCTGTAATTTTTTGTGATATGCCATGGGATGAGTGAATATTGTCAAGCTCAGTTGCAATGCTATCATATGTATGTCTACCTTTGAATCTTCTGCATGCCAGTGCTGCTTTCCCACGTTGCATGTTCTGTGGATTTATCCAATGTGCAGTTACACCAAGAAAGCTTTTATTTTGTGCAGTCCATATATCTGCCGTGGTAGAGAGATATTCTAGTGTGTCAAATGTATTTTTGAGCTCCTCTTTCATTTTACAATATTCACTGTCCAGGTATTTGGAAAACGTCTTTCTACACATTGGCACTGACCGACCTGATCTCACTGGTATTTTGCTGACCAGTTCTCTAAATGGAACAGACTCCACTGTTGAGAGGGGAAGCACATCCTCAACAACATACCTGCCAATCATTTTATCGAGTTGACTCTTGGTCACGTACTCAGCATGTGGCGATTTAAAATCTAATTTGGCCTGTTTAGGCGGTGTTGGTTTATCTGAGGCAGAGGCAGTGGTGCTATTCGTGGTGGTGGTGGTGGTGGTCGCAGTCGGGTCTTTGGCCACTAATTTTGATCCAGCATGGACGGTATCAAGATGCTTTTTTAGATTGGCATTGGTCTTCTTTGACGACGACAACGATTTCTGTCCTCCACATAATGTACACTTCACCTCAATGTTGTCGCCCTTGTCCTTGACTCGCAGGAATGTAAAATAGTGTTTATATTTCCACAATGCAAAGGCTCCGCTGTCGTTCTCATTTTCCATGGCTGTTTCGCTTCGTCGCGTGTTGTTGTTGTTGTTGTTGCAGCCACAGCTGATTCATTCATTCATTCGCTCTGTCGGCTTTCGCAAGTTAGGGAATGCATTGGAGTCTATAGGCTTATGCGAGTGTATGTGTGCTCTTTTCTGCCCCCTCAATGTCGCAACTGTTCTACTGGTTCTGCTCTGCTAGAGAGACCCCGCAATAAGACCGTCTCTGATTGGCTTGAAGTGAAACGTTTCCTCGTGTTAGCCAATCAATAGCCTCGATACGATCTCTTCTGTGTTGGTGACGTGTTGGGATGCCAGATAGAGAAAAAATATGCTTGACTGAGAACCCAGACGGTCAACACAGTGCAGCGTGTCCTGCCGCGGCATAACGCTAGTAACGATGGCACAATAATCATAACGCCGGTATGGATTTGGGAAATGTAAGGAGTTACGTTAGAAGTTACTGAAAAAAGTAGTCCCTTACTGTAAGGGCGTTACAAGTAATGGCGTTAGTTACAACACTGCTGATAACATGGCCTAAATCATGCATTTTGCCATGACCAGGCTCAACACAACAATCTAAAACGATATTTTACAGCACTGTGTGGCTTTGTACATTGACAAGCTTTATATTGATCTTCCTTTTCCCCACAGAGCCAAAACTACTGATGACTTTTACACAATATTATAATTACTTGGGTTGGACCTGCATATGGGCATTCCTAAAACTGTGGTTTCAGTGCGACCTCGCTAGTCATAACAGCAGGTAGGGAGCAGGTGAATGTAGGTTTCTAGTGCTGTACAGAAATAAATACAGTCCCTTGCTATTGAGTCTGTTACAGTCTGATTGTTTGGATAAACAGAGAGATAAAAAGGAGGCGATAAATGGGTCTGGGTTTGCCTTGGGCATATGGTTCATAATGTCAAATGCAGCTGCACTTTCAACTATGTTCAGTGTTACTCAAATACAGGTGTGTTATTAATGTTCGAAGAAAGACCTTTCGTGGCTTGTGGTAGGCACAGGGAGGGCTGCATTGGGAGGTGACTGTACCAAATTTAGGAAAGAATTCCTCTGAAAGACTAGTGACATTGAAATGGTGGAACGGTTCACTGGCTGAAGTTAATTATCTCCCTTATGGCACACATTGTGAAACAAGCCTGTAAGTATATCCATTGTTTCTTACAGGCCCATGTGTCTTCAAACAACAGGGCATACAACTAAATGTATCAAGACAAGCAAAATGCTTACAGATACTGTATGCACATACAGTATGTAGGCCTATATGCTCACCAATATGATTGTATGCATGTTGAAGAGATGATGCATTGCTTAGCCTTGGGGGGAGGGGGGCATTTTTGGGGGGAGGGGGGCATTTTTTTAGCTGTGATTCTCACACGAAATTATGTTCTCACAGCATATAGTAACAATCTGCATACACAGAATATAATCAGAGCACCGAGGTCTGACGTAGTTCACCCACCATGTTTTTCCCTATTCTGAATATCCAGGGACGTGTTTGATATTGCATCATAATAAGAACTGTGTTGCAAAAATAAACAAATGGGCCCAGCGATTTGACTCATTTGAATATCAACACGATTAATGCAATTTTCATCAAATATGAGCCACCTCCATGACCACATCAGAGAATAACAGATGACATTGCTGCACTTGCAAGTCATAGCTCTGACGCAAAACAAGATGAGGGAAAAGGCAGTGTGTGCTGGGCAAGGCCATAGAAGTGAAAGGATTTTCTGTTACCACCACTTCTCACCCTCCGGTGATAAGAGTGTAAGCATGTGTATAGATGCTATTTTGCATATATATGAATAATAACGTGTGTGCCTTGAAATTGCCATGCCTTGGGCACAGAACGTTTGAAAACTAGTAGTCTAAGGACATGCTCATGAGCATGCTGAGTTGCAAAGCACACTTTTAAATGCTTTAAAATGCCTCATGAATTTGACAAAACATAAAGACACCATGTCATTGTGTTTGGATTCATTCAAGTGTCTGTGAATTGTGAAATGAATGGAAACAAAATGGCTTCCAAACCAACTACAGTACACTTAAACTGTGATGAGTCATAGTCATATGCTGAACAGTACCCTGCCAGACCACTGGGATGGCCATTTAAAACTTGGCAGGCAGTGAAATAGCAGCTTATCAAATATAAGTCGGATGGGTCTGAAATGCCATTTCATGACTCTTATGTCTTCTACAGGAATCAAAGTAGGGGATATACTGTATATGGGCTCTGCACTTGGAGTGGGAAAGAAAGATTGGAATAAGCACTTAAACTCTAGACAATGGTCAATGTAATCCTTATTCTTATTATAGAACAATACCTATTTGTGGTATTCGTTCAAAACATGATGAGGAAATGTGTTCCGCATCTTGTGTAGGAAAGACAGATGTGCATACAGGATCACATCAAGCTGTCTAAATAAATGATGTGGACACAGTCTGAATAATCCCTTTCTCTAACGTCAAGCATAAAAGTACATTTTGTTATACCAACAAAAGCGTTCCTCCTGCAGAGTGTGTCACCTGCTGTTTTCAGACTAACAGCGTTTTTAGCAGGTGTGATATGTTTCATTACTCGACGTCAACCAAACAAAAACAGCCTGTCTTTGCATTCTGAGGGAGCACACAGGCAGCTGAGTACAACATAAATACTGTAACATCTGCTGCAGAATGCACGCCTGTGATTTCATGCCAAAACATGCTTCTTGCAGGTTGCTGACACTGTTCAAATTCACACCGGGTTTATCCAAGAACCACAGTGAAGTGTGCCTGTGCTTGCGTGTGTGGATGTGCTGCTGTCCAGGGAGTTGACCAGCACAACCACACTCTGCTGGCCACTGACAGCAGAGCAGTTGGGGGTTCAGTGCCTTGCTAAAGGGAACTTCACTGTGTTAGGGGTGAATCATTCACTTCCCTACCCAAATTGTTGTTGCTGGTCTGTGGGATTGAACCGGGAATCTTGCACCAAGCATACCTCTTACCTTTAGGCCACCACTGCCCCAATTTTTTTTTTTGCTCCAAAGATTTTGGCTGTAATAACAAGCTCAAAATAGAGACCCACGTTGAAGAGTAAAAAGCTTGTGCCCAAGTACTTGAATGCATGAATGCATTTAGAACACACATTGGGACAGGCATTTGGAACACACACTGGGACTTCCATAGTTCCCCCTTGTATGAATTCCTTCTATCCAGCACCCGAGCAAACAGAAGCCCTCATTGACAAGCAGATTTGGGATGTGCCTCTGCATGCGTCCTTGTGAAAGTAGTGCAGAGCGTGTTCCTAAAACGTCCAGTACCCAAATTGTACAGCAGGACCGCACCGCATGAGCCTAGTGAGAAAACAGCGTAAGCTCAGGTGTGGAAGGAATCAAAGTCCGCCACACAGTTTGCTTAGCGTGCTGCGACGAGATGAAACAACAGCAATCTGCCGTTTTTCAAACAAAGGGGTTTGGAGGGAGAAAAAGAAAAGCTTGGGCTATTCTTTACCGTAGAAGCAGCTCACATTCGCCGTGGGCAAACACACATCCGACGGGGATGAAAGAAAGCCTCGCAGAAAGCGGAGCACGTTTTCAGAGAATTGCCCTGCATGCTGCATTGTGTTCATGAATGCCTCAGAATGAAGGCTTCATTTAACTTTCAGAGAAAGTCACCTCAAGGTCCTTGAGGTGAGTTAACTGTTTTTAGAGTAAAAGAATTGAATTTGAATTGAATTTCACCCGGTGGTCATGTCTGTGCTACTGGTAGCTACAAACTCGCAGGACGACACTGCTTTATGTAAAAACAAGTCAGCATTCCAGGAATGTATTTACAGCCTGGACCACTGGAATTTAATAATTATTGTCAATGCTATTTGTTTTTTTCAACCTGTGCCAACCTTGTGAGTTATTTTCCGAATCAATGGCGACACAATCTTGTTACCAGGGGGCAGAGGGTTTTCCAAATCACCCAAATAACTGAATGCTCCTTTAACACTTATGATATTAAAGTGGTATTTCACTTTTTCTAAAAAGGTCATTATCATCTACTCTGGCTCATGTGAACACCCCCCCCCCCACACACACACACACACACACACACAGTTTTTACTCGATTTAGTATTTACATTTTTGATGTTGATTTTATGTCCATATTTTGCTAAATTTTCCAAAATAATATTTTAAAAATAAATGAAAACGCCCCCTCACATATTAGGGCAATATCAGTCACCAGAAAAATATTGGGTGTTTTCGATGAATCTATCATGGTTGAAATGGACTTTTAAATTATAATGGGTTTGTATAGAATATATAGGTGGAGGGACAGCTAAAATGAACATCAAATATCTAAATATTGAATCAAGTAACTTATAGTCTGGGGTGTTCACATCTTTGATCGTTGGCACTAATACATGAAGACAAGAGGCATGTTGGTTTAAATTTAAAACAGAGTACAGAGACACACATTTACGTTCGGTATGTTAAATAGACAATGTGACTCATTGACTTTCACCTGTCATTAGCTGACAGGGGCACATTAATGGACGCCTGCACTTTGGAGGGCTCTTTGAGCACTGTGCACTCATCCCACCTGCATAATGGGAGCCAGATTCAGTCAGCGTGCAATGATGGAAATACTTTTCACCTGTGTCAATGTGTGCCGCGTTGTGCACCAGAGCTGCCCAGTGCCCACGTCAATGCTGGCCTTTATCCAGCTAAGTGTTTAACTGTTGTTGTCACCTCTAGTACACCTAACTTGTATTCCAAAATCTATCTATGGATTCACCACTATGTGTGAATGTCATATTGCAGTTTGGCATCATGCAGCTGAACCTACGGTCAGTGGTTCTGGAGTAGTGCAATTGGCTCATATTAGGACAGTGACAGTACACTAGGGCTCATCATGCCCCCCGTTCCAAAAAAAGAGTACCCAAGACCCATGTGTACGTATGTACCGTGGAACACAGGTCTGTTTATCCTTATGTGTAATACCCAAATGGGTCCGAGGGGGCCGCGTGTGTGGCGTGACCATGACATGTTACGCTGGTGAAAGAGAATCGCAATTGCTGTTTAACTCCTGCGGTGTATTAGGGTACTTTGGGCTCAGATTTCTGCAGCAATCCAGTGCAGCGATAGTTCATTGAGGCATGGAAGGCAGAAGGTCCCTCTTCATTCTCAATTAGTAATTCATTATGATTCTTTAAATCAGCAGTTTCTCTCCATGTCAACTGCCTTCTCTTTCATTCGCTGTCACCCCTGCCCACATTCAATCAGGTGGTCTTTACTCTGTCCTCAATCTTCATGTTAGTTGACTCTGTCTTTATGTTCAGATGTGAGCATTAAAATGTCCTCCACCTGCCCAGCCTCCTCCCTGTGGTATTAGTTCTGTAATGGTTGATTCTGTTACCATAAACATGGTACCATGTGGTATCTCGTTCTGTTATAGGTGGTTATAATGTGTTTTATAGATTGTACTATGACCACGTGATCTGTTCAGTATCTATGTGATGTGTGAAAATGTTTTCTGAATGGGTTTTCTTTGACCCATGAAGAGTCCTACAGTACACTGGATGTTGACCAATGATTTTACACTGTGTTATTACACTCAGCCAGCTGGTTGAGTGCCCACTCCTCTTAACACGGCCTCCATTCTGGTCCAAATGTCCTGCAATGTGGCCTCCACTCTCCTTCACTTTCACACCATCTGTTCTCAATTATGTTGCTTTTTATCTGTTTAACAGGCAGGTTTAAAGCGATGGTTTGATGGCGGCGGCTGCGATGGCTGTGGTGGTGCGGTTGCATGTGTGTATACACATGAGACTGTGGGCATTTATGTGTGTATGTCTGTGCACGTGTACACCTGGCATATAGAGCAAGGGGATGTTAAGCGAAGGGAGAATAGCGTTGGCTCAGCATAAATGGTGTACGATGATGTTGTGTGCCAAAAAATAGTGGATCTGCAAGCACACATCTAATTGCAGCCGGGGGGCCAGGTGGGCTTGCAGATCGGCTATTTTTGGCACTGCACAACGCTGCATTAGAACGAAAGACAAAGGGTGACAGAGAAGAGAAAGCTGGTGAGAGTGCGAGAGTGCGAGATAAAGTGACTACAACACCCCAAGGGACATTGCAGTGTTTATAGAGTCGTAAAGAAATATCACTCTATACCACAAGCACAACATGGTTGCATTCTCCGCGATATGAAGCCATATTGTATTTTTGCATCTTCCACATGGACGCTGAGAGGAGCAGAGAGGTACTTGTGGTTCACGAGGTTCGTAAATCCACGCGTACGCAGCCGAAAGAGGCGGACAAACTGACTCAACAGCGGCTTCCGTCGTATCTCTGAGGCAGATCTTGATAAATCAGCGATATGCACATTTTATAGTGGAGTGCACAGATGGTATAGATGACTTAAAGCGACCCTGGTTTTAATGCAACTCATATCACCGTTTCCATTAGTCTCTCCTCTAGCACTAAAGCTGCCAACACGTCATTTATACACTTTGTGTGGTTTCTCCCCCTTTCATATTTTCAAATGGGTATAACTATGATCTACAGTGCAGGCCTGCTCCCAGCTTCAAGACTTTCACTAAAACAAGGTTATGATTTATGACCCAAAAACAACACATTTCACTATTTCGACCAACATAATAACCCAATCTGTGTGAGTAACGGAGGTGCAAATTGGCCAGAGGGACAGGCTGGTGCTGCATTAGAATTCACTTTAAAACTTTTACTTGAACTTCAAAAGGCAAAACGTAACCACATAAACATGGCATGGTATCATGTCATGAGCTTGTGACAAATGTGACATGCTGTAATAGTGTTATATTTCTCTTACTGTATAAGTCATGACGGCTGTTATTTGATGACATGAACTTACAGTATGTGACTGTCACTTTGTCACAAGTTAAAGTTTGTTAAGTGTATTGTTGGTATTGTATGTATATGGCATCTACCAATTAGAAACATGTATTCTCTGCGGCCATGGTTTTCAACATGGGGCTCAGGGACTGTGACACTCACTGTGTCCCAGATATAATCAAATGGGGGTCCATGGTTTAATGCATAATGCATGTTTAAACTCCCATGGTCAAATCATGGAAAGAGAGGTTAAGACACTATGTGAGTTATGGTCTATATAGCAATATAACATCACTACCAGCATACACCAAAGTATTTTGTGTGTCCATGAAAATCCCCCTAAAACTAGTTCCATGGTTTGTTGCTGAAACAAAATCTGATCCGGATGAACAACAAATGGTAAAGGGTGGGTTGATCCCAGTGTAAAGCCCCTTTTGCTTTACATTGAACTCGTTTTCCAGAAGCCGTGGCAAGCTAGTGGATAGGATTTCCGCTTAGGTCATCATAATGTCAGCCTTGTCACCATGTCCATGACAAATTTGGATTTTCATAAAAGTATTGAAAAAACAAACCTTGCAATATCAACTTGTAAAACAAAGAATGAGTTTAGCACATTGCCCAGGGAAAGACAACAGAAAGACAACAGAATTAAACATGTGTATAGGGGTTACGCAGGGAGTGTGGGTGGGTGCATTATACATAAATATTGATCGGTTACCTTTAGATGAAAAACTGTTTCTTCTGTTTTTGTTTACTGTTTCTTTAGAACAGTGAGTGGAGGAGTATGAGCCATTTTGACGCAAAAAGACTAACACATTCACTACTACCCACTGCTGTTTTCACTGCACTTCATCCAGACACACAGCTATGCCTCGATATAGCAAATTACTTTTCTTGCGGTGCTGCCGTTCCCTTCAGAATCACTTCTCTTGAAAGGTTGAAAAGGTTAAAAAGTACCTCTGACACAACACACAAGGGACGAGAGCACCTCGCGTTCACTACACAGATCAGTCGCTGGTGCATTCAGCGAGCCTGATATCTAATGGGGATTTGATTGGCTGAGTACTTTCACCTTGACCTCATTGGACAAAAGCATTATGAGAGTGTATTTAAAAAGCCTGTCCTGTTTTTTTGTTCTTTTCCACTGAAAGGAACACGAGCACTTGGCTCACAGCTTGAGTTCTATTTTAGACTGCAGAGACCTTACAGTAATTGAGTTAGCTTGTTTAACAAGTACGTCTATATATACACACCGCTCATTAAAATGCTGCCGCATTATGAATAAGTAAATGTGTGAACAAGGGCACATTAGAGGCGAGTGCTAATGGCAGGACGAGAATTAAAAGCTTTGAGGGGTAAAAAACAGGGCACACGATGCTCATGATGAATAGCAATGTATGGAGCTGGTTGGCTACGGTTGTTATTGCTCAGCTAATGTGCGCACACAAACCATCATTATCATCATTAAATCGCTAAGATGAAACACTGTCTCACAAAATTACAATTGATGTGTTAGCTTGTGAGAGAGTTGTTAAGTGAAAGCATCATTTGCTTGCCAAGAGAATAATGCTGAATCAGCATGGTGCCAATATGGGGTGGCCAGCCTGTGACAGTCATCTATGTCTGTGTTAAAGGCCTTCATACTCTTACTTTTAGGTGATAAGGTGAACATGCTTAGTAAGAACAGAGAGATGTGTTTGGGGGAGTTGTTTACAGTGTTGTTTGTTAGAGAATATTTTGACTTAGTCTTAGTCTTAGTCTTTTGAGTAACACATTTAGTCTTTTAGTCTCATTTAGTCTTCTGAAATTCATTTTTTAGTCTAGTCTTAGTCGACGAAATATCAACATTGATTTAGTCTTAGTCTCAGTCTTAGTCTTTTTTTAGTCTTAGTCTTTCAGTCTTAGTCTTGGTAGTTTAGTCTTACATACAAATGCATTGTAGGTTTACATATGTTATACAGATTTATAGTTTTTTATTTCTTTGTATAAAATTACTGCAATAGTAATAAGTTCCTTTCCTGAAAACGTATGCAATCTATACTGCAGATATGTTCGCATACTTTAAAGGTAGGGGAAGTGATTTCACTTTTGTCAGATATCACCCAAAAAATATTTTTTTTCTGTTAAAATGCTCTATTATAAGGTGTGGAAACCACATATGGAGTTTCCCCCTCCCCCACGTTAGCAGAGGAGCTAATAAAAGTTCCCCAGGTCACCACAATTCTCCTCCAATCAGGAGAGAGCAGCAGGTTCACATAGTGTAGCTACTTTTGGGGGCCCCTAGTGCACCAGGCTGGTACTACACCATGAATTTCAAATCACTTCCCCTACCTTTAAAAGAACAGGGGAAAAAAGATAAAAATGTTTCCTATTTCCATTAGTCTTAGGTTATGATTTAGTCTTTGTCTTAGTCTTAGTCTTTTAAAAAACACACATCTTTTAGTCCCAATTAGTCTTCTGAAATTCATTTTTGTTAGTCTAGTCTTAGTCGACTAAATGTCAAAAACCTTAGTCGACTTAGTCTTTAGTCTTAGTCTTAGTCGACAAAAACAACACTGGTTGTTTATCACCATGGCATGACGTGTTGTCGTCAGAAGTTTGGGGAGGGGGGAATTACTGAAAGGTTTAATGTAAGCAAAGGTCCCTCCCAACACCTATCTGCATGCCATCTTGCCTATGCCATCACACATGACTCAACATCTGGGCAAGATATCATTTTTGAAAAGTTTAAACACGGAAAGGGTTTGCGAGATTACTTCAGGATACACACGCACACGCACACACACACACACAACGTCGTATTGTTGTCTGTAGCCTCCAGGGATACAAATGCAACATAGCCATAAAAAATGAATGACCGGATGGAATGAATAATTGGTGTATTAACGGCCAGCCATGAAAACATGTGAGTGAACAGGAATTGAATATCGACCAGCCTCCTCGCCACAATGATCAAATCTCCACCTTTCACGTTAAACGACAGTCTCTCGGACCACGCCGGTCGCCTCCCTGACCTTTTGCACGTAGATCCATTTGAATTCTTCTCTCTTTCTCTCTTGACTTGTCCTCTCTCTCTCTCTCTCCATAGGCGACGGTTCGTTCTTCGCTCATTTCATCTTTTGCGTCTCGTCCTCTGGAGGAAGCGATAGGGAACGGGAGCACGGAAAGAACAGGCAGCTCTTTGACAAGTGAGGCGAACCCTCACGGAGCCGTGAAATTAATTACAACGCTCTTGTATCCGTTAGTTACGACTCAGTGAGGACAGACCGATGCCTCCCTTTGTGTCTCAGTCGATGGAAAAAAAAAAAACATGAATTACATCAAGGATATTTTTCTCTCACACCGCGAGCTGTTTTCTATTGATTTATTTTCTATTATCTTCTTCCAGTTTGTCAAAAGTGCCATGTGCTTTTATAATGAAATGTGCAGTATACTGTAGGTTCCATGACTTTGTCACGTGTATGTATGTGTTTTCAGTGGTTTCTGGTAGAGAGCAGCTCACAAATCCAAAATACTGCTGTATATCTAAAAAAAAAAATCCACCATGTGAACGGAGTGACTGTACCATGTGGAGGGGTCCCAGCAACATCAAGACCCCTTGGAACACGGTTAAACCATTTGAGAAATTGAGAAATCCCAGAGCAGTGTGTGGGTTCCCGGGGATCCAGTAACATCTGACAGGGTTTGTGTTGCAGCTTTACCTGCTCGGACATACCGGGGGACAGACAGACCCGACACACAGACGGACATACAGTAAACACATACACACCGGAGCAGTTAGGCACCGCTCAGTTAATAGAACAGATTTTTTTATTTATTTTTTGACCAACAAATCGACAATGTTCTATGTCACAATAACACATGTGAGATTGTAGATCTGCTAGTGGAACAGTACCCGCTGGGTTCCATGTCCGCGTATAGCGAGAATTGCAGTACCCGCAATACCTGCTACAGCTGTTCTCAGAATGTATGGAGCATGTCTGAGGAGGACTGACAAACTAAGCAAATGACAGGTGTGGGGAATTTGCTGAATTTAGACCTGGGTTGCCATGGTAATGAGTTGGCTCATTAGGGCCAATGGCAGAGCCTTGGCCTTGGACCGAGTCGAAGCCGGCATGGCACTCCCTGTGGTGCGCTGTGTGCATGGCCAACTTGAAGCCGGCGGGTGGAATGGGTCTCCTGGTAGACATGGAGTACAACACAGTGGTACTGAGCAAAAAAATCTGCCCGGACATTTTTAGCGTGATTTGGCCTAGACCGGACAACCACAACCAGGGCCTGATGGATCTATTCTACCTGGTATAGTTGGTTCACAAAGATGTAACTCTTTGAGAGTGTAAACATGAAACCAATTGGACCCGCAAGGGTCCATTTGGTTTCATGTTTACGTTTTCAACATTTCACCGTCATTAATTAATATACCTTTGAGATGTTGTGTGGACATGATAAAAAGTTCCCCCATTCTGTGAAACAGAAACAGCTTCACAATTGAAGACATCATCAAGTTGTGTTTCACCATCTTAATGATTTTTCTTTTATGACCTTTTTTTCTGAGAGGGTACAAATGTAACCAAATGGACCCACTAGGGTCCATTTGGTTCACATTTGTACACTCTTAGACAAAAAAAGAAAATTGGTGGAATCCACCTTTAAGGTGATAGCTATATAAGAGTCACGATCCGATTAATCGTTGAATCATTTCGATAATAAATAATAATAAATAAATCAATAATCCTTTAGTTGTGTCCCTATTATACTGTAACTGCAGAAATATCACAAAAATACTAGCTATAGCCAATTTATGTACAGGTTCAAAACCTGTCAC
>CM076978.1:17359594-17484983 GCA_039105355.1 Benthosema pterotum
TGTGTGTGTGTGTGTGTGTGTGTGTGTGTGTGTGTGTGCGTGTGTGCGTGTGCGTGTGCGTGCGTGCATGCGTGCACGCGCAAACAGATCCTGTTGAACACCATGCCTATGCCTTTTGCATCCCTCGCTTCTGCATTCCACGGTTTGCAATATGGTAAATAAAAAGTCAAATTTCTTCACCTTAAAGCAATTCTTTGGAAGTACTGCAAGTGTGGACACACACTGTATGAATTGTCATATTTGCATTATGAAATGCTATACGTATATTGCTGTCACTTTGTTAGAGAAAGGGGAATATTGTATTATCCCTGGAGGATTGGGAATTATCCAACTGCATTGCATTCACCCAGCAGATGGCTTGCTCAGAAGGCTTTTTGATGAGTGTTCAGCGGGGGGCTTCGGTGAAATGTCTTGCTCGAGAAAACTTCATGAGCTGAGGGTCAAACCATTGACCTACAGTATTGATTACCAAACGGCTCACCCATTCAGTTGTCGCCACCACAGAGTTGCTCTGGGTCAAACTTCACCGCAAGTTCATAAATATAAATGTTGACCACAGAAACAGTGCCGGGGCTTGTTTGAACACAAACAGTCGCATTCTACTGTATGTCGCATTCTGCTGTATGTCTACAGGATTTGTTTTGGTAGATGAAACATATTGTAAGTAATGTTGAACTTGAACTTTTCCAGACTATGTTGACATTGACAATAGTAAAATAAATAAATTCAATCTTTGGCTTATGCTTTTTAGTGTGTAGTAATTGGTGTGTTTCTGTGTGGCCCTTTGACAGCCTTTTAAATATGTCCTTGCACAAAAGACATTTCTTTGGAGAATCAATGTTTTCTTTTTACCTCAGCTGTCTACCCTCCGAGACGCAAATACAGTTTAATGTTTAATGACCTTTTTATGGTTTAACCAGGACAGGCAAGAATGTTATGACTAATACAAACAGGCTTTTTAATTTGATTAAAATACATGGATGGAATGCCCCGCAAGGACTTTAACTAACTGGAAAAAATCCTGTTAGTACCACAAGACAAAACATTCATGTCTAGGATAGCAAAGTAGAAACTGTAATGTTCTGGACGCGCATTTACAAGTCTGAAGTCAGAGGGTACTACAACCAATATTATTCTACATCATATTCACACAGTTTCAGAACTTTCTAGCTGAAAGCTTCCAGTAACCACAACTTTTTATTGCTTGCCATGAGTCCACATTTTGTTGGGAACAGGTATGCGAAGCAGGACTGACATATCCTGATGCATGTGCCCCTTTTCCCTCCATTGTTGTACAGCTGATGATGTGGTGGGTGGGAGAGGGTGAACAAGCTGTCTGTCTATATATGTATGTAGTCTGTATGTTATCTGTACCTTTGTAGACTTTATACTGTATGTTTTATGTATCTTGTTCATGTTTCATGGCTTCCCTTTGACAATGAGATGCTGAGTCTCAAGGGGCCATCCCTTCAATACAACCCTGAAATGTTACTGCGCCCAGCGGAATTGATGAAGGCTCGCGCACTGCCGTCGTCTTCACACGGGGCTCGTATAGCTCACATTTCTCCGGTGCAGGCTGCTCTGACATGCATGGCAGCTCAGTCTCATCTTCACACCCTCTTCGTCCTCTCCGTTTCAATTTGTCTGTCCGTCTGCCTCTCTGGGTGCTCGGCCCGCGTGTCTCTGTCAGTTTGTGTTTCAGTGCATCGCTCTTCCCTTTTGTCCATCACTCCGTTTCAGCATGCTGGAACGGACAGGAGGTGGTTATTACTTTTAGACCTCTGTGTGTCTGTCTGTCTGTTTATTTCTGCCTACAGCTAACCCCTGGCACTGTCTGTCTATTGCATTTGCTTAATATATATTTGTATAATCTCTCTCTCACCCCATGATGTACATGTCAAGGTCAGAATTTTCAGTAAATCAATTTCTATATACCAAATTCACTTGAATACACACAATGGTTATTCTTTAGGGTGGTTGTGTTCCATATCCTATCCTTCTCACTGTTGTGTTTGCACATAGCAGGTATGAGAGATTTTTTTTTTTTTTTTGTCATCAGTCAAGTTTTCAAACTCTCCTTGGGTTGTTGTAATCCGTGGGAAGTATGTCTCTGATGTCTTGGGTCAGTGGATGGTCTCATTTTGTGTGCAGGTACATAGTCTGTCTTCTCTTGCGAGCCTGGTCCTGCCTCTGGCGGCCTCTCTCAACCGCAAGACTGTCTTCACCGAGGATAGTTTTGAGTTAGTTTTGGCACAGTTATAGTGCTATTATTCTGCTTCTGTGTATTTCGAGCTAAATAGTATTCTGCTCTGTTTTTGACTAGATCTCCAGGGTGGAAGAGTTATTTTTATTTCCTTATGATTTACTGTAGTCCTAATATTCCCAACACTGCTAACTAACTAGAACTAGCTGGCTGAGTGGACAGGGTATTCCAGGCATCCATTCCCCTCTCTCTCTCTCTCTCTCTCTCTCTCTCTCTCTCACTCTCTCTCTCTCTCACTCTCACTCTGTCTGTCTGTCTGTCTGTCTGTCTGTCTGTCTGTCTGTCTGTCTGTCTGTCTGTCTGTCTGTCTGTCTGTCTGTCTGTCTGTCTGTCTGTCTGTCTGTCTGTCTCTCTCTTTCCTGTGTGGCAATGACAGTGTTTGAGTGTCAGTTGGTGATCAATATCAGATATGTTGAAAATGTTAAGCAGATGTACTTCTTGACCTTTCCTGCTCCTTATAGAAACACTTGTCTTGTTTGTTCGCCTTTGGACAGATATTGGTATTCGTCACAGACTGAGGTCATACGACATGCTTTGTGTCGATTGACAGACAGACACAAAAAGCAAAAAGCCATCATATACACAACTTGGTTTATTTAGTTGTTAAATTGTTTTTTTGGCCTTGGCGGGTCCTCAAGACTAAAATCTCCAGCACCTAGCCAGGATTCTTCACCAAAAATGCAAAACATGTAATATTATATGACAAGTACTTTTTATCAAGCAAATATTTCAGAATAGGCTCTCGTTCTCGTTAGGCGGCTGGAACTCAGGAGGTAGAGCAGGTCGACCAATGATCCAAGGATTGGCGGTTCGAATCTCGACTCCTCCTGTCTACATGTCGAAGTGTCCTTGGGCAAGACACTGAACCCCACTTTGCCTCCAGTGGTTGCCACCACTAGTGTGATTTAGAGAAGTGGGGGGCGCTGGCGTTGACTGTTCGCCACTCTACTTTCCAATGTATGATTAATGGACCATTGTAAGAGCTTTGAGTATACACGTAGTGCATAGAAAAGCGCGATAAAAATGCAATCCATTATTATGTGCTGAATGGCCAGTACAGCAAACCTGACGCCTAGGTTAGACCTGTGGTCTGTGGATATAGTGACTCAGCCTCACTGTTTGTTTACAGTGGACATAATGTGGCAGATTTGTGGCGAGAGAAATAAGCAACCAGGTGTATGAAAACAAGTGCAAAGAAAGCTAAGGAAGGAAAGGAGCTTCATTAGCAAATTTCCCAAGAATCTTGACATTCTATGAATATTTAGTTTTAAAAAAGAAACATTTGAACACAAATCTGGTATGGGCCACTGGCACAGAATGATTTCAAATGGGGGTCCAAGGATAAATTCATATCCAAGTGGGAGTAAGTGACCTTGATGTGAAAATAGTTGAAAACCACTAGTTTAAATTGGGAAACAAGCCAGCATAGCCAGAGAGAACTTTGCCGAGCTGCGAAGCATTTATCAGTCTGCAATGGCCGGACAGGCCGACACGTATCATTTACAATAAAATAAATTGCGGTGCTTTTGGCAGGGCAGCGTTTCTACTTGGTTTGTGGTGGTTAAGAAAGTTAAAACGCTTATGACAGCAGAAGTGTCACTGCAGAGCTATCTCTTGACTTCCAGAAAAAGCGACCGGAACTGACAATGATCATTTTGCGCTCATAGTATGTGTGTACTTTTCGCCGTTTGAGTGTCTGCATGCGCGTACCACCGTGTGTGTATACGGGCCTGCACTAACATTATGCTTGTGCCCGGGAGAGCGCAAATGCATGAGTCTGCATGTCTGTCTATTAAAAGTGTATTGTGTTGGGGAGTGGCGGTGACTCAGCTGAGCATGACTTTTATTTTCACAGAAGCAGTGAAGTCTCTCCTCATTTACTGTTGTCATCAAGTATCAGCCTGCCCTGACTGTGAGGCTTCACATATCTGACAGCTATGAGTCACGGTGTGAGCTGTGACATTTCTCTGTCACTGTATCGTGAAATAGGCCTCAGATACGTACTTTTAGCACGTGAAAGAACCAGATTGAATTCTGCCTGTATGTGAAAAACAAGTCCTGATAGACACCTAAAGGAGAACTCCACACCAAAACACATTGGGCATCAATCTACCTTGATCCCTGTGCTGTGCCCTTGGTTGTTGTCATTGATGGCCCCTGCTCTACATTTCACCCTAAGATCCCCCTCCACCCAGTGTAGTTTGCATTGTCACAGATTGTCTTTATTCTACTGCGGGTATTTTAGTAGCTCCAAACTTGATTCTTTTTTTTTGTTTATTTTATTTATTTATTTATTTTTATTTTTTCACTTTTAACAACACACTACAGGATAATCTGGTCAGATTATTTCATCCAGCACATGACACGAGACAAAAACAAAACAAAACAAAAACGGGTGGCACCAGCACTTCACGGTGGAGATGCTGCAGCATGTGGAGTTTGACCTGAGTGATTGGAAAGGCAGAAGGGAGGAGAGGAGGGGGAATAGATTACCTCTGGTAACAAGTAAAGTCTGCCCCAGAGTGACGTAAAGCACACATACTATTGTGATGTGATTTGTGAAAAAAATATATACAATATAAGTTTGAAGCTACTAAAATACCTGCATTAGAATAAAGACAACGTGTGGCAATGCAAACTGTGTGAGGGGAGGGGATGTCAAGGTGAAATGCGGAGCAGGGGGAAATCAAGCGCAGTATATACCGTATGATGTCTCAGGGATCAAGGTCGATTGATGCCCAATATGTTTTGGTGTGGAATTCTCCTTTAACCCCATTCGCCACTCGACTCAAGGCCGAGTTCAATGTTTGAACTTGACACATCAGGGAAAGGTTTCTTGGACTGCTGTACAAAGAACACAATATGCAAAAATGACTTATTAGCTGAGTTGAGCTAGTCACAGAGAAATATTCTTCACCGTCAATGTGATGGCATTCCCCTTTTCCATGTTGCTGGTAGTACCGGCCAGTGGAATGCAGAAGTGATATTCTCAATTTCTCACTCACAATATGTAGGTTGATGCATCCATTAAAACATTAAAATCCACATGCACTCATGTGCTCGTGCGCACGCATGTGCTCGCATGCACGCACACACACACACGTGCGCGCATACACACACACACACATACACACACACACACACAATTTTCAGGTACAGTATTGTCTTTCACGCTGTGTTGTAAGGTTGATCCAACACAGAGGAGCTCATGGGAACATCAGCCTCATGATGAAATATTCATCTTACATAAGATTAAGAATGTCTCTGTGCCCCCCAATGGGTCTCTGTCTTTGTCTGTCTCTCTTTATCTTCCCTCTCTAATAGAAATTCTCTCCCTCCCACCCTCGTACCGTACCTATCGACCCATGGAGCTCTCTCTCTCTCTCTCTCTCTCTCTCTCTCTCTCTCTCTCTCTCTCTCTCTCTCTCTCTCCCTCTCTCTCTCTCTCTCTCTCTCTCTCTCTCTCTCTCTCTCTTCTCTCTCTCTCTCTTTCTCTCTCTCTCTCTCTCTCTCTCTCTCTCTCTCTCTCTCTCTCTCTCTCTCTCTCTCTCTCTCTCTCTCTCTCTCTCTCTCTCTCTCTCTCTCTCTCTAACCTCATGTCAATCATATCCCTCAAGGCTTGGTTCTCCCTTGCTTCTCCTCCCACAAAGGTGTCTTTCATCTGACTGACACTATTTAGCACCTCCCACCACATACACACGCACGCACACACACACACACACACACACACACACACACACACACACACACACACACACACACACACACACACACACACACACACACACACACACACACACACACACACACATCTATATATTCACACAACATATTCACTTCAAGTGTTTGCTACAGTATTCCTGTATTCCATCTCCTTCACCTTCGCTGTGTCGAATGAAGTTCAATGTCAAATGAAGTATAAGATCATTCTTAATTACAGATAATAGTAGTCATTGGGTGCAATTCTGAAAGCTGTGGTGTAGCCAGGTATGGTGTAAGTCTTCTCATTGGCTGCAGGGCAGCAAATCAGCTCTGGGGCCTCTGTAGTAGGCCAAAAGCCTATACCACCAGGCCTGGGCCTGGGCTTACCAAATAATTACCCAGAATAATTAAAATCTGCAATTCAAAAGGTCCAGAAATCACCTGAACCCCCCAATTAAAAATGTTACTGTACTGCCCTGCTTTGTTCATCATGAGTTGAAGCTCTTGATGTCTGGTTTTAATTATTATGGATAATTATTTGGTAGGCCCAGGCCCAGGCCTGGTGGTATAGGCTTTTGGCCTAGCCCAAGGCCGCAGACCTGATTTGCTGCCATGCAGCCAATGAGCACGGACCCACACCTGATTTGCTGCCATGCAGCCAATGAGAGGACTTACACCATACTTGGCTACACCAAGGCGATTCAGAATTGCACCCATTATCTGTACAGTCATACTTAACACACATACTTAACACAAACACGTAAACACTTTTCTTCATTATAATGTGACTTGACAACCATAAACGCTAATTATTAAAAGTTCTTTTTCAACAAAACAAATTGTCCACATCAGTGGCTGTTGTAAAATTAAATAATATAACTCCTATTGTAGGCAGAACATTAACTGAAAATAGCAAATCACTAAGTAAAGTGTTTTGGGGAAAAGGTACTGATATAGACAGTGTTCAGAGTTCACAGTTTCTCGTGGGGCTTGGGCGGCCGTCCATATTTGGGGACAAACACAACAACATGACTGGCCTTTTAAAGCATGTCTGATGGTCGCCCCCCTCCCCTCATGGCGCCCTAGGCAACTGCCTAGTCTGCGTAACGGCAAAAATTCCCCTGCTCACGTAATGTCATTGGATATTGGACCCAGTCGTGCACTTAGATTTGTAATAAAGGGAGTGTATAGTCAACGTGCACATCTTTGTGCGAACACACACACACACACACACACACACACACACACACACACACACACACACACACACACACACACACACACACACACTCCCCCCAGGCGTCCACATCCTGTCACTCGCTCTGTGTTTATCTCCCCACGCTGAGTTCTCCATCCCAGCCTCTTATCTCCCACCAGGTGCGTCTGTCTGTGTTCAGCCTGCGATTCATGTAAACCAACACTTAATTCATTCACAGAAAAGTGCCGATCTATAAGCCACGCCGCCCCCCACTGACTGGACTCGCTGTGAAGCTTCTCCTGGTGCTGATAGAATAGATGTAATCCCTCTGTGTTTGGATACGGCTTACGCAGCTCAAAGCCTCGCTGCATCCACCGACAGCCTCGCAGGTAGAGACGCTGCAAAACGCCACACCGCTGCATGAGCTACCAAATGACAGAGCCGCGTGGCTTATCTCTGCTCGCGCACAAAGTGGCTAAGTTCTACATTGGCTGCTGTAAAAAGGCTGATTACACTTCATATAGTCGCTCTAGGGATACACAGCAGGGAAGGCTCACTTGTCCCAAGGCTATAGCCAAACACTAACTAGCTAGCTATTGTTAGATCTTGCTTGGCCAACCATTTTATGTCTGAGATCAGCACCGCGGCGTTGTTGTCCAGCGTCTCTGTTCTCTGTAGGAGGTCCATACATGTGTTTACATCTGTTTTGTTGCTTCCAGTCGCGAACGTGGGTATATGTCAAATTCAAAGCCAGGGGGCCAAATCAGGTCCTTGTTTGAATTATGATTGGTCCATGCGTTGATATTAACTACTATTAGAACTGGCCCTTTTGTTACTGTATATTGCACACGCCATGATAAGAAATGAATGCAACTAATTGTTTTATTGTGTCAACTCTACTGATCTACTTTCTCATGCTACTATGAAAGCAGAGCCTTGTGAGGATCTTAGGACATGAAATAACCTTTAATAATGCACTTTCACTTTTTAATGCATGCAGAAGGAAGATCTAAGAGAGATGGGTGGAGCAAGAAGGGTCACCAGAGAACGGAGCAAATGGAGAAGACTCGTCGCCAAATGTTCCAATTGGAACGGGAGGAACTAAGTCTAAGTAAGTAAGGAGGTTGACACCCCTGCCCTGAATATAAATGTAATATAGACGTCACCGAGAGTAAACGTTGAGGTGAAACAGACGTGGCTGAAAGTGGTATTGCAGCTCGTGCCAGTAAAATGTGCTTCACGTACAGGCTCTTGTCCCATGAGCACTGTGTTTCATACATGAACCTCAACCCACACACTGTGTTTAGTTTCCCAGAAGGTTGTTTGTTTTCTTTTCTATTTTTTCACCACTTGAACCCAGACGAACATTCAGCCAAAATAGCAGATTCACAGGCTCACTATTTATGTATTATAAAATGTGGCACGTTGTGAGGCATAGTGAACTTGTGGCTTTTTTATTTTAACTTTAGATTTAGTGAAAACAGGATGGGGTCAATTAAAGCCCCATGGTTTATGTGTTCTCCATTTGTGAATCACCATCAGAGGAGATATTGGAGACTTTTTTTCAGAGAATGTATCTTAAGTAATTATTGGGATTACTTTGCTTCTACATTATGCCTATTTTAAAGTAGCAGTTGAGTATCATTTCAGACAGTGGAGTTTGTCTCGTATCTATTTGTGAATCACCACTCATGAGTTTCGACCTGGTAAACAGGCTAAGTGTATCTTCTTTCCAGGCCGAAAGGCTATCATCCATCATTCCAGCATGCTGCTCTGTGCTTCGCTGGAACGCTTATGTCCATCCGTCTGCTGTTTCTCCCTCTATCACTCGTTCATTTTCTAACAGTCAAGCATGAGTAGTTTATGCGTTTTGTGTGTGTGTGTGTGTGTGTGTGTGTGTGTGTGTGTGTGTGTGTGTGTGTGTGTGTGTGTGTGTGTGTGTGTGTGTGTGTGTGTGTGTGTGTGTGTGTGTGTGTGTGTGTGAACGCGCACATGCGCATTCGTTTCTAAGGGCACAACAAGATCACCTCATATTTACTGAAAAGTTGTCCCGCGGCAAACTCCAGGCGAACTCACTCAAAGTTTCATGAATCCAACTTTGTAAGTTGTTTAGTTAGTAGCCATGCTGTATGACCACTGGCCACCCTGGACATCCCATTAAATTGTATGAAATATTAACGGGGACGTGACTGTAAAAAAAAGAGTTCAACTTAAACTGACCCCCAGCTTCCGTGGCCATTTCCAGCCATGCATTCTCCAAGACACCGCGTGTGCGGCGGACCGCCGGTGTTATTTATGCTTTGCCCTAGGGCTTCATAGAAAGGCCCAAATGAAATTCTAATTTTCGCCGAGATATTTGCACTGACCCGGAGGTCTTTCGATTAGTGAGAGCGCTTTCCACTGAAGTCCACTCTCGAACCCATCTCCAACGGCTCCCTGGCCTTTCTTTATACACTCCACATTTACTCAGCACTCACAGAAATATGAATATTTGATGAGGAGCATTTGGAAGAATGCGAGAATGGAAGCCACTTCCACAAGTTGTCCTCTCTGATCATGCAGAGACATAAAATCCACTCTGGGTTCAAAGCCAAGCGGTCAGAAGCTTTTCTTTAATGGGGGTAACTTAATGAGGTGAAACTGGAAGCATTGGCTTGTCAGGACTGGAAAGTAACCACAGTAGGTACGGATGTACTGTAGATTTCTCTTTCTTTCCTTTTTTAAATTCCATTTGATTAAGACACTTTTTATACCAGGGCCCACTATTTATTCAGAATTTGAGCCACGGACCACCATTTGATTTTTTGATTATTTCATTTTAGCCCCACAGACCCCAAAACTAAAGATTTATTTTGTCTACCAGCTGGCTTTCGGAGAAAACAAAACAGTCAAACATACAGATCAAAATGACCATTAATCTTTGGGAAAGATTAATGGCCCCAAAAGGTAGATTGTGATCTATCAGTTGATCGCAAAGGCTGTGCAGGTAAACCACATGACCACATGGTAAACCACATGAGGGGGATAATCATTGACACACAATAATTGTGTGTTTCTGGTTTAAGAAATAAAAAATGCAGTCAATTAAATTATGTTAAGTCTCTCTATATGCAAATTACAGTAGATCCTACTTATCAATGATCATTCTATAATTCATTCACACTCTGTTAGAGTCTGAACTCGTATCTGGTTAGGGAGTCTGGGAGATATGAGTCTAATTAATGATCATTACAATGTCCTGATGTCAATATTTGAAAAGAAGAAGGAAGGATATTGTCTCTATGGACTATCATTATCGTGGGTGGAATAATATTTTATTTTGATGTGGTATCATAATTAAACATAATATTGATAAAGGCACACATACTGACTTACTGTCATTATGAAAATGAAAGCATGGCTCTTCATGTGAAAGAGAATGCCAAGTCCTGCCTAACTGCTCTCAATTACGCAGGGTTTCATCTGGCGTCAGTGTGTGTGTGGATGTACTCTAATGCACATTGTGAAGTGCTCGGATAAAGGCGTCATATAAATGCACCATTTGCCATTTTACAATGAATTTGAGGTGGTATTTTTCTTCTTATTAAGAATGCTATTAAGAAGAATGCTTAAATTTCAGTTGGGTGCCCCTTCAAAGTTTGCTCGTTGAAGTGTTTAAGAAGGAGCTGTAGTTGCAGCAGGAAAGCTGCCAAGTCATTGGACAAAGCCACAGATTAAATGGGATTAAAAGCAAAGAGTTTTGTCCTAAACAGGAAAGCTGTGAGGGGGAAAATACGGTCCAGTGATTGGACAATTTCTACTGAGTCTAAAAAAAAAAGAAAATCTACACAGTAGTGGTCAGTAGGATGGAGGTCATTGTGACCTTACAATGTAATGTTTCACATTTCTAGAGTCAAACTTGTCTTTGAAATGTAGTGGAGTGAAAGTCAGAACACAGATATGTTTTGTACTTTTTAGAAAGCATATCTAAGAAGACTTTTCTGCTTTATTAAATAAAGTGCAAGAGAGAGAGAGAGAGAGAGAGAGAGAGAGAGAGAGAGAGAGAGAGAGAGAGAGAGAGAGAGAGAGAGAGAGAGAGAGAGAGAGAGAGAGAGAGAGAGAGAGAGAGAGAGAGAGAGAGAGAGAGAGAGAGAGAGCAGCAGAAGATTGACAGCCCCATGCATCAACACAGGTGAAATAAATGGGAACCACTGAACCATTTCTTTGCTTGCAAGTTATTTCACACTATATTATTCATAAGTTTGTATTTGGACAAGATGGCTTGATACCGTACGGGCCATGTCCACCCCCCAACTGCAGACAACTTCACAACCAGGGTTTGATTTGTAAATTAAACACAATACAATACATTAACTAACATAACGAGATATGAGTCACTGTAAGGGTCTCATTGAATCCAGGAACTAGGAAATCACATGGTCACAAAAAACGACTATTTGTGAC
This sequence comes from Benthosema pterotum, assembly GCA_039105355.1. Classification (NCBI taxonomy): domain Eukaryota; kingdom Metazoa; phylum Chordata; class Actinopteri; order Myctophiformes; family Myctophidae; genus Benthosema; species Benthosema pterotum. The sequence goes on from CM076978.1 coordinate 17,371,201, forward strand.
ACCAGGGCCCAGCTCATGTGATGGACTTTGTCTCTTGTATTCTTGTGTACCAGTGACGTCCTTGTATTTGAAGCATGTATTTGGTACGATAGATTTGTATTGTGACATGTTGTCAGGTACTTTTGGCGAAAGCAACAATTTGGTTAACTACAGGTCTGAGCTGCCACACTGCACACAGCCTCCTGCCTGTGTGGCCAGCACCTCAAGTCAGGGTTGATTCCCTATGTTTTATCACAACCCTCAGCTCTGCTGGACAGACATGAAATGGCGAGACCATCAAAGCAAGTGATATACACCCAGTGCCACAGCTTGAAAAGGAAAAGAAGTGAATCCAACATCTACCCTCAAAGACCCCTTCAATATATCCATACAGTCAGTGTCGGATCTATAGGCATAGGAGCAATGATAGGGCCAATGACCTCCTAAATGCCCTGACTGCCTCACCAAACATGATGGCATGCAGAACAACCCAAATTTCAAAGATATTTCAAATTAAAGTGCTTATATTTAAAATGATTTGAAACACTACTACTGCCACTAACTAACTACAATTGTGGCATCACTAAACCAACACCATTTCATCATTCAAAACGGAAAACTCGGAGTCAGACCTTTAGCTTTATGCTTTATTATTGATGATTACTTGCCTAATATAAATCTTGTAACCCAAAATGGCGACTTCATCGCCTGTGGCATTTTCCCTGCCCCCCAATTGCCAAATGTTACATCCGGGTATGCATACAGTATGGATATATTTTAAGTAGAGCTGCCAGTCGATTAAAATATTTAATCGCGATTAATCGCATGATGGCCCATAGTTAATCTTCGATTAATCGCAAATTAATCGCATATTTTCATATTTTAAAATTTCCCGATATACTCCCGATATCCGATATCAGCAAAAATATATACAATTTATTACGTTTTTTTTTTTTTTTTTTTTTTTTTTTTTTTTTAACTGGGGACCCCCCAAAATAATTTCAGGACCACTGAGGGGTCACAACGAACAGGTTGAGAACACCTGCCTTAAACACTGCTTAAAAAAAGAAGAACTATGTTGGTCGATGTAAGATGTAAGATGATCACTTCACACAGGTGTGATTTTTAGTTAATTAGCAATAAAATAAAAATAGTTTTCCCCTTGCTACATTACAGTATATCAGCCTTTTCATTATTTTCAAAGGAAAAAACACCTTATATCTTTGTGCCAACAATACTCCAGGTAATAAAAAATACCCTATAGAGCACACACTACTACGCTATGGCTGTGGGAGAGGAGAGCTGTGTTTGGAGGGGAGGAGGAAGCACAGCTGTTTAACAAGCTTAATTGTGTTGCCAACTGCCAAAATCCAAAATGCACTAGTGGCACTTCCAAAATGCACTAGAAGTAGCTAGAGCAGTGGTTTTCAACCAGCTGAAAAGCACTAGATTTTCCACCAGGAGTTTCTCAATAATTTTGGCGCTAGGGGAGTCTGGAAAAAAACTAAATATAGTTACAAATGCGCCAAGTTGGCAACCCTACTTCTGGCCATGCCGTCGTGATTATAGATGTACGTTTTACGTATCGCTCCTGCCTGGCTCTTGCAACGTTTTTGCTGGGATTATGCATTGGATTTACAAGCAAAACTGAAGCATTATACTTTTTGATGATCACTTTGAGAAAGGGTAAGTCATCAGGCCACCTCTCTCCCTCTCTTTCCCTGCCTGCTGCTCTGCTGCGGAATGCAAGTGTATTCTATCGAAAGGAGGAACAGTCTCCGTCTGCCTCTCTCTCCCTCTCCCTCTCCCTCTCTCTCTCTCTCTCTCTCTCTCTCTCTCTCTCTCTCTCTCTCTCTCTCTCTCTCTCTCTCTCTCTCTCTCTCTCTCTCTCCTTTCTCTCTCTCTCCCTTTCTCTCTCTCTCTCTCTGTCCCTCTCTGTCCCTCTCTCTCTCACCATCCCTCTCTCTGTCTGTCTCTCGCTTGCTACTGTATGTGCGCACTTGGCGAAGTGCCTCTCTGTTCCGTTAATGCATGGGACATACGTGCCCAGTTCTCATCAAAATAGTGTGCTGTGTTCGTCACAGTAGTGGTTCTACAGTAGTGGTTCTACAGTGGTTCGTAGGTCCAGTCGTTTGATTCAATCCGTATTATTTCACGCAAACCCTCGTCCTCCACAATGTTAATCAGCCTGCATGGGGGTGGCGGCGGGGGGGGGGGGGTCCGTGCGTTAATCTCGCGTTAATTTTTTTGACGCCGTTAACGCACGGCTGAGTTAACGCGAGATTAACGCGTTAACGCCGGCAGCCTAAATTTTAAGTTAACCTTATTAAATCACACCCCAACATATGCCTACGCGCCCACCCATACACACACACACAAAGCGCACACACACACAAAAAGCACACACACAGAGCACACAAGAGGGAGAATCCACCTTCATTAACTATAGTGTAAGTTCGCTGCCCTTTTTGCATGAAGCCAAGAAATACCACCTCAGCTCTCCTCCCTGGAGGAGCAGCGGTCATGGTTGATGCATGTTTCATTCTTCTAGTTAGAGTAGAATATCAGTCCATGCATCTTTCATCTCGCTGTCAGATGTGCTTCCTTCTGCCGGGCAAATGATTCACACCTGGAGGGCAGAAGAAAGCCCATAGGATTGCATCTTAAACCGCATCCCTGCTATATCCTTCCACACACACACGCGCGCTCTCCACGTGCATCGCGCAGGCAAGCAGACATTGACAATCCGATGGACATAATGCTAACGTAGGACGTCCCCTGGCGCCCCCTAGCTGCACGACTCAACAACACACCCTATGACCTGCAGGTGTCATATTAAATAGCTATTTGGACCGCAGCATAAGTCCATGCCTGGAGACAATAATCAATATGAGAGCATTCATTATACAAAGAGGCTTGCAGTGTGTGTGTGTGTGTGTGTGTGTGTGTGTGTGTGTGTGTGTGTGGTGTGTGTGTGTGTGTGTGTGTGTGTGTGTGTGTGTGTGTGTGTGTGTGTGTGTGTGTGTGTGTGTGTGTGTTGTTTGGTAATTTACACATGGCCTATAACTCCTTGTAGAGGGACAGTAGGCGTCAGACTTTACCGTTAGAATGGATCTGATTCTCTAGAGTCTAGATCATGTTGGCGTGTTGAGTTTGTGCATGTGGGTGTCCACGTGCGTGTGCACAGGTTGGGACAGGTTTGCATGTGTACTGTACTATAGGTGTAGGCATTATGTTTATTTGTGTGCGAGTACAGCTATGTGTACTCGCACACAATGTACTTGAATGACTAAGTGTAGTCGAATGACTAAGTACTCCAACAGTGAACAACTTAGTTATTAGTTATTAACCCCATATACTCATACAACAAAGATGAGAGAGAGGTTTCTTATACTCTTGTTAAATTGTCCATCCTTTTCCAGTCAGGTATGTAAGGCTAACAAAAACAAAAAAGACTCAAAAACCATGAACATTTCACATTCAGTAGATTCTCTGTGGTCTGGAGTTATCTGGCCCAAACGAGTGAGTGGGGTGATTTTCCTACAGAAAGTGATGTCACATTCTGCATACTGTTTCCACTGTTTTGCCTGTTTTCATTGCAGCTCAAAAACCTTCCAAACTCAACAGAAACAAAAAACCACAATATTCAATTTCTGATTTTCTGGGTGTAATTGAGATCATAAAATCCAAAAGAAAAAAGTAAATGAAAATCAATGTAACAAAACCTTAAAACAATATTCTGTATTGACAACATTTTAAAGTCCAACAAGGGTGAAAAGGTTCAGATAGATGAATTGGTAAAAGAAAAAAAAGGAATAGGAAGCCTGTGACGCATGTGAATTTCTTTAGGCATGTGCTGCTTCCCTCTGGATTGCACACATGTTCCTGCACTCCCCAAAAAATAACATGCATTTATTTTCCCCCCCAATCCATCACCATGGTGACATAGCAGACGGCTCCATCATGGGTTGTCATAGCAACAGGTGCAGACGCAGAGGGCTTTGTTTATGTACCAGTGCAGAGAGGAAGGCCAGGGAGGGCTTCCCAGCTGTGTCCTACACACACACACACACACACACACACACACACACACACACACACACACACACACACACACACACACACACACACACACACACTCACACACACACACACACACACACAGTACACACATATTTGCGTTGCTATATTTGTGAGGACATAAACATTTTAGGACAGGATTGTTGTGAGAAACTTTTATACCAAGAAATAGAAACAGACGATCTACAAGCTCTTCACAGTTCTATTTTGTCTGTCCAACACTGGTGTGAACCTATAAAGTATCCACAGCCAGCATTACCTTCACGTACAATTGCTTGACTTTGACATGTGTAATCCCGAATTGTAATTTCAAAACATCCCATTTATGGTTCACACAAAGACTATACTCATGGGGACATTTGGCCCTAACAAAATATCGTAATTACACACACACACACACACGCACACGCACACACACACACACACACACACACACACACACCCCCCCACACACACACACACACACACACACACACACACACACACAATAACTTGGTCTCATATCTATCTATATTGTAGCGCTCCACTTCAGTCACTAGCATCAGCGCCGGTCTCTCTCTCTCTCTCTCTCTCTCTCTCTCTCTCTCTCTCTCTCTCTCTCTCTCTCTCTCTCTCTCTCTCTCTCTCTCTCTCTCTCTCACTGCAGGCCGTGGCTAATTGCAGTGTTTGTGTGTAAAGACCTGGGGAAGGTTATGAAGGGGTCCGTGTTTAATGAAGTCAGATCTCATTAAAAGATACCACAACCATAAGTACTAAGGACACAAGGCGACCACTGCGTCCCATCATGAAGCACGCACTGATATCCACATGAGAGTATAGCACACAAATATGGGTCATCAAAACGGAAAAGAATGGAGAGAAGAAAAGCTTTCTTTCTGAGAATTTTACACTTACAAAGGTTTGGAGTTGCTTTTGATATCAAACCGGAAACCCTCCAGTACCAAGTAGGGCTGCTGTCACGACCGTGACATTTTATTATAGGCTACACATAACTGTGATTAATAACTTAATAGTGCTTTTGGCGCTGAACATTTGAACATTACTGCAGAAATAAAAGCTACCTTTGATTTCCTTTTAGTCAAATGGATGGCCAAAACAGGCTTTATACTAAAGGGGTATTTCACGTTTAAACAATTATGGGGACATTTTAATGCCTGCACTCTGGCTTTTGAGTGCGAGGCAGTTTTTGAGTTGTTTAAAGGAGAATTCCACCCATTTTCAACATTGTACTATGCCATAAATATACCTTAGATATGTTGTGTAGAAATAATAATAATAAAAAAAGGTTCCCGCCATTTTCTGTTTCCTATAAATGTAGATCTAAAACAAATCATTAACATGGTGAAAAGCAATTTGATGATGCAATCAAGTTGTGTTCTTCCTCACGCAGAATGGGGTGATATCTTTGTTATTTCCACACAACATCTCTAATGACATAGTAAAATGTTGAAAATGGGTGGAATTCCCCTTTAAATACATACGATAGATGTTTTCATGTTATTAGTCTAGCCTAGTAACCCTAGCCCAAACAAGAACATGTATGTCACTGCCACTCAACCCTGCTCATGTCCAGTGGAATGGTTTTGTTGACACAACACATTATATTTTGGTAGCAAAACCTGCAGCATCATGGCAATTTGCTTGTGGTACTACTGTTATCAACTGCAGCATGGACTCAATTCCATAGAGACCAAAATATGACTATTATGTTATTCAATACAGCTTTAGAAAGATAACTCTACAGTCTACACCTTTGAAACTAAATAAAGGGACTGAGAGCCAAAAAAACACCTAGTCTAGTCTATCTTTTCACCATTATGAGTTCAAAATACAGCTGTTTTCATGTCCAGATGAAAACAGCAGTGTTCAAAAGTATTTTATTTCACAGAGCGATGTGTAAGTCAGCACTAATTCTGCATTCACGTAAACCTATTAGGCTACAAGTGCCCCCCCTAACAATTTGCAAAACAATAACACAGTTTAATATTGAAATGTAAAGATTTTTTTTTACCTTTAACCTCTAATATCAACTCATTTTGATGTAAAGGGTATAATGGTTAAATAGCACAGGGAACTGCTGAATGGCAAGCATTTCCTTCCATATGGAGCCGTGCATGACCTTGTGGGGGAGACAGTAGGGGTGGAGTGGAAGTAGCAACACAAAACATCAGGACTGATTGACACTTCACCATAGCATTTTAGCAATGAAAAAGTTCAGCTCAACTTTGGTTTAGTAGTGCAGGGGTTTTCAACCAGTGGTCCATGGTTCATCAGTGGTCCTTGAAAGGATTCCAGGTCGCCCCCAGGTAAATGATGGAAAGTTGGTTAACCAGAGGTAACTCTTTGAGAGTGTAATAAAAATTAAACCAAATGGACCCGCAAGGGTCCATTTGGTTTCATTTTTACGCTCTCAAGAGTTAAAATATTCATCATCTGAATTATCCAAAATAATTACACAACTACACAACTAGAGATCTAGGTTTGCCTGTTGTGTTTCCGAAATCCATCCTGGGATTGTAGATAAAAACAGAAGAAATCTTTGGTTTGGGGTGTGTAGACCTAAAATGACCATCAAATGGTGGTCCTTGGCTCAAATGCTTGATAAATAGTGGGTCCTGGTATGAAAAAGGTTGAAAACTATCGTAGTAGTGCATCACACAGCCAGCCATACAGTCAGAAGTGCCATGCATGAATTTGTATAACTCTATGCATTCCCTTCCGGCAACTTCCACTGAAAATATCTTGTAGTCTTAATTGTCACTTTGTCGGCGTTGGTGTAAACACAAAATCAAGGGGACAACCCCCAGGGGACGTGTTGCCAATTATTGGCAATGACTAAATTGATGATAGCCAGATTAAGAATGAATGGCACACGCTGTTGTACCAGGGGAAATTACAAAGATAATGGAAATGCAGAACAACAAGGGAGCGTAAACAAACCTATGTATCCAATGACTTATTTATACAGTATATCTGCTGTACGCCGTAGGAATCCACAATAGAGGCAGCTTGGATGTATTAGTGTTCAGTGTTCTAAATTATTCAGCATTATTAGATACAATACAGTGTATTGTATCCAGTATCCAACTCAATTAAATGCATGCATTTCCTTTTGGGAAATGCATTGTCCGTGTTAATGTTTCGTAATGTCACAATTTAACATTTTATTGAAACACATAGGCCGCTAAACCCCTTATCCCTTAACTTTTGCCTTTTTAAACTATTTTAAAATATATTTTCAATAGTTCAAAGGACAAGTCTACAAGCTCATAACCTGTCAATAAATTGGCATGTTGAACTATTCAAAAACGTTTTTCAAAATAGTAAAAAAAAAAAAAAAAGGATAAGGATAAGGGATTTGGGATAAGGGGTTTAGCATGTAACAAAAATGGAGCCCATAGAGTATATTAACCACATTAACCATGGTGTAGCATATGTGGCAATTAGAGATGTTACGATACTGTACCGGTATGGGAAATGTATCAGTATGGGCCCTTCATCATTATCGGTCATATCAGTATTGGCAAATGCGCCAGTCTAATCACAGATGGAACCCAGGGGTAAGGGGTTGACACTATGGCCGTTAGATGTTGGCATGTGTAAATTTGCACATGGAGTTACCCATATGCACATTTGAGTGTACTATTCATTCTATTCATATAAGATGTAATTTCTTTTTTGTATTATTTAAATATATTATTCTTTGGTATCAGTAGTTTGGTATCAGTATCGGGATATCCCTAGTGGCAATACAACAACACATTAGCTTACATCAGCTATAAGCATGCTTCATTGTATGCCCTATTTTTGGGCTCAGAAATGCCCACCTGTCCCTTTCCTTCTTCTTTTTTCTTTTTTGTACAAATCGATCGCCGAGCCGAACTCCTTGCTGTTCAGTAGCTTGGAAACGTCTACATGACAAAGTGGAGAACATGAGGAATTGCGTTCATCAGAGCGCGTTTCAAAGTGTTCCAAGGTAATGAGCTGTAACGTACATAGTCCTTAACAACAGGATGTGTGTATCTGTCAAGAGCGAGCAGTGGCTGCTACTATACCCGCCATGTGCTGTTCCTGTCAGCCATGGAAGAAAACACGCTGGCCGGGTTCATAAAAAAGTGCATTGGGACTCCTCCTCATTATTTTCAAAAATAATAAAACAAGAAAAGAAAACAGTGTTAAAAGGATCCCTGCCTAATAAGACAAATATGCCTTAAAACACTATACTTGCCTTCTATAACTAAAACATGCAGATAAAAACACCTTCCATACTTTATTTCTTTCATAAATAGAGAATCTTTCACTCAATAGGAGGTGCTCTGGTCGCAGGATGATGATGTCACAGAGCATGTTCATCCATATATTACATAGAGCTAAGGAGAATTCAAAAAGGAGTTGTCGCGAAGGCACCCACGGGGGAGTCCACATTGGTTCATGGGAGGAAACAGACATGCGCAGTACAGATCAGAAAGTCAAACCATCCAAGAGACCAATGGCATGCATGGTTTGCAAGCGTCAAACTTCCTGGAATGTACTGCGCATGTCTGTTTCCTCCCATGAACCAATGTGGACTCCCCCGTGGGTGCCTTCGCGACAACTCCTTTTTGAATTCTCCTTGCATAGAGCTAGATCACACGTGACATGATCATCCTGCGACAGGAGCAGTTCCTGTTGAGTGAAATATTATATATTTATCAAAGAAATAAGATGCCATTGGTGTTTTTATTTGTTTATTTTATTTATATAGGGAAAGTGTAATGTTTTAAGCAATGTTTATCTTATTAGACAGGGATCCTTTTAAAAGGACATCAGTCATCCAAAAAAAATGGGTGTTTAGAGTTAGAAGTTGCACTGGCTTTGTATAGGAAGCAAATACTTTGTGGGATGCTGTATTATGATCAGGTTGGGAAAAGTTAGTATATTGAGATAAGAATCACTGTGCAGGACAGAGTATGACAACAAACTGTCAAAAGCTATGAAAATGCTTCCATGGAGAATATAGTCAACAGTCAACAATTTGAGCTACATATCCTGTGTATTTGGTGTATTTTGCCTCAGTGCTGATCCAGACTCCACAACAGCAGTCCTGCAGCCTCCATATATCTCCTTCTCTCTGTTATAACCACCACCCACACATCATGCCAGGAATCTTTACCATGCCACTCACTTCACCATGTTGGGTGGAGACATTCTAACATTTTATGGAAAAAAATTATCATTATTGCCATGTCCACAATATGTAAACAGTGAAAGTAGCCAATCTATGTACATGCTTGGCACTGTTGTTTTGCAACACTGATTAAGTAGGACAGTGGTTTTCATCATTTTCAACCTTGTTGATACCAGGGCCCACTATTTTTTTTTTTTTCGGTCAGCCACTGACCACCATTTGATGTTGAGTTTAGTTTAGTTTACTCTTACCCAAAACTAAGAATTATCAATTTTTGTCCACATTTTAGAAGAGATAACGTGCCAAAACGGTCAAAATAACATTCTACATTGTGTATATTGTTGAAAATTAAGTAATTCAGGTGTTTAAATATAATTTAACTACTATATTAGTCCATGTGATTACCAACTGTCAATCATTTAGCTGGGGGACCACCTGGAATCCTCTAAGAGACTATTGAAAAACCCTAAAGTAGGACATTAATTTACAAATAAATAATTAACAAATACATTAAATGTGAAGGTTTCTACCTGACATCAACTACAGTATTCAAGTAGTTTACTTAACATACTAGGCTACATAACCACCTTTGTTGCTGTAAAGATATTGGTATTTTCAGATTTTCCATCTAGTACCCATCCATCACATATCGACTGCAACATTCATTTATCTTGGATCATTTCACCATGATATCGTCTTTCACCTCCACCAACTACAGTAGCACTCACTCTCTTGTGTGTGTGTGTGTGTGTGTGTGTGTGTGTGTGTGTGTGTGTGTGTGTGTGTGTGTGTGTGTGTGTGTGTGTGTGTGTGTGTGTGTGTGTGTGTGTGTGTGTGTGTGTGTGTGTGTGTGTGTGAGTGTGTGTGTGTGTGTGTGTGCGTGCGCGTGCACGCACATTCATGACGCCTTAAAGTGTATGCAATACAAATACATATCTATATTACAATACCATACCTCATATAAATATATATACTAATATGTTCCTTACATAAACATATATATATTTATATTACCAATTACCAACCAAATAAAATAAACAAAACAAAACACGAGACTCAGTCCCGTGTATGCAATACATGCGAAAGATGGCATTGAGAACTGTTTAAATTACATATTATGTTCAGGGTCGATGAAATTTCCCTAGAGTTCCTGTTCTGCTTGTAGATTGAATATTTTAACAGAGATTTGGTGTATGAGGAAAAAACTTAGGGGGAAAATATGGAGTCATGGGGGTTTAAGTGGTTAAAATCTTTCTGTCAGCACATAACAAGGATCAACTACGAATGTGCACTGCACACGCACGCACGCGCGCACACACACGCACACACACACGCACACACACACACACACACACACACACACACACACACACACACACACACACACACACACACAAACTACAGATGTCTGACTGTCACATGTGGAGGTATACGGCTGATGGATTGAAGTGCAACCCAGACGGACAGGCAGAGAGCGAGAGCGACAGAATTAGAAAGCGTCTCGTCGAGGCGGTGGAGCAGTGAAGCCGCTGCTGCTGCGTGTCCATGTGTTTGGGATCCGTCCTCGGCGGCCGGTGACACCGTCTGTCAACCACACCCCCTCCCCACCCCTGCATTCCACTCCCTGCTTGTCAACAGGTTGACACTTGATCCTAATTGGCCACTACTGCTGTGAGGGGCGTTTGCACCCCCTGCGACCAACCACCCCTCCTCCCTCCCTCCCTCCCTCCCTCCCGCTGCTGGCTGCTGTGAAATCGAACCCAGCCGGCAAAACACTCGTTTTCAGCCACCCCGTGTGTGTGTGTGTGTATTGGGTGGGGGGGGTGTAAGAGAAGCCAAACGTAAGCAACGAGTTGCCCCCATTTCAGGACCCTGGGGTTCTTCAAAGCACCGCCTTGCTCCCACGGCGGAGACATTGCACATCAAACGCATTGGTTTGGGACCGGAGTCATTCCTGACGGGGCAAACGGAGGAACTCACTCTGTCAAACGCCGATACCCCCCCCCCCACCCCCCCACCCCTCCCATTCCTCTCTGTCATCAGGGGAGCAGTTAAATGGTGCGCCGCTCGCCCTGGGACAGGACGGGGAACCGCTAACAGGCCCGCTAATCTGCTCAAATTGAACGTGCGATGCCCCGGCAATAAAACTAAGCCTTGACTCTTGGAGAGTGGCATGTGATAAACCCCATCGCCAAGGCAAATAGAATGACTCAATACACCAGTGCCTTTATATTCTACGCTTTTCTTTAACTGATAACCACACAAACCCTAAGCATCCCTATTCTGGGATTGAACGTTTGGCTAAAACTAGCATGTTGGTAAAAGTACGTGTTTTAAATCCGACTATTTTTGTTTAAAATAGGAGCAGACCAAGTTATAGGGTATTCTTTGTTTGTTCTTTTTTTATTTCCTTCTTATAATTATTATTATTATACAATGTTGTCTGAAAAACATCATTTCACTCGTTTGTAATCATGCAGCAATACTGAAACCTTCAAAATAGGGCTTTTTAGTGGTTAATATTGCTTCTGTAATCTGAAATGAACTTAACGTCTAAGCTAATTTTCCCCGCCTATAGGCGGAGAAAATTAGCTTGACGTTAACTTAATTATTTAACTTAACTTAATGTATACAAGCTAATGTTCATCAGGAGGACCCCCCACACACACACACACTCACACACTCACACTGCGCGTGTGTGAGCACAGTTTGCATATTTAAACAGTACACGCGTGTGCAGCTTGGGTGTTGTTCAAAGTGCTGATAACGCCTCTTTTTTCTTCTTCTTCTTTTTTTTTTTACCAAAGCAGAGCGAGGGAACAGAACAGAACACAACGCAGGCAGTAATCATGCCACAGGAAGTGGCGCTGACCTTGCGACGGCCCACGCTACTGTGTGGGAGCAAATTGCCATAAATTACAGGTGGCAGGAGGTAATTTACACCCCAGGGGTGGAAACAAGGCAGAATACACCGGCACATAAACACAGGAGGTTGTGGTGAATTGCGGCATATGTTCAGAGAGGCCTTATAGTGTCTATAGCTGTCTAAACTGGACCACTGCCGGCTACCGCGCTATTATTATCACAGGACAAGTGTTTGCAGTAAATTACACTCTTGTCTGTGTCAGTGAAGAGACAATCTCTCCACAACGTTTATTTTTCTGTAGATGTGAAAAAAATAAACTGATTTAGGATGCCATTTAATGTCCTTCAGTACTGAGGCTGTTGTTTTGTTATTGTTTTCTATTAAAATATATGAAGGCATTGACGTTAAAAAGTGTACGTTTGGATGCGCATGCACTCCACTGCTTCAACTCAAGTACACATTTGACAGAGCGACTTTCATTTTCACTGAAGGAACAGACGCTTAGACACAGACGCTGGGATTAGAATTAATAATAGAGAGAGAGAGATTTGATGCAGGTGCAGGGCATCTAACCAAAGCTCCTATGCCACATTTCCAGGGGGCTCTCCCAGGCTTTTTTTCTTCCATTTGAAAACAAAATGCCAGCACCAAAGCTAGTTTATTTAGCTTAGTAATAGCTGACCAGGGGTAGCTAATCATCTATCGTGGAGTTGAGTATTCTGCTTTGGCCACAACTGTGGTTAATTAAAGGTATAGTAAGTCTTTTCACTTATTGCTATTTATTTCCTGTTTCCTCTTCTTCTTGTTTATTTCTAGTCCTTCCTACTAAAGAGTGTGGTGACCATATAACGTGTTCCTCCCTGTCCCCAGTGAGCCCCTGGGGTCAAAAAATGGTCCTTTCAGTTTGGGCATTGGGACTGGGAGAAAAGCCTTTCATCCAATCAGGATGAGAGGGGCCTTCCTCCAATCAGGATGGAGTGGATCTGGGCCTATGTGTGGTTGGCCTGTTGCACTTCCCCCCCACTGCAGAGTGGGTGCTAGGGTTTAATGCCGGGATCCCGGATTCCCGGGACGCCCGGGTACAACTGACTTAATTTCTCTCCCGTCTTCCCGGAGGTTATTATTTCTTTCTCAATTTTTCCACACAAATCGTGTTTTTCCGATATCTGTGAGTGGTCAGATCAAATCTATAACCCTCGCATAAGTTCCAAACATCACTGATAATTAGACTATGCAGCGAAGGCTATGAACAGGAGCCCCGCGGTGCCTGCGGGACACAATATTGGCGACACGTGGAGTCAAGACTATGGACCGCACGACCGCCTCAGATACACACCAGCTTATATAGCCTACACTAGCAAAAATATGAACGTCTGAAGAGAACGTTGAACTTCCCATACTGCATGGACTTATTTTCCTCGCGACAGGATTGTCCCTGTTCTACAACTTCTTGTATATCACATGGCCACTCAGCAATGTGAAATAACTTACAACACAGGTAAAAAAGAAAAAACACCACCACAGCACAGATCACACCAAAGCGCAGATCTCTCTCTCTCTCTCTCTCTCTCTCTCTCTCTCTCTCTCTCTCTCTCTCTCTCTCTCGCTCTCTCTCCCCCCATGTCCACCGAGGTTATTATAATATTATATAGCCTATACAAAATAAGTTATATAACTTGCATCCCGTAACTTGTTGTCATGTCAGACAGCGACTAAAACTTGTGTAGTCAACAACGCTTCGTTTGAGCTGGAAACGCAGCTGCAATCAATAGTATTAAATGCCTGTACCAAATATTTGATCATCAAGCCTCAATCATCATGTACAAGAACACTTTTGGGGCGCGTTCTACCATCGTATCCTCTTGTGATGTGCGACATACAAGACCACATTTGAGACGCGCTGTCAGCTTCTCTCTCTCTCTCTCTCTCTCTCTCTCTCTGTCTCTCTCTCTCTCTCTCTGCAATGTACTATTTTGTTAAAATTAAAGGTTAAAAAAAATAAAATATCACTATTCAATTGAGAATATTAAGTATCGACATATAATTGCATTTTTAGGGGGACTTTTTTAACTGTCTTATCCTTCTATTTTTTTTTTTTTACGGGAATTCCTGGGAGGGCCGGGAAATCGTCGGCAAAATCCCGGGATGTAAAATGGGCCAAATTCGGGAAAAATATTAAACCCTAGTGGGTGAACTGTGCACTGTGGCCTGTATTCTCTATCTATAATGTTTTTATTTTTTCATAGTCAGACCTAGGCTGGGAATCCTGACAGCTCTGCTGGAGTCAGATAAAAGTGGTAGGCTATAGGTTTGTTTCTGTAAACAGCAGCCTACTCCTAACCCACCGGGTTTACTGTATGTACTGTATGTAGGCTAGCCAATATTATACTATACTTTGGTAAAGTTTTAGCTATCTGCCACATACTTTATGTAAGTATAATTTTAACACCATAGAATACACTGTGTAGTTTATGAATTGAACACATTGGTGAAGTCACTACAACCTGCCCCCACCCTTAGCAAAACTAATTCCTATCAACACCTGTTGACATGGCAATAAAGTTCTTGAATCTTGAAGTTCCCAGCAGCGGTGGGCACAGCGCAGTGTAAACGCAAATGATGCAAATTAAGAATTCACCCCCCAATCGCACCCCAGTCTATACCAACGTACTGGTATCAATGCAACCTTACAGTCATTTAGAAAACACCCATTTCCTCATAACTGACCTTAGCCTGACCTTAACCCTCGTAACCCCGTAACATAAACACGTACCACACGCGCGTGCGCGCGCGCACACACACACACACACACACACACACACACACACACACACACACACACACACACACACACACACACACACACACAGAGACACACACATTCGTGCAAGTGGCATCTCTCCTCGGTTCATTAGTGTTCTTCTTTCCTTTTTTAAAAAAATACACTCACTCACTGAAAAACTCACTCACTGTCGACAGATGAAATATTAACTCGAACGGAGACGGGGAGTACATTCAAAGGGAAATTCATATTCAAATATTTCGATTTGTTAGTTTTGCGCAATTCCACATTCAGTGGAATATGTGGAGAGGATGACAGCGTTTCATGCCGAGTGGCTGTGGGGAGCAGCAGCACCACTTACTGTACTGTTTAAGTGCCTAAAAAGGGTTCAAATATACAGTAATGCTTTCAAAGGGAATTTACCAAAGTATCATCATTAGATCCCCTTTCAAGCCTGACGTGCCACTGAGCAACCCCTGGGAACGCACGTAGTAACATGACAACCCCTACACGTTAAGCCATGAATAATGGAATGGCATGAATTATTTAATAATGATGTGTCCTGGATTCAGCCGCTTTCTTCTTCTGTGAAAGTCTAATCTTCAGAGTTGGCAGAGAGTGGCTCTCGCATGCAGACTGCAGAGCACACGCAGCACCTGCGTCACGTGACGGCACTCGTGTCCTGTGATTGGCTCCTCACAGTGTTGCCAACTGCTAAAATCCAAAATGCGCTTCTGTGGCACTACTCTGGCGCATTCTAATACCAAAATGTACTAGAATGCGCTAAATATAGCAACAAATGCGCCAAGTTGGCAACACTGGCTCCTCGTCTATAGTTTATCCTCAGGACAGTCATGTTTCATAACAAATGATTTAACCAATTTAGGCCTTAGCACTTGATACTTGACGTGACTAAAAACTATAGTCATTTTCACTCGTACTCATACTGAGTAGGAGCAATATGCCTCCCGCATCACTGACATCCGACAGAGTAGGCGTCATGGTAACAGCATGTGTGTACGCAGATGAGAGTGATTCAACACATATTGTGTTCTGAGTCAAGCAGATAAATGTCAGTCCTTTAATCATATAATCATTAGTCACTAATTAGAACACTCAGAGTAACAATTTCAACACATGCACAAAGAACCAACACATGCTCATAAACAGCTCCAACTAAAGCTCTTCACAGGTTTAAAAAAAACATGGCCTGAACCCAAAATAGATAATCCAGTGTGAAATTCGATCATATTCCGACAACATTCTGAGATTCATTTCTTACAAATGATGGCACTGAGTCTGGGTGTACCTGTGACAATTTGGTCCGACTCCGAACCTCTCTTTCTTTTATATGGGTCCATTCTGTTTCCGACATCTGATTATTTGAGAGATTTAACAATAATAGATCCCAAGCTCTGCAGGATATAATATGCCTGCAGAAGATTATGATTCAGACGTCAAAAGATTATGTAAAACACAAAAACTGAGGTCATGGAGTTAAACAGAGATACGATACATGATTATCAGTGGTTATGGTCACTTATGGTCTCTCTCTCTTTTTCTTCCTCTCTCTGCCATAGAGAAACTTCATATCTTAAATATGTTACTTAGGATGCAATTTTTTTTTTAAAAAAGTGCAGATCTGCTACTTGTGTGGCACCGCAGTGTGTGTGCAAGTAGGGCGTTTATCTACAAAATAAAAACACACAATAAAGGTAAAATATGTAGCAAAGCGGTCTCTGCCCAACAGCAACGATATGTTGCCTCTCTGAGTGGCAGTGATCCAGAGGAGCTGCGTCTCTCTGAAGGGGACTGGAAGCCCACAGAAGTGGAGCAGTCAAATGGGTCACTCTCTCCTGGCTTGGACAACTCATGAGTTATTCAGACTCTGTTCCGCACACATGCACGCACGCCCACACGCAGACACACGAACGCCGTGCACGCATGCATGCACACATGCACACGATGAGTTCCTTCTTCCAACCGGCATCGGCACAACACAGAAAAACACATAATTCCACTCCCTGTTCTCCTCCAAAAAAGCAGAGCCCGCTCCGTTCCGTTCCGTCACGTGCAGATGACAAATTAGCATGCAGGCTTGGCAGTGCCCCGAGTTAAGGCGAGAGGCACCTCGTTGCCCATACTAATCTGTCTGGAGAACCTTCAAGTTTCCGAGAGCAATTTCGGCGCGTTTAAAGAAAGAATATATTTAGCATGTGTTCCCACGGCGACCACAGGGCCGCATCCCATCCCTCCCGTCGCCATTAGGAGAACGACGGGCGCGTCTCAGACAAGTTGTGTGTTTTGACACGGGACCCGTTTCTGGAGGCGGGAGCATCAAAGGCGTTGCCATGGGCAACGCGGTCAGCTGTCGCCGGTCCCCATTAGAACGGCGTGTTTGTTTTGGACAGGGGGGTTTGTATATATCGGAGGGGGGGCGAAGCCATTATAGAAGCAACCAAAACACAGAGGTGCCGAACTGTTTTCGCAACGGCCCCCGCCAGTGAGTCTGTAAGGAGCTCTGGCCAAGCCAAACGTACCCCCCAACCCCTCCCTCGGTCCCGTTTCCAAGTCAAAGACCCGCTCTCGCTCGCTCGCGGCTCCGCGGCGGCAGCTGCACACTGACGTCAGCGCGCGCAGCGAACCGCGTCGTGCGGCCGGTGCCACCGCAGGTGCGGCGCACATGGACACTCTCATATTAATGCAAGGTGTTGCTTTTAGAATAACACGTACTGTACTGTATATACGCAGAGTGACGTGTCCTGCTGGCTGCGAGAAAAGACCATGTGTGCCCTGATGTGTGGCAGATGGCTTTCGTCATTACTGTTCAAGCTGTTCAACAACAACAACAACAGCAGCAACAAACAGTCGTGGAAAAAGCACAGCACAGTCAATAAAGTACTCCTGGTCAAGTATTACTCAACTTCAAGTGAACATTTTACTCATATTTTGTACTTGAGCTGTAATACCAGAGTACTCGCTCTGAAAAGTACACAGTGCTACACATTAGGCATCACATTGTGAGATTAATGGAGTCACAACTCTCCAAAAACACAAATCAAGTGTTTTTGTGCTCAAGAGCAGATTCTGCAAACGCAGAGAGCCGTTTAAGGCATGTAACGATACACTAAACTCACAATATCACGATATGAGGTTCACGATACGATTTTTTACGATATTTTACAATATTTAATAAAACATATTTCCAGACAAATGAGACTTTTTTTTCCTCAAAGAAATCCAGTATTTTCACACACACACACACACACACACACACACACACACACACACACACACACACACACACACACACACACACACACACACACACACACACACACACACACACACACACACACAAGGGGGTCCCCAGGTAAATTCATGATTATGAATTTATATCTGATATAACTATTTATTATTTAACAATTTTAATCTATCAAAAAATTAAAAACAGTGTATAGCAGTGGTTTTCAACCCTTTTGGCACCAGGGCCCACTATTTTTTTCAGCATTTGAGCCACAGAGCACCATTTGAGGACATGTTAGCCCCACAGACCCCAAAACTAAAGATTTCTTTTGCTTTTGTCCACAATACCAGGCTGGATTTGGGTAACAAAACAGATCAATTCTCTAGTTGTGTAGACTTGGGCTAATTCACATGAATAGAGTGTAAACATGAAACCAAATGGACCCGCAAGAGTCCATTTGGTTTCACGTTTGCGCTCTCAAAGAGTTACATCTGTTTAACCAACTTTCCATCATTTAGGCTGGGGACCACCTGGAACCCTCTCAGGGACCATTGGTGATCCCCGGACCACCTGCTGAAAACCCCTGGTATACAGGAATCAAACAGCATTCTCTTCCCGCCCGCCAGTAAGATGCACAGCCAGTAATTAGTGAAAATATATACTGTACACAATAAATGTGCTGTCCAGCCTCGACAAAACCAACAGCCAATAAGCAGATAAATAACGTGCTGAAAAGCAAGCGGGTGAAACACGGCGCAGGAGGATCAGAATACAAATAGCCCATGTCATCAAGATTCTACAATATGGATCCAAAAAGTTTGTGCTTTGACCCTGCTGAAGAGGACTTTGTGAGTACCGTGTCATTTAGTCTGAGCGAGCGTTCCCTTGTGTCCTCCCATTCTGTCCTAATGGCACTTGGCACGGGGATTTTGGAGACTTTGATTGGATTATTAGCCATAATTAAAGGACAGGGTGGCAAATGGTGTCCAATGAGGCAGAACAGATCTACAGAGAGTGAGAGAGAGAGAGAGAGAGACAGAGAGAGTGTGACCTGCACACGCACGCACACACAGGGTTGGTAGGCTTAAGTAAGTGATTACATGAATATCCAATCAGATTACAAAAATAAAAAAAAGCAATGTCTGTAATGTCTTAGTGTGAATTTTAAAATGTGTAATCTGGATTACAGTAACAGGGGTGTTGTAATGGGGGTTACATACTGGATTACATTCTCCCAACCCCCTCATTAACTTTAGGGCTTGAATAATACACACACGCACTGAACAGCAGACATCCTGTCAAGTGTGCAGTGAGGGATATAAAGAAGATGTTCATTAAAGAGAACGTATGTGACGCACCGCAACACAAACTTTACCATAAATCAAATAAACAACGCTGTGTTTCTCTTCCAGTTCTCTGGGTCCCTGATCTTTTAAGCGTTTTATTTACTAAGTGCTGCCTGATGTTCAGACAAAAGCAGTCGCTCAGTTCGCATTTGACATACGTTGCACATACACACACACACACGTCACCGGAACTTAGATGAAGAAATAAAAGCGTTCCAGGCTGTTAGCGCACCAGCGGGTTGCCACGGAAACTCTGTCATTAAGGATATAGATATAATATGATCGCTGTCGTGCAGAAACCTAGTATCTCCATAGATTTATATTTGTTTGTCTAACATGTCTTCCGTATACTTCAAGAGTAAAAGAAGCAGATCTATGCGCTCTCGGCACAAG
Organism: Benthosema pterotum; assembly: GCA_039105355.1. Lineage (NCBI taxonomy): Eukaryota > Metazoa > Chordata > Actinopteri > Myctophiformes > Myctophidae > Benthosema > Benthosema pterotum. The sequence continues at coordinate 17,391,061 of CM076978.1, forward strand.
GTGTTGGGGGCTCACTTTGGCGCTTTTCAAATATTCATGAAAAACAGAACATTCTTGGACATACATGGTTTCCTTTCAACAGAGACTATTCTAAAACGTATAATATACATGCTGCAGCAGAGGCACTTTATGCCACATTAATAGCAACAATACATTGAAGAATAGGAAGAGGCTGGCAGAGGTTTAGATTAAAAGGAGATACAGTATCACATTTCAAGGGGGAACTAAAGAGGTGAAAGCTCAGGCAATATCGGATCAGGGGTATGAAAGATATGTCTAACGCAGGAGGGGGAAAGGTTGAGTTTGTGAAATGCAGGCTGTCTTGAGAGATGATCTCAATATATTTCAGATTAATTCGAGAGAGGAGATGAAGACAGGACTGGAAAGTGATTGTGGAAAGATGGTTATAATCAACGCCCTCGCCTGCTGAGCAAAGAATGGTGAACCCGGACTGGGATCAATTAATTTACCAGTTTTCTGCTTATTTGGGGGATGTAGAGATGGACTATGCTTCCAAAGATAATTTCCCTTGTTAAAAAGGGCCGTCAAACCTCGGAATAACAGCACTATACCATTTACCCGCAGGCCACCGATGCACACACTGTGTTTCTACAAATTCTAAACTGCCATTTCTCCAGATTTGGTGTCTTAAAACTCAAGCAACCATTTTAGACATAGTTGTAGTCGATCGACTCCAACATTTAGCTATCTCCATAGCAAATGTTCTTATGCTTATAATTGATACGATGGATGAATACGGCTAATATTATATTATTGCATACTATATTATTATAAACAGTTACCCACAAACTAAGATTGCTGAAATATAATATTTTTTAAGCGACAGATTTAGCCACTATGACCACAAATGTTCAAATAAACTACAGAGCCTGCTACACTCTGTGTGTAGCAGGCTCTGTATTGATTAGGTCGATGTGCCCCTGTGGAGGTTTAAAGGGATAGTTCTGGTTTTTGGAACTTAAGTAGTATGAAATCTGGGAGAGGAGAAATTCTTGTCATTAATATAGTTGTTGCTACTGTATTAATTGCCAGAGTATCTGGCCTTTTTGTAGGGGGTCACTGGGGCCAGGCAGTAAAAGTAATGAATCCACAGTTTAATGTTTTTTGTTGACTTATTTCTAAAATATTATCACAACCTTCATTAATTTTTGACCCCCTTATCACATAGAACTACTTTTTGGGCATAGAGATATGGACACAAAAAACGAGTGAAGCATGTGCTAATGTTTTAGAAATGGGTCAACAATACAAATTACGTTAGTCTTTTGGAGTCATTTATTCAATTTTACTGCGTGGCTCCAGTGACCCACAAAATGACCAAAACTACTTTCACCAAAACCAAAGCAGAATTCCCACTGAACTCTGCCAATCAATGAATACAGTTGCAATCACTATATTAATGTCCAGTGTGAGTATTTCCTCAAAACAACTAGTTAATTCACTGTTGTTTAGAAACTATGGACCCAACCAGAGAGGTTGTGGTGCTCAGGAGCTACCAATATGGTGCATTACAATTGTACATTATGTGTACAAATCATGCCAACAAATGGACAATGTCCTTTGGTAAGCTAATACAGATACCAAAAAACGTATGAGTTTGTGAGTTAATGGTTGTTAATAAGGCTTTAGGTCGAAGCTAACTTTGAAAACTAAAGCATCCTTTATGTGCAGGACAGCCTATATGACACGCAGCGTGATGATTTATTTTTGGATGGCAACAACCGCAAGGTCACACTAAATGCAACCGCCATTATAGCACAATGTTATGCTAAGCAGGCACTGTCGTAATGCACGCCCTTGTTGGAATATGGTGGTATACATCTACACACACAGGGTGTTGCCGTTCATGCTCAGGGGCACATTGGCGTCATTGGTCTTTTTTCAGCATTGGGGAGTGAACGCTCACCCCTGTTTAACCACTTTTGTTTTTACTTGTGTCATTGTACGTGAAAATCGACAACCAATTGTCTTTCTTTAATGGAGAAACCAGTTGATCTGCACACCCGCAGTGGGTCACATCAAAAGACATTGTGAACTTGGCTATTTTTGTTGTGTGATGATGAAGTATGTGGGACTTATAGGTTGCTGCTACTTCTGTGACTCGATGACAGAGTTGAAATCGAATAGCATGATGCAGTCAGACGGAATAGTGGATGACAGCTTTCTAAAGCACCTCTCAAACAGTCTATGATGAAAGATCTGAGAGTGAAAACACGGAACAACAGACATCCAAAGGGCACAGAAAACACAAGAGCGCTCTGCACGATCCTCGCCTGGAAAGCGGAGAGCAAGGCGTCGGCCTCGGCGGGGAGTGAAATGTGATATTTTCTCCCACGCTTTGGGAGATTAATGATGGATTTGGCAAACGATAGTGGCCTTATGTGTTGTTTCGGAGGGTTTGAGCAAGTGGTTTTCATTGACATGGATAAAGAAATGACATGCCAATCAAACACTGGACGCAACTCAAATCCCTGCAGTGAGTCAGAGGTGAGCGGAGTAGCCAAAAAAACTGTAATCAAGGAATAGTACTGTTCCTTTAGAATTAACAGTGCCCAAAGTTAAACGTATGTAGTGTACAGTCTTCCAAATAATTGCTTGAGTAAGAGTATACAGTATGTTGTGGATAATCATTTACCGGTATTTATTGTTTAAAGAATCAGAACGTGCTTGACTTGGCCATACGAAAAGTAATAACAGCTGGAATGGAGCCAAAGAAGGGTAGCGTCCATTGAGCCTCTCGGACACAGGCCCATTCAATGGAGATCTTGCCCAGTCTTGTGTCTGAAAGACATAGTGTATACAATATACAGTACATTGGCAGCCCCTCACCCCTGTGCACAATTATGTTGTAGCCAACCACAGACAGCATTAGTTTAAAAATACTCCCCATTAGTAACTTGGCAAAACCGTTTTCAACTAACCGCCTCCCCTAACTCAAAACTATTACACTTTATTTGAAACTTTACACTTTTCCGGTATGTAACTACTTTGACTACCTACTGTATACCTCAGTCACTCAGAACAGCATGTGAGTCAAAGCAGCTCCAATTCCCACTGTGAGTCCCAGCAGGCTTGCCATGGGTGGGTGGGGGAGTGGCGTGGGCGACATACTTTTTGATTGTCTCCTTCTGCAGTACATTTGAGGGAGGGAATGGCAAAGATTCAAGTAGCCACTCTGCAGGCAAACGCTGCTATTATGTGTCGGACAATGAGGTCTTTGTGTGGCAGGTGCCTTTCAGAGAGAGAGAGAGAGACCCATGAGCGAGAGACACCTGAGGTCTCCTGTGTCTCCTGTGACAGGTACAGCAGGTGTGTGCGTACGTGCGTGCGTGTGTGAATGCGTGCGATTCAAAAGCCATTTGATTGACAGAGTAAAAAAGCTTAGGAGAGTGAAAACAGCATGGTGAACAGAGAGAAGAATCCATTACAGCTTATATTTGAGGGTGGACCGCTTCTTGGCTCTCCGGAAAGAGGATGACATGGAAACATAAAACAGTTACAGTCGTACTTAATAAAAGGTCACCAAGCTTTTTAACTTGTGGCTCCTTTGTCGCAAAACTGTTTTGAGAAACGAATATGTGTATGAATACTCTTGCAACGTCACCAAACTCTACGCGCAAGCTATCTGATGAACTGCCCAACATTGCATCTGTATAGAATGACCTCTCTGTCTGCAAAGCTGCTTTTCATAGAAAGCCACCATAGCCACATTATAAGCTGCTTTCTGTCAAGTGGAATGATTGTGATTATGCAATATTAATGATTAGTGATTATTTTGTAATTTTGTAACGTCATACATATGTGCAATTTAGAATCAGGTGGTAGGCAGGACTGTTGAATGATTTCCAATGAGTGCTTCCAAACTCCAACGCAACTAATGTATTTTTCATCACTCGATTTTTGTAACCCATGTTTTAGCCCTCTGGGTCTCTGAATGTTCACCTATTATAACCTACTGTACCAAGAATAGGGATCAATGGTTGGATTCATGTGGTTATTATGGTCAGGCGGAGTCCCTCAGGGCTCTATACTAGTGACCTTTCTTTTCTGCTATGTTCTGCTAAAGTTTTCCCCACAAGGCGCTGGGGTTTAAGTAGTTAAAGCAGAAGGTTAAAGCTCAGCTGGTGCTGCATACTTTACTTGAATTCAGCGCAGAGAATAAACTCAGATATTCAGATATGAGACGGTAGACCCTTCATGGACATTCGACATAAAAACGAATTATCCACTCTCACTATCCCTTGACACGAACACCAACTCTATTTCCTGATTAACCTACATTTCAGTGATTGGGTCTGAGTCAGCTTCCAGTTGACTGATCACAAGGAGTCATTTCACTTGTATTTCACCATGTATCACCTCGAGAGTAAATCTCTGCACAACTTGTCTCTATTAAATACAAACTCAACATGGCTGTGTGCGATGTTTGATCAGATGGATGCGGTTGGGGAATAGCTATGCCTCTGTTTTCGATATCCCCCCTTAGGCCAATCATTTAGTTTTTTTATGTTTTGTCCCTGCATTTACTTTTTGCCAAATGTAGACTGTACTAGTCTACCATTATACTTGATATTTATGTTTGATAACATCACTATCTAACAATTTAATAATTGTTAAAAAGTTAACTTAAAAATGTAACCATGTTAAGCGTATCTCAAAAAAAGATGAGTGGAAAAATAAAAAAATACAAAAAAGAAGACCTAGACGCTCACGCACCATCGAAATGCAAAGGGTTGGTCAGCAATTTTCACTTCTGTCGTTTTTATTTTATTTTCATTTAATCCAAGTTTGCTCTATTCAATACAACCTCAACTTGCTTTCTTGCAGTCTATTCATTGGACAAAGTCATTTTGACCGCCTAAGCGTTTTCCCGCAGAGGTGAATTGCCTAAATGATTCTCGATAAGAAAGTTCCGCACTGCTAACAAGTTAGCTCCGCGGAAACTAGATGATAGTTTCCTTTCTCTATAAGGGCCAGATTTATACATTGGGAGAGAGAAAATGGACAGAGGTATTGGGGAGGGAGAACGTGGAGCTTTCTTTGTCCTGGAGATCTGCGTTGTTCTCCAGCCGTGCGCTGGCAGGATGGCGTGGCAGGAGTCATTAGTATGAAGAATGACAGAGGAGACTGAGCCAACCTTCAGGGCTACGAGCACACACACACACGCACACACGTCATGCAAAGTACTGTCACACACGCACACGTGTGCTGTACACACACTGTATAGATCGAAACAACAGAAACATACTGTAACCTTGGCAAAAAAACTGTGAACATACACATACAGTACAGTATACCGTACAATTGAGTATATCGCAGTGGCTGTTGCAGTTCATTTGAGTGGTGTGTTGGCGTCAATGAGCCCACCATAATGGCATTGGGGCAGTGGTGGTGGTGGTAGAGTCTGCCGTATGAGCCGGATCGCAAGGTTCCCATTTTGATTCTGAAGCCAGAGTTCCTCCTAACAGTAAGACTCCTAACAGTGTGTTTCAATGGCAGGAGACCAACAGCGAGCAACACTTTTTGACCATGCCCATTTGCCTGCTATCGCCAGTAGTTGTCGTGTACCACAGACAAATAAAGCACTTCTGAGAAAAAGAAACGCTTTTAAAGAGAAATTCTACACCAAAACCATGCTGTTGCCATAGTAACCATCTACCTGCATTTACGCTGTAGTTGTCCGTGTGGTCCAAACGCCCCAACCCCCCCAGAAAAGTCACGGATGCAGTATTAGCCTAGCATCGGCGGCCATTGTTGTTTTAGCCGCTGTACTCTGTACAGTTGCACGGAGGAGGAGTTACAGAACACTGCAGTGTGCGACAGAAATTAACTCCTTCCATGGAGAGTATGAGTGGCTCATTAGTTAACATTGTAGTGGATCTAGGGCCGGTGGGGGGGTGTTTGGACTACATGCGGAGACCTACAGCGAAAATGCACTCTACCAGGTAGGTTACTATGCCAACAGGGGTTAATTAAGGCGTCGTGTTTTGGTGTGGAATTTCCCTTTAAAACGCTCCCGGTGTGCAGGTTGGTGTCTTTGCATGGGTTCCTCCGTCGTTGGTGTGTGAATGGGAGAATGCCGTGCACAATCTAAGTGAAGTGCTTTGGATAAAAGCGCTACATAAACTCACTATTTACCAATGGCAAGCTGCACCTCCTAATGAACAACACCAAGCTGCCATCCACGCCACACTCCTTTCATCTGAGGTCAAGGAAGTAGAGTGATAAGTTCACGCCGAGCGGGACTGGCGTTAACATGTGCAGCAGAGGTGTTCAAAGCACTCAAGCCAATGAAGGATGTTGGTGTGAGAGAGGAGAGCATGTCTGCTCTCCCTGTCATGCAGTATAGCACCACTTCATGCCAAGGTTTGTCATGAGCACCGAATAAAAGCTATAGAAGGTAACAGTGAATGACATTAAAGGCTACTGCATGCTACAATTTCCACACTATGAAGGTCAACTCATACTAAAGTGGCTTCAGGTCACAGCCGTGTAAATATCGGGAGCCCATGACATGAAAAAGTTTGTGGCTGCTGGCCACATGCACGGTGGTACCGGGACAGACCGCTGATGGAGAGCGAAACGCTCCCCTGGGCTGTCGCAGGCATTAATATTGCATATTCAGCCTCTTTGTTTTTAAATGCGCTCTCATTTAAATAAATGAGCATAAACAAACTGCTTCACTTGAACAGTGTGGATCAGAACGGTCGATCCCCACGCCCCTCCCTACCCCCGCTTTGTGTGTGTGTGTGTGTGTGTGTGTGTGTGTGTGTGTGTGTGTGTGTGTGTGTGTGTGTGTGTGTGTGTGTGTGTGTGTGTGTGTGTGTGTGTGTGTGTGTGCATGATTTCCATCTTAAAACATTCGGCCAAGTTTTAGTACAGGTGGGGTAAAGGAGGCAAAACACACACAGTTGCCTCCGTTCAGGCAGTGTTGGCTTTTTTTTTTTTTTTTTGGTTTGTTTCTTTTATGTAGGAAGTCACTTGCAAATTATTGGTAATTGCCGGTTGATATTTTTGTGGCTTGTTTTTAAAGTGTACAGTTGTTTATTTGGGCGTGAATCATAATGTAGTGGTTCCCATGTCAAGGAACCCCAGGTTAACATGCAATTGTCTTTTTTATTAAAATGTTTAAAACTATTGCCATTTATTCCCAATGTGCTTTTACGTAAATTACGTAAATCACAGATGTACAGCCTCACAATGTGTCACGGTGAGCATGTAGATCCGTTATTTTCATTGATGCTGCTATTCATAGACCTGGCCGCTTGTTTCTCTTGCAAAAGTGGCAACACATTATGGACCACAAGAAAAAAGTTGAATAGCCAACTGCACTGCTACCTAGGACTGAAACACATTAGCTACCTGGATATTCTGAACTCAATACGCTGTATAGGGGATTCGTGAAATGTTATTCTGTATGGAGATAGTTTGTGTTTATGAATGGTCACTAGACGGATAACACAGAAGTGTTTGTAATTCATTTGTCTTCCAAACTGCTACAGTTTTCACTGGCTTCACTGTCGACAGAATTAAGCTGAAGCTTGAATGTGGAAACACTCAATTGAGTTTGGGATGTCACAACGTCTCGGTGGCACTGAGCGCGCGTACACACACACACACACACACACACACACACACACACACACACACACACACACACACACACACACACACCTGGAGCGTGAGTGAGAGATTAATCACAGCAGTGGGCCTGGTGCTTAGAAGGGAGCAGACGAGGCCAGTAGGTCCTTGGAGAAGATATAGTCTTATTTGCACAAGCGGCAGTGTGGAGGCGCAGCTGCTCAGAGGTCACTGTCTTTGTAACATAAATCCTACTGTATAGTGTGTATCGTCCCTATTCTGGATATACACTATGTCAGTGATTTTCAACACTTTTCATATTTAGAAATTGAGCCACGGACCACGATTTGAGGACATTTTCACCCCCACAGACGCCAAAACTAAACATTTCTTTTGGTTTTGACCACAATTCCTGGATTTCAGAAACAAACCAGTCAAACATAGATCAAAAATGACCAGTAATATTCTACATTCTCTACTTTCACATGGTGAAAATTCAAACTCTTGAGAGTATAGTCATTTATGCTCTCAAAGAGTTCCATCTGGTTAACCAACTGTCCATCATTTAGCCGAGGGACCATCTGAAACCCTCTCAAGGATCACTGGTGGTCCCCGGACCACGTGTTGAAAACCCCTGGTATAGTGTGTATCATCCCTATTCTGGATATACAATATGTGACGAATTTACGAACATATTGCAGTCCAAAACTTTTCCGGATTCAAATGTAAAAGTAGCCGAAACTGTTAGTATTAGCGTTGAAGCCAGCAGGGCATGTGGCTCCTTATGGTGTTCATATGGATTCACAGTTTCGGCAGTTCTGTGCTGTTGTTTTCCCTCGAAATTTGGCAATATGGTAGAAGATTGTGAAAGTTGCTCAAGAACTGAAGCTTAGTCATTTGTCATAGGACCGCTGACCTTTAGATCTGCCAATGAGTCAATTCACTCCCCTTGAAATCTCATTTCCTTTCATGCGAGTGGAGTCTGGAGTCTGGTTATGGGACTACAGCGTATAGACAGACAACCCCTTCAGCCAGTCAGAATGTGAAGTGAGGGCCACTCTTCATCATCACACATCATCAATTTAATTTAACAAATCTTAATATAACTGAATTGATTGATTTGCTACTCTACATATGATGTAAATAGACCTGCGCAGTGACGTCACCGCCCCTTGTTCCAGAAATTGAATCCTCATTCATTTTCCTCATTGATTTTTCGAAAATGCTTAATAAAAACACGATTGTGCCGCGGACAAAACCAACTCGTGACAAATCATGACAACAAACACAATATCATCATGCAATATCTAATTAGGAAGATGTAAAAAACGGCAGGATACAGCACTTTCTGTTTCGTTTTTCATCTTAGAAATGATTTGATTGTACAAAAAGATTGTAGGTGTCATCATGATTCGTCACGACCCGAGATGGCTTTGTCCGCGGCGTAATCGTCTTTGTATAAATTATTTTTGAAAAGTCTATGAGAAAAATGAATGGAATCCACTTCTATAACAGGGGCGGTGACGTCACTGCGCAGGTCTATTGTTCCCTCATTGTCAGAGACAGCGAGATCCACTAGCGACCAACGTTTCTTACTAGTCGCGACAACTTTACTGGTTGTTGTCGTGGCTATAGTTGCTAATATCACCAATTAGTGATATTAGCAACTATAATATTGCTCACAATTAGTGAGCAATAGTTGCAACCTGATCGCAACTAGTGGTGGGGTGTCAGAGTACTTGTGCTCTGTTCTCACGCACAAGTAGACCAAGCATGCATAACCACCAACACTGCATGAACAGAAACATTACAGTATAAGAAGCAGACACACAAAGTACCTACTGTACTGTAACTACTGTAACATGACATACAAAAAAGGAACACACACACACACACACACACACACACACACACACACACACACACACACACACACACACACACACACACACACACACACACACACACACACACAGCAATCACACATTGTAAGAAGCCATCACTGCGTGTCCTCATACAGCAGGTGAATTCAGTACAATACAGTTGGAGAATAAGGTTGACCTTTAAGGCCTATTCAGAGATGGATTTTCGGTGCCCACCGCGACCACCGCGACCACCGTTTCCTACAATATGACGTCATACCACCGCAACCACCGCACCTCCCAGCCCTCCTCTCGGATTTTACTAACCACCGCACCGCACCGCACCGCACCGCACCGCACCGCGGTGGTTGCTTGTTTTTAACGGCTGGTTAAAAAAAGAAAACACACAACAAACCACAGCGCGGTGCGGTGCTGACAGTGGACTATATAATAGCGCGCGGTGCGGTGCTCTGAGCGGTGGTCGCGGTGGCCACCGAAATTTCAGACTCTGAAAGAGCCTTCACCCCTCCCCCCTCTAAGTCTCTCTCTCTCACAGGGTTCCCGCGGGATATTAAAAAGTCTTAAAAGCATTGAATTTACGAATTTGAAAATAATACCTTAAAAAGACTTAAAAAGGTCTTGAATTTTTATATCTAGGTCTTAAATTTTGCGCAGTTACATCGAGCCACGTGTGTCGGAGCGATCAAAACAGCGTCTGTATTGGACGTTATAGATCGACCCTAAAGAGATGAATCGATGATTCCATCAGCTGCGCAAAAACCACCACAGATATACAAGCTCATATAGCCATGCATTGCAATGGGGCACATTGCTTGTAGATCATCTACGTTCAGTGCAAGTGTCTGTGTGACGTAGTATTCAAGGTCTTAGAGTTACGCAAACTCCGTTCATTTCATGGGGCCAGTCCATTGGATGCGCTTCTACATAGATCTCTACGGAATGAGGACAACAAGAATAGGGACAGCTGGAGTTTTGAGCTCACGCGAGTACATGAACCACGTGACCGGGCTGTTTTCTGTCCCCTCAATGTCGCAATTCTCTATACTCTACGCCTCGGACACCACAGCGCAACAGATGATCATCTGAGCGGAGCTCTCGCGACCGACAGCTTTACACAACTTTATTGGATAGTTGCACACATCTATGCTTCCATTCACGTCCATAGCCTTTTAAATCGTATTTTCCATCCACGGGACAACGTGATACACGGGATGGTGGTGGTGCCGGTGCCGGTGCCGGTGGTGGTGGTGGTGTTGTCTGTATCGAGAGAGACTAGCTAGCGTAGCCATAGCTGCGTTGAGCAGCTCGCGTCTATGGCAGGGGTCCACATGTTGAAAGGTCCGGGGACCACCAGTGGTCCCTGAAAGGATTCCAGGAGGTCCCCAGGCTAAATGATGGAAAGTTGGTTAACCAGATGTAACTCTTTGAGAGTGTAAACATGAAACCAAATGGACCCGCGTTTCATTGTTTACACTCTCAAGAGTTAAAATATTCATGTGAATTATCCCAAGTCTACACAACTAGAGAATGTAGAAGATTAATGGTCATTTTGATCTGTGTTTCACTGTGTTGTTTTCTCTGAGATCCAGTCTGGAATTGTGGACAAAACTAAATGAAATCTTAGTTGTGTGGTCTGTGGGGCTAAAATGTCATCAATTGGTGGTCCGTGGCTGAAATTCTGAATAAATAGTGGGCCTTGGTATGAATGAGGTTGAAAACCACTGGTCTATAGTAATTTGGCTTCCTTTAATAATGAATGTATACTAGTGTAGTTGCAAGTTGTGTCACAGCAGGCAGACCTGTCAAAGCACTCCTGAATACTCAGACAGACATGCACCACCTCAAAGTCCAAACACATAGTTGTTTTTCATGTTCCCCTTATAATTTCCTGGGGCTTATTAGGACTGTAGTAGATAATAAAAAAGAAACCCTATGTAGCCTAACCCTAATTACCTAGGGTTTTTAATGTGTCAGATCGCACTGTATCGAATCGTATTGTACTAAATTCCAACAAATCGAAATTGTATCGAAATTCTACTGAATCGAATTGTATCGTTCTGTATATAAAATAAATCGTTTCTGAATCTTGTAGAGACCATGCAAATCGATAAGTATCGAATCATCTTGTAAGGGTGACCAGTGCTAGTTGTGAAAAATATATAAAACGTCGCTTATTGACGATGGCCGTGAAATGGGTATTACGTTTTATATAAATGGCCTTAAAAAAGGTCTTAAAAAGACTTAAATTTTACTTTAAGAAACCTGTAGGAACCCTGCTCTCAGCACAGCTACAGTACAATGCATGCAGTCTGAGGGGTCCAGGCCTATACAGTATGTACCGCAGGGCCTCTGGGAACTGTGGAACTGTGTCCCCTATTAACTCATGGAAATGTTTCAAGCATCGTTGCAAATAAGCCTCCGTGATCTTTAAAAATATTATTTAGCTGAGAGGGTGATGTCTGATGTTCAACAGCGTGTTTGACTTTAGGTAGAAAGGACAATATATCTGAAGCCAAGACATCACGTCAGACTAGCTGTGTGTGTTTCCACACGCGCACATGGAGTGTGTGTGCGTGTGTGTGTGTGTGTGTGTGTGTGTGTGTGTGTGTGTGTGTGTGTGTGTGTGTGTGTGTGTGTGTGTGTGTGTGTAATGCTTACGCGGTTTTATGGCTAAAAAGGATTTTGAGAAATAGTTTATTAGCTTTACTGTTATAAAACGATTCAGGTGGTGGTTTAAGTTTATAGGTTTGGCATTTTGAGGTCAGGTCTGAGGGTTAGACTTGTGTGATGATGTCACACACCGAAAAAATTGCATCCACACGCTAAATCTAAAATGTTGCAATAGAATAGATCCATTTTCAACTATATTTTCAGTGTGATCCTAAAATGTTAAGGTCCTCACAAGTATAGTAGTACAAATGTGTGTGTGTGTGTGTGTGTGTGTGTGTGTGTGTGTGTGTGTGTGTGTGTGTGTGTGTGTGTGTGTGTGTGTGTGTGTGTGTGTGTGTGTGTGTGTGTGTGTGTGTGTGTGTGTGCGCGTGTGTGTGCATGACACAGATGAGCTGCCTTGATGTTGAACTCTGGTCTCGGACGGGTTCACCTGACGTCACTGTGGATGAATGAGGCCTCTGTTCTGACATTCATCCCATCCAGTGGAATCTCTTATTCGTTGGCTTCGTGTGGCTGCCAGCCGCCGTGTCCCTACATAGCGTGCCACACACAACATGGGTGCCGCTGTGTGTGCGATCCAAAACACACCACGAACACATCAAGCCCTGCGCTCGAGGGGTTGGGGGGTTAAGGCAAGGCCGCCATGCTTTCCAGATGGCAATATCATGACATCACGCTCCTCCTCCTCCTCCTCCTCCTCAGCCTCTCTCTCTCTGACCTCTCACAGACCTGACCCGACTGGACCTCACGTTATGAGCCAGGTGATGTCATCGTGTCTTCAGCGTGACATCGTATAGGCCACATTCCTCTGTGTGTTGTGTGGTTTCCTCTGATCTGCCTCAACCGCATGGAGTCAGCAATCTACTGTACTTCCATTTCATTCACCATTTACATTTCAGTAAATGGTGAGTATCATGTATCATTTTAGCTCATTTCTCTCTCTCTCTCTCTCTCTCTCTCTCTCTCTCTCTCTCTCTCTCTATCTCTCTCTCTGTGTTTTTCTTTGTTCTTTATTGGCTTATAATCTTATTGGGGTCCACAAAATACCACAACATAAAATCTAAATGACAGTATTTAAATGCCAGAGATACATCGATGATATTGGCCAAACATGTACAAAAACACATGGTTCGTTCCAATCATGTGGTCTCTCCCAACAATATCTTTAAGAGATCTTTTTAAAAGAGTATATTTGCTTTGCTTTTGATATATTTTATATTTACAGATAATGAGGTCCGCTGTTGGGTGGCTTTATAAATAACAGATTTGTTGAAGTATTTCTGAAATGGCAGAAACCTCTTTACTCAGTGCAATATCTATGTTTTAGACCCAAAAGAACTCTGGCCTAAAAGAACTGAATAAATCTGTCTTCACCTCACTAATTGCATTTTCTGACAAATTGCATAAGACTAGAAGGCTAATAGGCATTATAGGCATGAGGGTGGACATGTGGGTGGTTGTGGTGGTGGTGGTGTTGAGGGAGGAGAGTGAGTAGGTTGAGATGCAGTTGAGCTCGCTGAAGGAGTGAGTTGTTTGACTCTGTGAAGGAGTGACTGAAGGAGTGAGTTGTTTAACTCTGTGAAGGAGTGACTGAAGGAGTGAAGGTTGTTTGACTCTCTTGTGGCAAATGGCTACAAGGAAGCTGGCAGAACCTTCAGTGAACAGGGCGGATCTAGGCATGGGCATGGGGGGGCAATGCCCCCCTAAATACCCAGTCTGCCCCACCAAACACGATGGCATGCAAAACAACCCAAGATATTTCAAATTAAAGTGCCTATATTTAAAATTATTTGAAACATTACTACTGCTACTAAGTTGTGTGCTACAGTTGTGGCACCACTAAACCAACAGCATTTCTTCATTGAAAACAGAAAACTCTTAGTCAGACCTTTAGCTTTATAATATTGCAACTTCAACAACAACTGGTGTTATTATTGATGCTTAATTGCCTAATAAATGTCCTGTAATCAAAAATGGTGTGGCTGCGGCTTCATCGCCATGGTGCGAAGCGACACGGGCGATGAAGCCGCCCCCATACCATTTTCCCCTGCCCCGTAATTGGGAAATGTTACATCCGCCCCTGTCACTCATACAGCCGGGACAAACACTCCATATGAGCCAGACCCTTCTCAGTGCTGGCTCCAAAACTATGGAATGAACCTCCCTTTGCACTCAGAACTGCAGATTCACACCCAATCTTGTACCGTAGCCTGAAAACTTGCCTCTTCAGACACAGACTCACTTGCACTAGCCTTGATGACTGCGGTGTATTGGTATGTGGGTTGATCCGGTACTCTTTGTCCCAACTGACTTACTGTAGTTTGAGTTGTGGTTCTACTGTGCATGCTCACAGAAGTGCCAGTAGCAATGTTTTGATGATCCCTCTTGTGTGTGTATGTTTTGCTGCTACTCCCAGTTCATATATAAAGTGATTTAAAGTGTGCTATGCCTTTACATACATAACAATGAGCATACAGGCATAGGCATATGAATGCAAAGGCTAGACTTATGTAGATGCAGATAGTATATTACTTAGACATATAGCACATAGTGTATGGTCATAGCTTCACTGTACAGGTATTTTACTGTTATTTTCACGGTTACTGTTGTAATTATTAATGCCTATTTAATAGTATTTCTATATTTGATGATTATTGTTCTTGTTTACTCTAAGTCGTATTGGATTAAGAGCGAATGCTGTGTCTACATTGGTAATTGTAGGGTATATACTTGAGTTCTGTACTTGAGGTTATCCTTTTTAACATACATGTTGAAAACTTTCACTTTGGGTATATTTTGGATGCCAATAATACGTTTGCACTTTTGTACATTTTGAATAACAGACTTTTACTTAGTTGTAACTGAGTATTCCTACCATAAATTTAAAATACAATGTAATGCATAAATGTGCCCTTTATACCACTTTATACCCACTGAAGCCTAAATAACCACTCAAATCATGTTTTTTTTTAATCCTCTCCCAGGATTCTAAACCATTTCAGCTGCAATACCTAAATTAAAAATGTTAGTCCTTCCACCACTGGGCGACAGTGGAGGTGTGGGTGTGTGGTGGTAGAGGAGGAGGAGGGGTAGGGATGGTGTTCTCCATCCAGGGGACAGGTGGGAGGCCACAGGTGCAGGCAGAGAGGCAGAGGTCTGGAGTATAGTTGAACCCCACACATGGTGCATGGGCTCTGGGCCTGCGGGCCAACACAGCTCCCTGGCTGGGATGCAGGCAGGCAGGCAGGCAGGCAGGCAGGCAGGCAGGCAGGCAGGCAGGCAGGGAGGCGGGCAGGCAGGCAGACAGGCAGGGAGGCAGGCAGGCAGACAGGCAGGGAGGCGGGCAGGCAGGCAGGCAGGCAGACAGGCAGGGAGGCAGGCAGGCAGGCAGGCAAGCAGGGAGACGGGCAGGCAGGCAGACAGGCGGGCGGGCAGGCAGGCAGGGAGGGAGGCGGGCATGCAGGCAGGCAGGCAGGCGGGCATGCAGGCAGGCAGACGGGCGGGCAGACAGGCAGGCAGGCAGATAGACAGACAGACAGACAGACAGACAGACAGACAGACAGACAGACAGACAGACAGACAGACAGACAGACAGGCAGGCAGGCAGGCAGGCAGGCACAACCTCCTACTCCCTCTGTTCCCTTAGTTAGGGTAAGTTATGAAAACCTTCAAACTACTGTAAATAAAAACCTCTGAATGTTACCAAGGAATTTATTCATCAATCGGATTCTAATAACATCCATTCAAAGATTGGAATTCAACTCCTGACATGTGGGAAACCTCATAAAAACAGGTCAAAGTCGGGGTACCATTCGGGGGTACCAGAGATCTACGAGAATTTGAAAGAAGCAAGTGTCTGTATGCAGGGAAACAGCTGCAGCATCATAGTACAACCAATGAAGAGGGGAAAAGGCAAAATATATCTATTTTTGGCTAAAGAGCTACCTTTATTATCTGTCTGTCTCTCTCTCTCTCTCTGTCTGTCTCTCTCTGTCTCTGTCTCTGTCTCTCTCTGTCTCTGTCTCTGATTGATGATTTACCTGTAACCTGCGATGTGACAATAAACCTCATTCAGCTCCTATATTATTCCTCAGTCAGCATAAATGTACGTGCATGTGTGTGTGTGTGTGTGTGTGTGTGTGTGTGTGTGTGTGTGTGTGTGTGTGTGTGTGTGTGTGTGTGTGTGTGTGTGTGTGTGTGTGTGTGTGTGTGTGTGTGTGTGTGTGTGTGATGGTGGGAGTTCTGCCAGTGTGCGGTCTGAGTGACATTGGCCACACTGTGGAGTGTTTGAGGGCAGCAGTGATGCCAGGATGCTTCTAAATAGAGCGTACAAGTGTGCAATCTACATTTTCCCTTCATGGCCCGTCTTCACAAACACACCCTGGCTATAATATATGAGCATGTCAAAAAGAAAAGACAGGGCTCTTTTAAACAGAACAAAATGGAACCATGGTGGCATCTCAAACAATAATCACTCTATGGCCAGTTGTGATTCATTTTAACAGGATTAATGTTGTTGTGTTTTGTTTGATATACAGTACGTTGCTGTAGTAATTCTGTCGTTGGCCAAAGAGTACTTTGTATTGTAATGTCTTGTATTGGCATTTTTGCCTGTGCATATAGACAGTGACGTCGCAGTGACGTCACCGCCCATGTTCCAGAAGTGAATTCCCCATTCATTTTCCTCATAGACTTTTCAAAAATGGTTCATAAAAACACGATTGCCCTGCGGACAAAACCAACTTGGGTCGTGACGATTAATGACAACAAACAATAAATCATAATCACAATATCATAATTTTGTACAATCTCAGGAAAATGGGTGGAATGAGCCCTTCTCAAACCCCCCCTTTGGGGTGAGGTTTGTTCACTGTCCAATGCCAATCCACATACATTTAACAACTGTTGCTATCCAGGTCAAGCTTTCCTGGTCAAGCTTTTCTAACGTGCCTATTGGACAAGGCTGGATTGGGGAGGGACTTAGTGAACGGCTAATTCTCCCTCAAGTGCTGCAACGTTTCGATGTCACCTTTTGTCACTATTTACAAAAATCAACATTATGCTTGCATACAGAGCAAGCCTCTTCGCAACACACTGCCTTTTGTCATGTTTCCTCAACACCAGCCCACACACAAACGGACGATGACACGGAACAAAGCCTCCGTAACTCGAACAAGGCGCTTGGAGTGGCTTTGTCCGAGGCACGCTAATTTCATTATCGTCCGAGCTCGTTAGACTTGATTCACCGCGATATTTAGCAGGCTTTTATACTTGAGATGTAACGTTTTGGTAATATTCTTGCCGGCGAGCAGAAGGACAAAAAGTGCTGTGGGAAGCTAATTAAATGGGGAACATTCCAGATTTTAATCACTGACTTGAGAGGAAACAGAACCGGAGAGGACGGAGCCAAATGTCCCCCTTACCCGCTAAACAGAATAAGAGAAATCTGTAATGTATTTAATTTCCTGGAAAAGGTCCTCTTGCCGAGGGTTCAAAGGAAAAGCTGAGGCATTTTAAATTAGACACAGCACCCTCTACCTCTTCACTGGCTTTATCAGTAATTGCATTACTCATCTCTAAATCATACACTCCCACCATCAGGATTAATCAACTGAAAATTGGCCACATAGGGAAAAATAATTAAGGCACAAGCCTTTCATCGAATATATTCACATCTAAATGTAAGATGAAATGTTTCGAGAAGTCCTTCCTACTGAGCTCGCCGACGCTTCAGGTCACTGTGTGTGTGTGTGTGTGTGTGTGTGTGTGTGTGTGTGTGTGTGTGTGTGTGTGTCTGTGTGTGTGTGTCTGTGTGTGTGTGTGTGTGTGTGTGTGTGTGTGTGTGTGTGTGTGTGTGTGTGTGTGTGTGTGCGTGTGCGTGTGCGTGTGCGTGTGTGTGTTTTCTTTCAAGGTCACTCTTGACGACCAGGAAATTTAATTCCACTGAAGTGTAATGTGGTGCTGAATGGCTTGATAAGAACTGCAGTGCAGAGTAAAGTATTTGATTTAGTGGTTTGCACAGGACATAGCCAATAGTTCACATCTGTCTCTCTAAGACGGTCTCGCAATATTGTCTTTAATTCTTCTTCAATTGACATAGACAGTCTGTACACAAACATAGAGACAGACTCCGGGTTACAGGCGGTAAAGGAAATGTTCAAGAAATATCCAGACAGTAAGCGCCCAGATGCAGAATTGGTAGAATTACTATATCTAAATCTGACCAAGAATGACTTTGAATTTAACAATAAATTTTATCTTCAAACAAAGGGTACAGCTATGGGAAAACGATTTGCTCCCTCCTATGCAAACATTTACATGGCTCTATGGGAAGAAACGGCTCTAAAAAAATGTAGACTTAGACCCACACAATACTTCAGGTTCCTCGACGACATTTTTGGAACATGGACTACAGAACAAGAGTTCCAAGAATTCATTAATATATTAAACACACACCATAGATCAATTACAATCAAATATGCGACGAGCACAGAAAAAAATGATTCCCTAGATGTTAAAGTATTCAAAGGACCAACTTTAGCACAAGCGGGAAACTGGATCTTAAAGTTTACTTTAAAGAAACAGACACACATGCACTTCTACATAAGACATCTTTCCACCCACCACACACCTACAGAGGTATAGTGAAATCGCAACTTCTAAGATTCAGTCGCATCTGTACACAACAAAGTGATTTTAAATTAGCATGTAAAACTCTATTTAATGCCCTGAAACAAGAGGACCTTTAGGTACACAAGGTACTGAAACAAGAGGGGTACACAAGGACCTTTCTACAGTAAGAAAAAACTTTGACACCTTTCGAGAGGTGAAGGAGAGAGATGAAAGACCCCAAATTGCTCTAGTAACCAAATATTCAACATTAAGCAAAATAGCTAGCATGAGAGTTAAAAGAAATTTTACAAGAAGGGCAGAAGATTCACTAGAGAGATACAAAATTATAACTGCCTACAGAAAAAATAAAAACTTACCTAGTCCAGAGCAAACTTAAAAGACGGTACTACTTTAAACCCAAATTAGTAGTGAAAAATAAATCAACAAACATAATGATAGGGATAAATCAAAACATAACAGCGACCACAAAAAACTGTATCTATCTAATCACATGTAACAAAGGTATTCTACAATATGTAGGGGAAACCAGAAACACAATAGCAGACAGACTTAACCAGCATAGATATAACATAAAAAATGGCAAAAGAAATGTCGCTAATAGTACAACATTTTATTGGACATGGAATTGGAGCAATGGAAGTATGTGGATTGGAATGCAACCAAACGTGGACAGAAGGGGAGAGAAAGTTTGCAGAAAAACAATGGATTTTAAAACTTAATACAACATTTCCCTAGGGTTTAAACCAACACATCCTCATGCCTAAAAGGCAAAACTTGCCTTTTATCCAGACCATGGATAAAAGGACCATGTCGCCTTCTGAGACCCTCGTAAAAGGACTTCTATGCCTTTTCTCTAAAAAGGCGTTCCGTGCCTTTTCCGTCAGAAGGCATAATGTGGTTAGTGATTTATCGGAGAGCTCTGGGGTATGAAGGAGCGCTTGTTTTATCTGCCGGCTACTACTAGTAGGGCGGGGCGAAGCATAGTTTTACTGAGGTTATGTTTAGGGTTAGTTACCGCATAAAGCACCGTCTAACTCTCACCCTAACCTAACTCTAACCCTAAACATAACCCCAGTAAACCTAAGCTATGCCTATACCTAATCCTAACCCTAAACTTAACCTCAGTAAACCTATGCCTAAACCTAACCTAACCATAACCTCAGTAAAACTTCCTTCGCCCCGCCCTACTAGTAGTAGCCGGCAGATAAAACAAGCGCTCCTTCATACCCCAGAGGTTGCCGATAAATCACTAACCACATTATGCCTTCTGACGGAAAAGGCACGGAACGCCTTTTTAGAGAAAAGGCATAGAAGTCCTTTTACGAGGGTCTCAGAAGGCGACATGGTCCTTTTATCCATGGTCTGGATAAAAGGCAAGTTTTGCCTTTTAGGCATGAGGATGTGTAGTTTAAACCACTATATAAGATAATTAAAATTAGTCATCTCAGACATAAATAGACTCTTCTTCAACAAAGATGGCGAATGCAAACATTCTCTGTATTGTACTCATACATAATGTTGTAAGATACAAAACATTGAAGTCTTATACCACAAACCTAAGCTTAACCCCAGACCGCTGGGCCAATGGCCGCGACCGTGGGCTTAACGGTCACGACCTCTGGTCATGGTCGCAAAATCATTTTGCCCCTCTTGGAGAATGCAGTAGACAGGTGGAGGAGAACAGCTCATTACGGCAGTTTCACACTCTCACAAATAAAGCGACGGTAGAACAGAGCCACAGTACAGCGTGTCACGGTGACAACAATCGCATGACCTCAGAGCAGTGTTTTATTTTGGGTACAAACTGCCACAGTGGGAAAGCGGCTTTGCTTTATTTAGTTTCCAAACCGCACAAATCCCCATCCAGCTCCTAGTCGAGCCGAACGTTCCCGTAACGGCTCTGACCGCGGAGACCGCTGCCGACCGCCGCTAAACAGGTGTCTGCCGAACCCACGGACCCTCTGTGTCAGCCAGGGAGTCACAAACATGGACGAAACTATTGAGAAGGAAGCCATGGGGATTTGGCCTCGTCCGTCTATCTGAAAATAAAGCACAGGAGGGTGGGGAGGAGTGGTGGGGAGAGAGTGGGGAGGAGTGGTGGGGAGGGGGGGTTGACAGAAAGAGAGAGAGTGCATCAATGTTTCCATGACAACAGCCTCCAAAAGGGGAAAGGGGGAGAAAATAGTGAAAGGAAGAAAGAAAGTGGAGTCAGCAGGGTAACTGCCAGAGAGCACTTCCTGAACAGGCTGGAGATTACAGCACATTACAACTCAGCAGAGAGAGAGGGAGAGGGAAAGAGAGGGAGAGAGAGAGCAGTAAAGTAGGTTGAATGTGGGTAGTAAGGACAGAAAGATGGGGGCTTACAAGGGAGGGAGAGAAAGCTGGAACAAGAGAATGAGGGAGAATGAAAGAAGTTAACTCCCCATATTCTTCAGAATTAGCACACACAGACACACGCACACACATGCACGCGCACACACACACACACACACACACACACACACACACACACACACACACACACACACACACACACACACACACACACACACACACTCGTCTTGTAATAATTGCCTTTCTCTCATGACAAGCAGCATTAGTGTCTTTCATCTCTCGGACACAGAGAGGGGCTTTTATCATCTCCTTTGTTTTGCTATTAATTAGCGAGAGGCTCTGGGCCAGACGTGCACAGTGGTATCTGGATTCAACCCTAACGTGACGTCCGTTCATTCATCTGACCGTCCCGCTGTCCGTCCTGATACTGTACACACTCATTGTTTTGGGGAAAAAGTATACTGTCTGATATTGTGTCTGTCAGGTGGAAAACTTGTATGTTTTTCATGTACAGTATGCCACCAAAAGTGTTATTTTTCTACGATAAAGTAAACTACTGTAAAGAGTAGTTTACAGTAGTTTAGTGCAAGTTTGTGTTTGGGGCTGCAGTGTGGTAAGCGTCCCTGCTTAAACCCTCCAAGGTCCCAGTGTTGCTCGCATGTTAAGCACTAAATAAATAGTAGAAGCACATACTGGAAACCTACCGTACCTCTATACAGTAATACTTGTAAACACTCAGTGGAAGGTCATCCGAAGTTCCGAACAACGACGTACGGTAGACACTAGACACACATGTACACAGAGTCACAAGTGTGCACACACACACACACACACACACATAGCGTGCACACACACACACACACACACACACACACACACACACACACACACACACACACACACACACACACACACACACACACACACGCATACCCCGCACAGGCGCAGACACACAGCAGAGAGCAAGCAACATTGTTCATGAAACATTCATAGTCATACCGACAAGTTGAAATTTTACTTTGTGAAACTCCTTGAATATCTGGAAAACAACATGCATCATCAGAAAGCCCAAATTCTTTGCCATATTTTCTGCAGAGCACCGTAGACATTGCACATGTTTTCATCATCATCATCTGACCGATGAGTTGCTAATATGGTCTATACCATGCTGTACAGTGAAATCCTTGGTGAAAATGTATAAAAAGACAGACGGAGCAAGGTTGCTCGCAATATATGAGGAACTCAAATGAAAAAGGCACAAGATGAAATATAGCCCTGATTGATTGTGACATTTCTGTGAATTCGGACAGGAAAATGGAAACTGTGGCCTTGCATTAAATGTACTGTAAGGGTACAGTATATTGAAATGATTATGAATTCACAGCAATAAAGGAATCCATATTCTGTGGAGAACATTAGCCGAAAATGTACAGAAGATCTCTGTAGTTTAGTTTCAGTCTGAGCCATTTGCATGAGAAATGAGAACACTTGCTTGGTGCATATAATGTTTACTGAGATGGCTACATGAAATATATATAGTCAATATACTGCACTTGAATCTTACAGTGCCTTTCAGCACAATGCGTTGTGAGTTAGCATTTGTAAAATTCTGCACTTAGATTTGTTTTTGACAACTTGTGTTGTTGTTTCTTAAATATTTTATCCCACAGTTTTGCATCCCTTTTTTTTACTGTGGCAATTACTGTAATCCTAGACACTACGCACCCTCTGCCAACCTGGAAGGCAGCAGACTGACCTCATGCCTCCTTATATGCATGAAGAGTCGGAGCTGCCTTTCTTTTCAGCAGACGGTTGAATTCCCTGGGCCGGACATAGCGTGTCTAGAGACTTTCTTTCTGGTCAGACTGAAATTATTTCAGTTGACCAGAAGGAAAAATAAAACATATCCCCCCTGACCATTAAAATGAATGGGCACAGGAGGGGATATCAAAGGCAGACGCACGGTGTTTGCCTCATGCCTCCATGACTTTCATCATCCTCTGCTTCATGGAGGTTTTAGGAACAATGTGCGGTCAGGGCTTGGTGAGGACAGGTAATTTCAGGGAGGTGATTACTTCTGTGTTTGGCAGATAAACCTGTGTTGTTTTTACTCGGGCGTTGTCAGCAGGCGCCCCGCCGCTGCAATCTGGACCCGCATTAAACTTAATTACTATCTGCATTCGTCTGTGCGAAGTTAGAAGGGGCGAGAGACCTGATGATCTCTCTCTCTCTCGCACTCTCTCTCTCTCACTCGCTCTCAAAACTATGTTTTGGCTTTCACGGTCACACTTTTCTCACTCAACATCTTTCTCTCTCACTTTTTCACTCACTCACTCATCCAATATCTTTCTCTCCATCTACTGTACTTGCTCATTATATTTCATCTTCCCTCCTGCCCTCCCTCTCTCTCTCAATCTATCTCCCTCGCCCCCCTCTGTCTCCACGCTGTATGAAATGGTTTTCTTCTCTCATTATAAACAATGAAGCAGACAGGATTGTATTGTGCTAATCTCTGCACCTGTGAGTTTCAGTCAGAGCTGGCTTCATCAAACACCAGCGCCTGATGCAGCTGTTCGGCTTCATCCTGGAACATTTGCGGCTCATGAATTGTAATTCTCCAATTAAATCCCACTTAATCTCATTGCTACTATAGTGCTGATTCTGTCCAGCAGTTTGTGAGGTCTGATTCAGACCATAGCATGGAGCAAGTCTCTCCTAGGCGGTCTCCTCCATCTTTCCTGCGTAATAAGTCAAAATATAATGTATAGCGCCGACTGCCCACTCACCATTTAAATGTATTGATCCGTGGATCAATGTTGTAAAAGTGCAGGTCAGCACCTTCGGAGTAAAAAAGTCAGGACGTACACATATATTTTCATTACCCTACAATAAACATCGGAATGAAACCGTTTTTCATCCTATTAAGCGAGACACGCGGCGGCGGCCCGTCTGTCTCTCCTCCCTGTGTATAGCATAAACGTAACCCTGTTAAAAAGAAGCATTAATTGATACAAGGCCTGTAAAGCTGCCCCTGCATACCATTATGACATCCTAGCTGGCCTGTACGCCTGCGGGCCACTCAACAGCAGCGCCATCACCACAACACTGCCTGGTGCTGTTTGGGAAAGGAGTGTTGAGAGAGAGTTAGAGAGAGAGAGAGAGAGAGAGAGAGAGAGAGAGAGAGAGAGAGAGAGAAGAGGGGCTATAGATGGATGAAAGAGTTCTGGGGTGGTGGAGTGGAGTGTGATGACGGCAGACAGTCCTCACGCACGCACACCTTCTCAGGATGTAAATAATTCAGTGATTTACTTACATTTGCACCTTGTTTTTTTTTAATTAAACAATCCGAAGATAACTGGTAACAACACACCTTCCATAACACACTAATCTGAAATAAATGTGAAAAGTTAACACTTACTCCACCGGCATTTTTTTTTTTTTTTGTAGGTAGCTAATGACAGCGATTTTCATATTAAAAGCATATTTCATATTTCGGTCTATGTTTCCGGGCAGACATTGGAGATCGGCGCACAGGAAATAATTCCGGTCCGTCTCTTATTTGGGTTGGCAAGATGAGGCTAGCTAGCACTGCTACCGCCCACCAGCATCAGGATCGAAGATTGCCGTAGATCTTCGGCAATGGCAGCAGTCATAACTCTATTTGATAAGCGTTGGACAAGCATAGATCGACAATGGCAGGAAAACGATTAACTTATAAACAAAGCTATCGGTAAGTTGCAAATGTCTAGGTAGATTCTGGTCAAAGGTGGTGAACCTGCGTGGCAACACCTGACAAACAGGTGTCAAACTACACAAATCCATGAGTGACAGCACCTGTACTTGAGTCAACTGATGATGGCCCCTGACATGTCCCAACCTCCTCCTCCATTTTCAGTGTACGGGGCACACACAGTGGGCTGGACCACCCCTCCCTACCAGGGGAGAACTGACCTCTTCGTGGTGACAGAAACCCCCGGACCCTCCAGGCAGCGGCAGCGGTCCCCCTGGCGCTGATGGACGTCCAGGTGGCTGGCTGTGAGGCTGAGGCAGAACCTATTAACAGACGGACGGACGGACGGACCCCCCCAAGGCCCCACAAGGTGACCGCTCAGACACAACACAGCTGACAGGAGCCAGCGGCCACAGCAGGTGTCAGCATGTCACCACCAAGAGCCCCATGTGTACACGGGGCAACTGAAAGGTTTCACAACAATGAAATAGAATATATATAGGCCTACTAATGCTTAATTGTGGATAATCTTAGGTCATTCTCTAAAAGAGTCGCTTGTACGTTCTGGTAATTCACTAGTTGTCGTTCACCTAGTCAGTCTGTGCTCCAAAGGTTTTGTTTGTGTTTGTACATCGCTGAAAAAATGAAGTCAAATGAGTTCACGCTGCACTAAGTCAAATTAAATTCAGCTCAATACATTTAAATGGGAACAAATGCAAATGAGCTGAACTCGATCCAACGTATTATATTCATGCATGTAGATTAAAACCAGAGTCGTTCTGTATGCACAGCGCCGCTGATGCTCAAAGGGTCAAAGCACAGGGCTGGCGGTGCCAACACTGTGGCCTCCCACCAGTATGATGTGATGGAGACCACCGTGTCCATTCACACCTACAGGTCAGGGTCGGGAACCTGTTTTTAGTACCCACTTTCGCAAGAGTGAGGGGAGGGGATGGGGCTACAGCCCACACCGTGGTCACTGCAGTCAGCAGACTGGGCACACAGCACAGCACAGGTCCAACGACAGACCTGCACTTATTACTGAAAGCAAATAAAAACCTCAGCGAAAACAAAAGCCCAACACGAGGATAAAGAAACATTCAGTCCAAATGTCCAGTTTGCTATAATCTGCTATACTACTGCTACTTTAGTGGGTGCTGCAAGTTCAAATTTCTCGAGGCTAACTCTTATAAACTTTCATGACCGCATATAGCCATCAAATAAAATTATGCAGTGCTGTACTATATTATACTAATTAGTAAAGTGATATAGCCTTTCCGAGATTTTTCCAAGAAGAGTACAGTAATAACACAAGTTATGTTCTTATGACTAAAACATTATAGTGGCTATGGGAATGTTAAAGGTAGGTACACTAATTTACCCGAGAGAGTGTTTTCATTCTAGATAAAATCATAAAATGGTCTATGGTCTAATCTATAATGAAATAAATGGATGATCAAATGAAGGAGTATTGAGTCTTGCAATTCAACTAATTGTAACATCAGCCTTAGTGGTGCAAAAGTGCGTAGTGAAAACAGGAGCTGCGTCAGGGTCTCGCCTAATGCCACATCGAGAACAAGTGTAGATGTGTAGCATTACTGAAATGGATTTAACAGACAATACAGACACATTTTGGGGGCCCAAAGTATAGCTAAATTGTCAGATGGTTGCTTTGTGTTTATTGAAACATAAATACATAAGTAGCATTGTCTATACTCTAGTATTAACGTTCCTGTGTTTTGTACAACAAACCTTGTTCTGAAAATGTTAACATACTAGAAGTTTAGCATCACACGTTTCAATTGTGTGATTGAGGAAGCAGTGTTTATAGTACTTTGACTTCGTTGCGCAGCAAGATGTGGGTTTTTTGTGATGGGAAAAATTCAAACAAAGGGCAAGGAAAATAAGGAATTTGGGACGTTTTCATCAATATGTGGATATTTGGTGCAAGCTGCAAGTATGAACAACTTTTTGTATCTAAGGCTCTGCTTATGTGATGGATAAAAAGAAAGATCTCCCCTGTCTCTCACTCTCATTTCTCTGAGAGTCTCTCTCTCTCTCTCTCTCTCTCTCTCTCTCTCTCTCTCTCTCTCTCTCTCTCTCGTAAGTCGTTGTTCAGTTGAGCTCAATAAGCATGGATGGAGTTGCAAAAGAACTGTAGTAGTAGCGGCCGCTGCAGCTAGCAGCTGGTTGGTGCGTATTGCAGTGTTACGTGGAGTTTAGTGTCACCCAGTGTTCCGGGGCAAGCATGGTGCCCAATCACAAAGATGTTATATTCATACAATAGGTTATTTTGTGATAGTACCGGTAGATGCGCAATGAGTGAGTAAAAACCTTGCTGTAGTATAAGCAAGTTTGGTGTGAATTTTGGTGATGTTTGAGTGTGTTGAAGCATTCGGTGCCTAGTGGCAACTGCAGGTGTGGATTGTATTGGAGGAAAGTCTGTGCTCCCTCAGTTTAATATTATGCGGAAGTATGCGGTTCTTACGGATGCTTCAATAGGCCACTGAGCAAGTACCAGCTAGCGGGTTAGGCGGAGCTTAATGGCTCCGGTTCTGATTCTATGCTTGACCCTCTCAACTTGAGTTTGCAATTGTAATAACTGATTTGACAATTATGTTGAAATGCATGCCCACGAATAGGGATGCCAATATGGGACACAAATAATGTTTGATGTGACCTAAAGGAGAATTTAACTATTTCATTAATATAGCTTAGAGATGTTGTGTGGAAATATCAAAAAGCCCCCCCTTTCTGTGGTGAACTACATCTTGATGATGTCATCAAGATGTGTTTCACCATGTTAATCATTTTCCCCCCCTAGAAAACACAAGGAGTGTTTTTTTTTTTACTTCATTATTTCCACACAACATCTCTAAGGTATATTAGTGACATAGTAAAATGTGGAATTTTAACTATGCACCGAGTCTGGTCACAGATCAGACGCCGTCATTCAGCTCTACTCAGGTCTCCATGGAGGGTGAGGGGGTCATTGCCAGGGGTCAGGACAGGGTGGAGAGTTAGTTCCACTGGGGATTGACGGTAAAGGTTGGCTAATGTTTAAACCACCTGCCTTGTTACTAGGAGAAAGCCTCATTAGAAGATTTAGTATCTACTGGTATGTATATAAATACTGTATAGTTGCTAGTTTATAGGCAGACAACGTTTACTCTGCCACTTAATATGTATAATGATTCACTTCAGTTGACTTCAGTTTAATTTGCAACTAAAACGTGTCATGTCAATTTACTTCTGTAGAAATGCCATGCACTGAATTCACCTCAAACAGCACCAAAGCTATTGGAATTTGAACAGTTGGCAGTATTTAGATGAGACAAAGCCTTGGAAAAACAGCATGTTTAAACAATCTTTTTTTCTTGATGCTGAATGAGTGGAGTGAGCTGGACCGTTTAGAAAAAGAATGAGTGTCCATAAATATATGTCATAATGGTGCCGTGATGATCCAGGGCTCAGAGAACAGCCTGGCCTGTGGTTTCATGTCGGGTATCCAACCTGCAGACTGGCAAGCTGAGAGCTTCAGAGCAGAGCCAGAGATGGCCATGCATCAGGATGAGAGTCCCGCCAGGTCACAGAGGAGACAGAGGTACCTGACAGAGACCAGGTCCAGGCTCTCACAGCTGACCAGACCTGCGGTCAACTCACAGGCCAAATCCAGCAAATCAGCCAGGCATATTCAGGACACCTGTGCACCACCATGAGGGACATGGAGGGGGAACAACCTGCCCAGGCAGGCGGAAACTGAAACCGCCGAGAGAGGAAGTGTTCACGCTGTCTCCTAGGAGGAGCATACTGCCTCCTACGCTATCTCCACAAAACTCCCTGTGACTTCCACGTCCCACACTTTGCATGGACGCTCCCGTTCTCCAAGAGTCGGGGGAAGACGGCATGACCTAGTGCTCATCAGCATCATCCCAGGCCCAGACAACAGGTCATGGACAAAAGGTGTTTCTGCCAAACCGTGGAAGGAAAGCTTTGTCAGTTATTCAGAGCCAGATGATCACTCTGTTCACTGAGCCATAGACAAAAGCACAGGGAAAGTGTGTTTTTATATTTGCTGATATTTATAGCTGTTCCTCTACCTGCACCAGAATAATTCCCGGCTTCTGTGTGTTGTCACTTTTTCCATTGTTGTCTGCGATGGTTAAGTGCCATTCGGGACAAAAATCGCCCTGACAGAATGTTACACATAGCCTCTACGCCGTTAGGAATCACTGGAAAGTTCAGAAACATCAGAAAAAATCATGAATATTTTAATTTATAATATTATGAATTTAAAACAAAAAAAACATAATGAATTTTTCAGAACCCCCAGTTAGGGGGCTGAAGTAGGAAGGTGTGGCTATTTGGAGGTCCTTGGCATAGAAATGTTTGGGAATTTGAGCTAGACAAATCAAGCCCCCCCCCCCCCCAAACGCACACGTGTGCACACACACACACACACACACACACACACACACACACACACACACACACACACACACACACACACACACACACACACGTAGAGCACACCAACCCAACTTACCCCCTCACAATTTTGCTGTTTTAACTTAGTTAATAACAACGTAGACCCAGGTCTTGCTCCCTTGCATATTAAGGATTACATTATTCTTTATGTATGACAAGGGCCTGATCAGATAAAGCAATAGAGGTCTCATATCTGTTCCAGATGAAAATCTAAAGGAGACCAAGCCTTTAAAGGCCATGCACTAACTAGACAGGCAGCAGTGTCTTTTTTCAAATCTCTGGGTTGCTTTTATGGTGCACAGTGTTGTTGCTACTATTATCCCTTTTCTATTTCTTTATTCATAATGTTATGCGTCTCCCTGTTGTCTTTTCCTCGTGGAGCGCAAGCTGCAGAATGCATACAAATAAAGCTATTATCTGATTTTGAGCTTGAGCCTGTCAAAACGAACAAAGCCAAAGATGTGATACTGTTTAAGCAGAAGTAATAGATTCACAACTGTCAATATTGACTCTGAAAACAACGCTTTAGTCTGGCATTTACACTCAATTATGTCCAACAAAAATTCTAAGCAGGCCATATAGATTATGCTTTGACATCTGATGTGGTATTTCACAGAGGTTCAGTGAATGCAGCCTCTGTATTTCTGTAATTCTGTATGTAAGTTGAAAGATTATTATGGAGATCAAAATACAGGGCAATTTCTTTGGTCAGTCATTGACCCTCTTAAACTACCCAAGAGGCTGATCACTATGGTGATACGACTGGCTGATTTTCTGTTTTTTCTGGCGTCAAACACAAAGGGAAATGAAAGAAGCAGCCTGACTCTCAGGGCTGAGGGGTCTACATTTCATTATCACCCCAGCACTCAGCAGAAGCCAGCAGTCCTCCCTTCACACACACAAAAAAACAACATGCCAAACAACTTACTACAGATACAGAACAAGAGTGCATTTCATTTTGCCTCTAATTACGCTAATGGAAGCCCTTTTGTTGGCCCTGGCGCTTCCAAACCGTCAAGCTAAAAGCAGCTAGGCACTCCGCTAAAGACTCCATTGTGCTAGGTAAGCCCCTGGCTTACAGAGAGAGAGAGAGGGAGTCTGGGACCCACACTAATTAGTTTAACCCCCACTCCCTGCTCTGTGGCCTGCCAGGAGTGGGGTTTTGCCCAGTGAAAGGTGTCTCCGCAGGGCTCTCTGGCTGCGGCAGAGGGCGGACCGCCCAATAGAGTCCCACCGAGGAGGGTTAGGGGTCTGTAACCTATACGAGGCAGACACACACACAGAGAAAGAGATGAGCAGCGGCGACGGCGAGAGCAGATAGAGGTATCGGTTGACCCGCAGGGAGGTGCGACCCACTTTGTGCTGAATAAAAGGTCAGCTGTAGAGACTGACCCACAATCAGACCTCGGTGTACATTTCCTAAGTGTTTGGTTGAACTTATACAGTCGCAGGTGAGCGGGCCAATTGCCGACATACGTCGATGTATTCATTAAATGCAGCTCCCGAATGTACTGTATACTAATGTATACGGATGCATATTGATTTCCTCACCTGTACAAGTGATACAGTGCTAATGTATTACGGATGCATATTGATGTCTCACCTGCACGAGAGATGGTGAATCGATATTCTGTAGGCTCCTGCTATTCTATTTCTGATGTTTTAATCATGACCAAGCGCAGGGAAAGTGCGATTTTATATTTGCTGATATTTATAGCTGTTCTTCTACCTGCGCAAGAAGAATTTTCGTGGCTTGTGTGTCTGGTCACTTTTTCCATTGTTGTATGCATTGGTTAAGTACCATTCGGGACAAAAAAAGTCCTGACAGAATGTTACACATAGCCTCTAAAATCATGTATATAAGCTACGCCGTTATATATCACTGGAAAGTTCAGAAACATCAGCATTAGAACAGTGTGCCTTAATCTAGCTACTGTACAAATGTGTGCATTTTAAAGCATGCTAATACCACAGAATTTCCAGTATGTTGTACAAATGTTGCTGTTTTTGGCTGATTTTGTTTCTGCCTTCCATAGTGCCATAATGAATTAATTAAGCAATATTACACAAGAGGTTGTTCTTTATTGTAATTAATGCATGCCTGCACTGCCGTAGTCTTAAAGGTATTGTAAAAGAGCCACATATTGACCTTGATCAGTAATACACAAGTCAGATTGCAATGCATCTCTATAAAGAATAAACAAGAGCTTAAGGTAATATGCAGTACAATGTATTGTAATAAACATTTTACATTCATTTATTCCTGGCATGTAGTGATTACGTATTGTACGTGCCATGGAATCACAGCAAATCTTAAATATTTATACAGTTTAAAAGGGGAATGACAGTGACTCCCCCCCTCTTAACCCGGAAGTTTAATCAGCAGCAGTTATCCATTTTCATGTAAATGCAGCTTCCCTTCGCCCCTGTGTGGACATTGTCTTTAGAAGTGTTCACACCTCAGTGAACAGTCTCAATGGTTCCCACCCTGGTGTCGGCCATTTTCTTCCCAGCCCTTCGCCTTGTTTGAATGGATATTCTCTTGATGTCTCCACCTCCTCTCCTCCATGAAAGAGAAGGGAGAGAGTCTAATATAATCTCCCCTCTCGCTCTAATCAGGCCCAGCTCAGGAGGATTGCTGTGGAGCCGGGGGGCTCGCGCCTTTGTTGCTGGCCTTGACCGTATGGATTCCATTGGAATTCTCTGGCCAGGGTCTAGCGACCCGGGGGCTTTTTAATTTGCTCTCCATTGACTCACAGTTAATTGGGTCGTTTTTTGGAGGCGCGTCCACAGTTCAGCCCCCCAAGTTTTGGTGGCATTAAGTCCACACGGAGCTCTCACACGCGCACAAAAGATCTGCTGCCTCCCAGGATGCAGGCTGTGAGGGATTGGGATGCTGGGATATCGAAGAGTAAGATGCAGAGAACTGCAGGCTAACTAGGGTGGATCTAGGCATGGGCATGCCCAGTCTGCCCCACCAAACATGATAGCATGCAAAACAACCCACAGATATTTCAAATTAAAGTACTTATATTTAAAATGATTTGAAACACTACTACTGCTACTAACTAACTACAGCCGTGTCACCACTAAACCAACAGCATTTCATCATTGAAAACAGTCAGACCTTTAGCTTTATGCATGCTGCGTGTCTGTTGCAACTTCAACAACAACTGATGTTATTATTGATGCTTAACTTGACTAATAAAAGTCCTGTAACTTCGCGCCACGGGTGATGAAGTCGCACCCATACCATTTTCTCCTGCCCCCCCCCCCCCCCCCCCCTCCTGCCCCCCCAATTGGGAAATGTTACATCCGCCCCTGCAGGCTAGGCCCCGCCATTTACAGGAAACATGTAGGTTGTTAACAGGCTCCCTAAAGCCATTCATTTACAGGTCGTATGTATTCACCAATAACAGGGTGAGAATTCATTGGGTCATAAATGTTAATAAAACAGGATCTGTCAGTCTTTGGTTCCATCTATGAATGTAGCTATCTCTGCCAGGTTTCAAAGCAGTGGTGGATAGACAACGTGTCTAATGAATGGACCTAGAAACTCTGGGTGGGCCTAAGGCTTTTTTTTAAACCTATATTTTGTAATGACTGGTGGATGATGTCCAATTGTACAATATGATTTTATTTTTCTCGACATCTATTCGGCTGCTTTCTGTAAGCGG
Organism: Benthosema pterotum; assembly: GCA_039105355.1. Classification (NCBI taxonomy): domain Eukaryota; kingdom Metazoa; phylum Chordata; class Actinopteri; order Myctophiformes; family Myctophidae; genus Benthosema; species Benthosema pterotum. The sequence goes on from CM076978.1 coordinate 17,424,078, forward strand.
CACAAAGGAAAAAGAAACCAGGTGCACATTTTTGGCGCTTCTTGGATACGTCCAAAACCATTGTCTAGAATCAAAAGTGGCCACAAACAGGTGTGGCTGCGGTGTCGTGGCTGAGACGTAATTTGATGCTGGAATTCCTTGTTTTCGTGGATCTGACATGGCGGTCGAGCTCCCGGTCCAGGCAGGACCACCCAGGACAGCCCAGACCCACCCGCAGATTGGAGTTGCCACAAAGGCTGTGTAGGAGAATAAGTTCTGCCACTGTCTGTGTGTGTGTATTTGTGTGAGTCTCAGGCCAATCTTGCAAACCGCTACACTGATCGACACCATATTGCTCATTATCTACCCGTCTGTCTGCCTATCCATCCATCCACCTATCTATCCACGCTTCAATCCATAACCAAATGGACTCTGTAAAGGTCTATTTGGTTCCACCACCAGATTCATCATCACGCAGCACCGCTAGTCCAGAGATGAATGTGTCTCTGGAATTGACCCACGTGGTGCCTTTTAGCCATCCGGTGGGAGCAGGCTAACAGATGTAGAGTCCTGGCGTATGCACCGAGGTGTTTAAGTGTGTAATCATTTTGTTGGCTCTCTGGAGACTCACCGGCCCGGACGCAGGAGAGAACCGATGCTGCAAATTTGTGAAATCCCAGCAATTTAAACCGCGGCCCCATAGGAAGCTCATTAAAGAAGCTACCACACATCGATGGAGCGGTTTCCCCTTGCTGTTAGAGAGAGAGGGAGGGGTGGATGGAGAGAGAGAGGGGTGGGGAGAGAGAGAGCGAGAGCGCGAGAGAGAGAGAGTAGATTTTGCTGGATAATTGTATTGGTTTCACATCAGACAAAGGAACAGAGTGAAACAACAGTGGATAAGCTAAAAGTACAACCTCCCTCTCTCTTTCTCCTCTCTCCCTCTCCCTCCTCTGCCCGCCTTTCTCTTTCTCCGCAGTATACCTCTCTCCTTCCTCCTTTCTTCTCTTTTCGCTTCTCTCCTTCCCTCCCCCTTTTCTCTCTGCAGATTTTCTCTTTCTTCGCTTTTCTCTCTCCACCGTCTTCCCTCCCTCCCCTCACCTCTCTTCCTCCTCGACTGAGTAATTATTCCTTAAGCCCACCATCCCAGGCAACAACAAAAAACAGAATTGATTTCCCATTACGTGAGGCACCAGTTCAGCTGTGGAGCGTCCGCTCAGGGTGAGTGGGGAGAGAGCAGCCATGTCTAAAGCCCTTCATGGACAGAGTGTGGGAGCAGTCTGTGGGTGACGGCCTTATCGATGGATTCCTCAAGCTCCTTTCTCAGAATGAAACAGACGCCTTGCTGTCGCTGGCACACCACCACACAATATACAGTAACTAGAAAATGTGTCCTTCTGGGTACACCAGGAGACCGGATATTTATGTGAAATGTAGAGAAATGTGTTTCACTGGAGTCGGCCTTATGGTGGCGCTATAACTGACAGTTGTTCCTCTGCCCAATAGGAATATGTGTGCATAATTGCACATTGTGTTAATGATTTGAGGCATTTTGTCAGAAATGGACAAATATCTTGCAAATGTTGGAAGTGTGGGGAAGTGGACATGTCTGTATTGATCACGTGACTGTAGATAGTGTATAGCGATTTGCTATAGATAGATTTGCTTTGATTTTGCGATATGGACAAAATCTGTACGATTTTGTTGCTAAAATCGGCCTCATGGTGGCGCTCCCCATCCCTTTTAGATGGCCTAGTAAAGACATAAGACAGTGATAATAATAATACTAATAAAAAAAAATTCACCTATGGCCAAAATAGGGCGAGCATACATTTGTGTGTGTGTTCTGTGGTGAGCAAAGAGTTATTTAGGGTTACATGTACAGTAATATGATGGGGAGAATAGTGTATCAACAGGGATATAGAATATACACAGAGAGGCCAAAGAGCGGGATGAGGCTGCTGTCTCCTGACGGCTGACATTACAATGTCAAATTCAGTTAGCAGGACGCTAGCAGGCTAACGTCCTACATGGTAGCTCTGTGAAAACATGCCCTCCAGGGCAGGCCAAATATGACACTCTGGTTGTCTCTTGACAGCAGAGAGCTGCACATTCTCCTCCACTTCACTGGAAAATTCCCAAAACACGCATGCACGCGCACGCACACGTGCACACACACACGCACACACACACACACACACACACACACACACACACACACACACACACACACACACACACACACACACACACACACACACACACACACACACACACACACACACACTCTGTCTCCCTCTCTCTCTCTCTCTCTCTCTCTCTCTCTCTGTCTACATTTAAGTAAATTTACTAGCATAATGCAATTGAAACTGTTCACATTGTTCTGTCTGTAAATGTGATATATTATCCTATTATTCCTCCAACATCCCTCCCTCCTTAAATATTAAATATTGTGCGAAATGATGATGCATAAGAAAAACAGAAAGTTTCATCTCAGCCCAAACCTAAAAAACATTGAAAACTTAATCATAGTGTGGTGTGGTTGTATATGAAGTGTACAATGCAGACATAACATAAACTGCTGAGCAGCAGCACTTTCCTGGTCGGTGCCACGGCCCAGTTGGTACAGATTTGGAGACCAACCTGTTTTGCCACTCAGCTGAGCGGAATCCTGAAAAGATGCACACAAACAAACTGACTCAATAACTACCATCAACTTCTTCCATTTTGTCAGTGTAGGCTAAATATACACAGTTTTGTGGCAGCCTAACCATTACAGTTTTCTTGTAGTAATCTGTACTGTATGCTGCACAAAAATATACCTGCAAACATACGTATATAATTTTGTAATTTATAACAATTATATATGACCTACAAAAAATATCCATAGTATTTAAGTGGCTTGTATAAAAGGTGCCACTTTCAAGAGTTTGCATATAAAGTTTTTTTCCATATGGGTACAATGAAAACCCAATAAAAAGCTGTGCAGACACTATGCACCGAAGGGGAAGAAAAATGCTCCTGTGTAGGGGGGGCCCTTTGGCTGCCGGCGGCCCAGGGGCCCATCATTTCTGGATCCACCTATGCTCTTTCCCTTCCTGGCTGTGTCTTGGATTTGCTCCCACAGTGTCAGTTTGCTGGCCACTTGCGGGTGCTTGACGCAGTCCTCTGCCTCTGGCAACCACGTTCAGTTCAGTATCAGTTTATTTTGGTCATTACATTAACATTTTGAATGTTTTTCATTTGATCGTATATTATTTACAGTATGAGACCAAAATGGTTTAGGCTAAAGCCAGTTGCTTATTATGCTTATCTTTACGACAACAAGCAGACTGGAATGTAATTTTTTTTTTAAAGTTATGCATATATACTGTACACACGCACGCACACAAACAAACATAGAACCGTACATTGGGTGGAAAAAAACTAGAGAAAAACTCTCTCTGACCTTGCCTGACTCTATGGCCCAGCGAAGGCCCCTGTAGAGTTCGATATTTCCGATCATTATGTGGTCGGCCACTGATGTAACACTAAGATACAGTTGTGTGAAGACCCCCCCCTTGCCTTGCCTTCAGACCACCTCCCTCTCTGACGCATGGTGAACTGCTTCGCCTCAGTCTTTGGGCACCTTCGTGAGTATGGAAATGGTGCCGGGCGGTCAGTAACAATCCAATAGATGGTGACGGAGCCCTCGCGACCTACCCAAATTGTGGGACTTGGGGGACGAGAATTTACTGTTCAGTTCAACTTTAAAAGGGTTGTATTGCTTGTAAAGGGTAGACATCATAAGCTAAGGATCTAGGTTATGGTCATAACTACATTTTTAAAAGCTGGTATTATATACAGTAAAACGTCTCTCTCTCTCTCTCTCTCTCTCTCTCTATTTCTCTCTCCCTCTCTCCCTCTCTCTCACTAAAAAAAAGAAACTTGAAACTTTGGTCTTAAGTGGTTAATTTTCCCCTCAGTAATTCTGAAATTGTTTTATCATTCATTGTGTCATTTTTTCTGTAGTTGGAGACATCTCTAGAGACCCCATCAAGATATCTGATACTGTAGTCTACTAGTCTAGTCAATCGGGAGGTTTGCAGCTGTGAGCCTGTGAGCCAGATTTGTGTCTAACCCTCAATGATCGTGCAGCAGTATAATATTAGGGCAACAGGAAATCGTAGTATTTATCGTGTCAGAGAAGATTTCAGTGACTTGTAACCAGGAGGAGTTGAACTCAGTAGAAGACCACATAATATGCATGTATCCAAGGCTTTTCTTGGACATAAATTGATTAAGTTTATTGAGCCGTTTTTATCTTCTTTAGGAAATGTAAAATGTAAAGCTAATGAGTTGTGAGAGGCTAGACATTTCCTCAGCTAATAGCTATTCCCAAATCAATAAGATCTGGATTTCACTTTTTTATTATTATTACATTCCTATTCCTCCAGTTATTCATTGAGAGAGATATATTCTTGTAGTGACTAAAATCTACCGTATAAGTGTGTGTGTGCATGGCGTGCATGCGCTCATGTTTTTCCAGAACTCATCTCACAAACTACTGGACATATCAGCACCAAACGTCCTGTGTGTGCTGCCAGCGTAGTGTACTTCCATGAATTTTTCACACATGTTTTATATATTCCGAGATATTTCAACGTTGGAGTCTATAGCCACAGCAACACTTCTCTTGACAGCCACGAGGAAAACCATTCCAGTATGGTTCCAAACACTACTGTGAAGTCCCAAACTCTCCTTGTATGGTTCCAAACGCTGAATCCTCATAATTGGTGTTGACGAAGCGCCTGTGATACATGGACCTCATTACCTGTCGAGCTTCTGACCCCGTGTTGACACGACCATTTCTATCTCAATGGCTCTGATTTAGTGTCCCGGAGAACACCGTGCATGCTAAAACCTGCAGAACGGAGATGAAGTATAAATCTTCAAATTAACTCAAGCCCAGTTTATATTGTGCATAAAACAGCCAACCAATCAAAGCTGCAAGACATTAATGACACAGTGTCAGGAGGTATGAGCCAAGAGGCTCTCGCAGCCTGTGCGAGACATTCCAAATGACGTCCATGATCCAAAACATCTGGCTCACAGGCTGGGGTTTGCCTGGAGGGTGATTTATACGCCGAAAATAGCCAGAATGGCCTTGCTGGGCTATTTTTGGTGCGTCACACACTGCACACAACAAAGTGTAAATCAAGCCACACATACATCAGAATTAACTTTATTGTCGCATCACGGTTTAAGAGTACAAAAGTGAAATTTGTTTTTGGGCATGGTTCACATCACAGCGGCCGTGTTGTACATCACAGGGGTGGTCCTAGATAGGGGTAATCATTCTTATTGTTGATCGCAATACCGAGAAGGTTTTTTTTTTTTTGTTTCCTCTATACCAGGGGTTTTCAACAGGTGGTCCGGGGACCACCAGTGGTCCTTGAGAGGGTTCCAGGTGGTCCCCAGGCCAGGGTAATTGATGGAAAGTTGGTTAACCAGGTGTAACTCTTGAGAATGTAAAAATGAAACCAAATGGACCCTTGCGGGTCCATTTGGTTTCATTTTCACACTCTCAAGAGTTAAAATATTCATCATCTGAATTAACACAATTTAATTAAGAAGTCTACACTGTTTTGTTTGCGAAATCCAGCCTGGAATTGTGAACAAAACCAAAAGGTTTCTTTAGTTTTGGGTCTTTGGGGGTAAAATGTCATCAAATGGTGGTCCGTGGCTCAAATGTTGAATAAATGGTGGTCCCTGGTGTCAAAAAGGTTGAAAAGTTTTTTTTTTTTTTTGTTTCCTCTATACAAAAGCTCTTTATTTTGGGCATGATTATCGTACATGACATGACATTTTCAGATCCAATTTATAGCAGTAAACATCACAGGGTAAGTACAGGAAGTAGAGCCTGCTCATTCAGCCACATTATCCATTTTGTCTTTCAAGATTGTTGGCGTTTTTAGTCTCCCCGGTGTATTTTTCCACGGCATTTTTTTTTAAATAGTAAGACCTTCATTGAGATATCCATATCATGGAGTTCTGAATGGTCCATCTCAGATTTGTTGTGAAGTGATGTCATTTTCAGTGACACGTTTGAATAGCCCTCCTCCATTAACTTTACTTCCACCCAGACTTTAAGTGATTGGTATGCATGGATCTCTCCCCACCTCCTCCCACTGTGGTTCAATGCCCAGGTGAGGAGGACAGGGGGCGAAGGGTGCCCTCTGAAATGTGGACATTTGTGACTAAACTCCACCCACGTTGAGTCATCTCGGGAAATGAAGTTGTCAGTAGAGGGGTCTAAACTTGATTTTCTATGAATTTGAGAATTCTGTGAAAAATGACCTGAAGCAACTTTATTAGTTGTTTCATACTAAAGCATACATGAGGTGAATGTTAGACCTTAAAACGCCGTGTAAACATGTTATAATTGAATTAATGTGAACTGTAATGACAGTTCTGACCATTATTACCTCATTCCTCCGGGTCGCGATCGGGCCGTTAGCTTAATTAGCTTAAAATGCTAACGTTGTAATCTGATAAGTGCCTCTAGTTCTGTAAATATGCGATGCCCGCCGTCATCAACAGAACGCGGACTTCGCGTGATTTTGAGCTCACATAACAGCCAGGTGGCATTCCACATAACCTATTAGTAGCGACGTTCTGTTAGTAAATCCATGTATAAAATATCAAAACATTGGATTCTTCTTCGTGGCGTTTTTTTTAGAGCCGGAACTACGTCACTATTCTCAGAGGAAAACAGACAAAGGGTTGCCATGTTGGCTTGTTGGCTTGTTTTCCGTCCATGTTAACCAACATTTATTGATATTATCCTCATCTGTTTCTGGTGACTACTATGTGTGATTGTATAATAATGGCAGAAAATCACCCTAGATACATAGTATTTATAATGATAATGCATCACAATTATTGTTGTTGTTCCATTCATGCATACAAACAATGGACTGTGGGGATGGTTATCTAAAAAAAAAAAACGTGCAAATTGGCCAATGTACTCAATGTCCATAACAATTGAACTGTAGTAGGCTACTGTTGGCATTCCTGCACAGCATACTATTAATTATAGACATACAGTACATGTGCCTAGCAGGGTTATTATAGTTATGGCCTTTTCATTCTACTTTAGTTTTAATTGTTTTTTTTTCCTACTAGTTTTTACTTTAAGAAAAAAGTTATCGTTTTGCTTTTTTTCGTTAGTTTTAGTTAACTATAAAAACCCGGATGCCTAGTAGTATTTTTCAACTATACAATATTATTGGACTTTTTGGCGTTATTGGCTTACTTCTCTCCAAATACTTGGCAACAACAGAGAACAGACGGAGAGAGAACAGAGCCTTTGAAATAGACAGAGTTGCGACATTGAGGGGACAGAAAATATCTGGTCACGTGGTTCTAGTACTCGCGTGAGCCCATAGGCTCCAATGCATTCAGTAACTTCCGGCTGTCACTATTCGTTGTCACTATCCAATAGGAGTCCATGTAGAAGAGCCGCCATTGCACTGGCCCAATGAAGTGATCGGAGTTGGCGCAACTCTGTCTATTTCTAAGGCTCTGAGAGAGAAGAGAGTCAAGTTGGAGTTGGAAATACGTTCTATACAACGAGTGCGGCGCAAATAAGACAAACAACTAAAGTCTCTGGATGTTTATCTTTTATTATTACTACAAAACGATCTAAAATAAAGAGATCTAGGTGGACCGTTGCTGAGTTCAATGCATTTCTGCATAGACCTACTTTCGGTCCAGGACTTGTCTTTATTTGTTGACCCATTCTCAATACAAGTTTATACAACATACCCGCGGTAAATAATAAAAATAAGAGTCGCGTTATTTGTAGACTTAATAAGAACCAAAGTGCAGTACATATGAACATTAACCACGTTATGTTGTTTAATAGATTATTTTTAAAACATTTTGGAACAAGAGAAGCTGTTGTTGTGAACATCTGGGATAGGCTCTGGCCATTGTCACCTCCTTGAAAGTGGTACATTAACACATTGTGAACCACTAGATCAATACAACAAAAGCAAATACTTAATTTAATATGCATTAACCACTGTATGAATGGACACTAGTTAAAGGGGAATTCTACCCATTTTCTGTTACTGTCAATATACCTTTTTTTCCTAGAAATGGAGGTCTGGGGGAAAAAAACATTAGCATGGTGAAACACAACTTCACGACAATAGAGTTGTGTTTCACCATGTACACTTGTATAATGGTTACTATGTATAAGTATCCTTTTAAAGTAAAAATAGCCGTATAAAGGCGAAATGTATTACTATATTCATTTTAGCTACTATTATTAGGCTACTATTCAAACACCTTGACTCAACAATGCCCCCCCCAGTATTGAGGACGTGTTCTCATGCCCAAACTGTTCAACTGTTCAGCAAAGAAGAGGAAACAGCGCCCCCCTCAATGCCCAGACCAAGAACTACATCTTTAAAAGCCAAATTCTCAAATTCCTGTTTCTCTGCAAGACATTACTCTATAAACCATATCTCAAAAACTGGTGGGTCAAATTGCACAACCAATATGTCAAATTGTAGCTATGACTCTCTGCTTTCACATGACATGATAAAACAAAAATGAGAATTTCCTCAAAGACTCAACCTGGGTGGTGCTGGGACACATTTGTGGACCTGCAGCTGAAATGTCTTGGTATAGTGTCAAGAGAGAGGAGGAAAAATAATGATCTGAGTGGTTGTTTTGGCTACAGTGGATAGAAGTGGATATGTTACAGGACAACATTTATATAATAAATTTGATTTTGAATTCTTGGTGGAGGGGCTTTAAGATTAACAAAGGCTTTCTTTCCAGGCAACAATAGCATTTTAGAATATGAGACACTATACTACAGGGAGAGCCATTTCAGCATTTTTTTTTCACCTGGCACCAAACCACTGCATAATGGTATTAGTAATAATCAAGCCATTGTCACATACAGTACAGTGTTTGTTACTAGTATAAAAGATACAACATTTTGTAGACAATGTTGCTGAGCCAGGGATCTTTCAGAAGTAATCCACTAAGTGTATACTGGCTTATAATGGAGTCAGTGCAAGAGGCTGAAAAAAGATGGAGAGAATAGTCGGTAATCAGTATTTCTCTCTCTCTCTCTCTCTCTCTCTCTCTCTCTCTCTCTCTCTCTCTCTCTCTCTCTCTCCTCTCTCTCTCTCTCTCTCTCTCACTCTCACTCTTTCTCTCACCCATCTCTGGGTGGGAGAGTGGACTGGGAGGTCTATAGTCGAAGGTCAGCTTTTTTTGTTTTGTTTACATTGAGTGCCAGGTCGCTCTCCTGTCACCATTGCACTAGGTTTTCCCACTTCTCTCCTGTCTCTCCTGTGATTAATCATCATCTGTGATCGTGGTGTTGTCTGCAAATTTGATCACTTGGTTGGAGCTGAACGGAGCCATGCGGTTGTGGGAGTACATTTTTTTAACCTTGGAAGCAAACAAACTGCAAATATAAACAGCGGCACTTGTCAAGGAGGCCATTACTAAAAGCAGCTGTCTTCTTTGAGGATAATGTACCGGTAGACACACAGGGACAGGAAAAAGCATGCACCTTCGGGCATAAATAACTGCCAATGTCACCGCTGAGTGCAATTATTCAAGTACAGGAAATACTTTGAATGCAAAGTTCATCTTTTTCTAGGAAAAAAAACTCCAGGCAGAAACATGACCTTGCTCTCCTAATTTGACTGTGACGGACAGTGCCGGCAACAAACGCTACATCCCGTATTCATGCCCGAGTCCCTCCAGCCCGTCCTGACTATCACAGCAGGTCCGACGTGCCTCTGGGCCCTGCTGAGATACTGGGTTTCATTAGAAAAACTGGCTCCACGTGGGTTTAGTTGGTGCCATCCATGTATCACCTCCCGTCTCCCTGTCTGTGTTGGGTCCAATGTGAGACACTCCTCTGGGCCATGGACAGGCTAATCAGTAGCCTCAAACAACAACATACAGAGCACTGGTTCCCAAACACTGGGCCCTGGGACCCATTTATGGGTCAGGGACCAATTATATGTGTCGTGTCAAGAGTCGACTCATGTAAAAACCCCAAGTTATTTCCCTACATTTAAAATATATACAGCCTGGCTAAAGCCAGACCAAATCAGCTAGCAAAAAATGCCTGTCAGGAGATTGGTCAGGAATAGCTCGATTGTAAACCCATTTCCTACTCAAGGGAACTGGGGTGGCCAATCATTATAGGTCACCCTATTATTACATTATTCAAACCTGTTTGCATACTGTGTCCTGATTAGCCACCCCGATTTTCTGGAGTAGGAAATGGGTGTACAAATGAGCTATTCCAGACCTATATGCTCACAGGCAAATTTTTTGCCAACAACTGTATATATATATATATATATATATATATATATATATATATATATATATATATATATATATATATATATATATATATATATATATATATATATATATATATATAATATACCGTATATACAGTATCAATAGATTCTTTCTTTCTTTCTTTTTTCCTTTTTTTGTAATATAGAACATTTCAATAATTGTATAACTGTCAAAAGTTCACAAACAAAAAAAATCCATGAATAAGAATTGATATTAGATACAACCTGAAGGACTAATGTAAAGTGATGCACGCAGGTTGGTCTCCTGGTGGTGCTCAAAAAGGCAGAATTGAAAAATCCTTTCCTTTTCCTTGGCCTGTAGGGAGTGTATAGACATTTTGTGATGCTTGGTATTATATGTAACAATGGAAAAACGGCCTGCTATAGTGCCACCATGAGACCGACTTGAAAAGGGTCAACTTCCTCCTGACCCTAGTGGGTATGGCCGTGAAAAGTTTCACATAAATCACACGATGTGTTCAATCAATACGGAGAGTGCTGTAAATATTGGAAGCCAACACAATGGAGTTGGAAAAATCTGAAAGACATGTTTCGTTGTATGGCTATATAGGCAGGCTGTGTATCAATTTGTTTGATGTTTCATCAAAATCAGTATGTGTACAAAAAAGTGTACTGTCCAAAAATGTGTTTTGCAAATACAGTACCGGTACATAGAACTGTGCACTACATAGCACTGAACACAACAGTGAATCGGATTGCTAATCAGATTTGAAACACGTTCCTATAGGTGGATGGAAATGAAATTTCAACTGATTTCTAAATGTGCATGGACATTTCAATACTGAGGCAAATTTATACTGCGTTGTACGATAGAGCTGTTGCTACAGCAACCAATGCTGATAGGTTAACGTCTCACTGAATCATTCTTGTGTTATGAACTTGTAGATCAGATATTTTAAGTGACACTGCAATATGGAGTAGGTCTATAATTTGAGGTTTGCCGCACATGCCGATGTTGTTATGTCGTTGCCACAGCAACCAATGCTGATTTTGTCATCGACCTCTGATTGCACCAAGTCTGATATCTTTCAAATAATAGTGTGCACAGTTTGGAGAAAGCCTAATCAGGCCCGGATGTAACATTTCCCATTTGGGGGGACAGGAGAAAATGCTACGGGTGCGACTTCATCGCCATGGGCGATGAAGTCGCACCCGTACCATTTTCGTTACAGGACTTTTATTAGGCAAGTAAAGCATCAATAATAACGTTGTTGTTGAAGTTGCAACAGACACGAAGCATGCATAAAGCTAAAGGTCTGACTCAGAGAGTTTTCTTTTTTTGAATGATGAAATGGTGCTGGTTTAGTGGGGCCACAATTGTAGTTTTTATTTTTATTATTATATATTATATTTTATTTTATTATTATAAGCACTTAAATTTGAAATACTGTATCTTTGAAATCTGGTTTTTGCATGCTATCATGTTTGGTGGGGGCAGTCAGGGAATTTAGGGGGGCTTTGCCCCCCCCCCATGCCCATGCCTAGATCCAGCCCTGAGCCTTATAGTTCAGTGGTTGAAGGTAGAAGAGAGGACATGATGATAACGATAACGATGACGATTACGATGATGATGACGATTACAATGATGATGACGGTGATAATGACGGCGATGAGACAGAGGACAGGAAATGGGCAGAGGGAGGACACAGCGTTGGGCCGAGTGTGAAATTAGGAAATGCTTCAGGTAACGCACAAGGACGTCCACGGAGGATTTTTTACTGACGCCACCGTTTGCAACATTCATTCAAAGTCAAACCGCATCACAGCAAAATCAGCTAAAATCAGCACAGCTATTTATTGTTCAGCGTGTGTCTTGTGTGACTTATACGGACTAAAACGAAAAGAAAAAAAAAACAGTCATGAAATTCCTCAGAAGTGCACTTCTGATCCCTGGACATATTTCTATTCTTTTCTTTCTCATTCCAGCCCCCTTTTGTATCGCAAGGCTATCATTAGGCCCAGGGAAATGGATCCGTTCAGCGCAGTGCAGTGCTCAATAACGGCTGCCAACTCATAATGGCACAAAAACTGAAGACACAGGGAGAGGGAGAGGGAAAGAAATCAAGCCATGCCTTGGCAGAAATAGGAATCAATATGCCTGGAGAAAACCGGGAGACCAAAATGAAATTGAGTAAAAACGCGGGGAAAATCGAGGAAACCTCCTTTAGTTACGCTCAGTGTCTATGCGCTCGTGCGCGTGTCTGTGTGCGTGCATGTGTGTGTGTGTTTTCCCTCCCTTGTTCTTTTAGAGACGCTTTATTTCCCTCCATTTCCAACACGGTTCCTCCAGCCGTGTAATGTGGGAACAAATCTAGAATATAATGGAGGGCGGAGGACGGACACAGATGGCTGCTGGCCGCCGCGGCCCATTTTAACCGCTAATGACACACAGGGCCCGCTCGTCGACTCAACTGGCTCCGTCCAGTTTGCAAGGTTTCGTATGCGGTCGAAACACGCGGTCGGGGCGTTTTTATGCACCGGTCAGCGGACACGTCTTTTGGCCCCGGGCCCGGCCAGAATCACCACATTTCCTAGCATCTTCCACACACACACGGTTTAAATATAGGACAGTGATTGTAATGTATATCGACCAGGAAACGCTGACGGCGTTGGAGGAAACAGCGGGACGTCGTTCCTAACAGTTCTGTCATCTTCTGTCAGCTGCACAGCATAATTGTATCACTTTCAACCAGGCCTCCCTATTCTGGCCACGCATAGCCCTCATTTTCTTTTTCTTTTTTTCATTTTTATAGAAATTTTCAAATAATTGCTATAAGCCATTTTTGCTGAGTGGTTAATTGTTGTAATTGTTAATCCTGTGGGGAAATTGCTGTTTCACCAGCTGATGCCTGCTCAGACGCCTGACTCAGTGGAATGGCGGCCAGGCAGGAGGTGAACCAGTGACCTTGTGATTACGGCCTCTCTGCCCACTACGCTACGGCGCAGCCACCCTATAAAAAGACTGCAGCGTGGCTCGGCTTTGTGGAGGCTTTGTGTTGTTAGTATTGTTAGTATTGTCGTTACTGTTACTCATTGTGCCTGTGATTTATTTTTATCTCCTCAATCTCGGTTTTGAAGCAGTCCGATGAGGTTATAGGATTTAGAAGAGAAACAGTGAGATCATTTTGTGACCTCACAACTGTTTTAGGAATGTTTAGATGACCAATTTAGAAAAAGGGGGGGGTCATTTTGTTTTACAAACTTTTGGGACCTTTTTGCCACGTTTTTAAAAAACGGTTGCGGGAAATGATTTCACCCGTCCTAATTTAGAAACCTCTATTCCTCGCTGAGAGGGATAGATACATTCAGAGATAGACAGCTCACGTCCACTGTGTCTGTTGCCCAGAAACAATTCCATCTATCAGACAAATTATGTCAAAGCACGTGCGAGGTTCCAAAGAGCGGTGATAGGCGGATGGAAACTGGAAATCACCTTAATTTCCAACACTGTATACCGTGGTTTACACAAGCTAGCATTTAGGACTCGACTGGAGCCACAGCAAATATAAAACAGTCAAGTCCTCGGAGAACTTTGTTCGTTTTGGCAAGGCCTGCCGAACCTGGGGAGGGTTGAACTTCATTCTGAGTGTGCTGCAGGCTTAAGTGTCTCTGATTCGTGAGAACTCAAAGAGAGTGTTAGAGCATGCATGTTCCAGCAAAGGTCATGCACTGTACTGTACCGTACTGCAGGCGACTCTATGTCTCGGCAGATCAATCCGACGTGAGCTATGTCTCACGCCATGACAACCTTCTAGACACATTCGCCACCAAAGTTATTTGAAACTAACAGTTATTTGAAACTAATAGCCTCTCTTCCTCCTCTTCATCTTCCTCCTCCGCTCTGCTGCCGCTCTAAGCCGCTGGACAGCTTCTGACAGCTGTATCTGCTTTTATTTTCCTTTTACATGTGGCCTCCTTCTTCGTTTCCAGCGTTATCGTCCCGCGGCACGCTCCGTTTGTGTGCGGCAGGCGAGGCGAGGCGAGTCCCCTGGCAACTCTATCTGTCGGACCCCCGGAGACCTTCCTCTATACTGTACTTCCTCTTAGGTTGACGCCAGTTTATTCATCCACTTCAATGTTTGATAAGGCCCCCCTACCTGCGGGCTGTGTGTGTGTGTGTGTGTGTGTGTGTGTGTGTGTGTGTGTGTGTGTGTGTGTGTGTGTGTGTGTGTGTGTGTGTGTGTGTGTGTGTGTGTGTGTGTGTGTGTGTGTGTGTGTGTGTGTTTCTAGGTACAGTAAGTGCTCGAATAATGTAAGGATGGGTGGGTGTGCTAGGCTACACATTTCCGCATTGTGTGTGTGCGTGTGCGTGTGTGTGTGTGTGTGTGTGTGTGTGTGTGTGTGTGTGTGTGTGTGTGTGTGTGTGTGTGTGTGTTCAGAGGTGTGTTTATCTCATCCTCTTGTAAAGTGTGAATGAGTGGCGCACGAGAGCTTTGTCCTCCACTCCAGTGCTGCAACAAACTCTTTGTTTCTTTCCTTCTACTTTATGGTTCCGTTCACTTAACCCCCCCCCCCCCACAACACTCCTATCTATTCTTTGCATACCTTCCTCCTCTCTGTCCGCTCCTCTGATGCTGTTCTTTCATCCTCAGACGAACATCTTTGCATCCTGTCTTCTCGTCTTCTCTCCTCTCTTATCTCACCCTCCGTTCGGCTGTGCTTTAGACGCTTTCCTTCTAAGACCCCCCCCCCCCCCTCTCTCTCCAGCATACAGTACTTTTCTTTTTCTTCCTCTCCGCAGTGCAGACTCATGCGGAGTCACGGCGACATATTTGTTTGTGATCAGGCGCATATGGAAACAGAGAGTGGTCCAGCTCTAAGGTTGAGCCCAGGAGGAGGCTGCATAATGTACAACCATCTTGTTTTATTCCTCATGTAAAGAGAGCAGATGTCAATGAAACACTCCTGCATCGCCGGGAGCCTCCGTATAACACTTATTACCATTGTGTTCAGAACTATACCGGCACTTCCAGGCAAGAACTGAGTCTCACCCAGGGGCGGATCTAGGCATGGGCATGGGGGGGCAATGTCCCCCTAAATACCCAGTCTGCCTCCCCAAACACAATGCCATCCAAAACAACCCAAGATATTTCAAATTAAAGTGCTTATATTTATAATGATGTGAAACACTACTACTGCTACTAACTACAGCTGTGTCACCACTAAACCAACAGCATTTCATCATTGAAAACAGAAAACTCTCTGAGTCAGACCTTTAGCTTTATGCATGCTGCGTGTCTGTTGCAACTTCAACAACAACTGATGATATTTTTGTTGCTTTACTTTACTAATAAAATGGGTGCGACTTCATCACGATGAAGCCGCACCCATACCATTCTCTCTTGCCCCTCCAACATGTTCTCTTGCCTCCCCCAAATGGGACATGTTACATCCACCCCTGGTCTCACCGCTGCTGTGTGAGAAAGCTGTCCTTAAGTCCATCTTCCAATTTATCAACCCGGTGTCCCTATATCACTGGACCATGTCCATTATTAGGTCATATCAATATTCTCAGAAATGGATAGACATGTGTGATTTTTGGCGTTAATGGATGAACAGATGTTGCACATTATGTGAGCTTATATGAACTCTTTCCACAGTAGGGTTCGTACTGCTGTGTTATCCTAGTCTATAGCCTAGAGGTGAGTTTAAATGTTGTTTAATGCAATGAGGTAGGACTTTTCTGTTTGGATTAAGCATACAGTAGATAGGCTGTCATGAGGCAAATTCATTAACCTGCAGGTTCCATTAAAGGGTGTTCGGCCATCATGTAATTTCAAATGTGGACAAGAAACTTTAAAACATGTTCCAATGATTAGATATAAAATTCAATTATGGATCAATTAAAATGTTCCTCTCATTGACTTGCATTGTATTCTCTCACTCTTTTAGTACATAAACGCAAACAAAGTTGATTCAGACACTATCAAGCATCACTAAAATTCAAGTGTTCAAGTCAATGATGAGCATATTTTGAAATATCAATTTCTAATCATTGGGAATTGGGAAAAAATCATTTACACATTGTAAATTACATCATGGCAAGGTAACACAAATCGTGGTCAAGAAAGGTTGAGAAATAGCCTGGCTAAAGCCAGACTGAATCAGCTGTTGGCAAAAGGGCTGTTAGCATTAGGTCTGGAATAGCTTGATTGTCAATGGCCACTCCCAGAAAATTGGGTTGGCCAATCAGGACACAATATGCAAACATATGTGAATTCATACTGTGTCCTGATTGAACCTCAGTTCTCCGGAATAGGAAGTGGGCATACAATTGAGCTATTCCAGACCTATCTGCTGATAGACCTTTTTTTCCAACAGCTAATTTTTTGCCAACAGCTAATAGTTGAGAATGACTGCTCCAGAGAAGAGCACCTGCACAACAAATCCCTCCACCACCTGCAGGAGGAGCTGTTTCCCCAAGGCAAGTTCATAATACATGATGCAGGGAGCTAGAAGCTATGGTGTGTGTGTGTGTGTGTGTGTGTGTGTGTGTGTGTGTGTGTGTGTGTGTGTGTGTGTGTGTGTGTGTGTGTGTGTGTGTGTGTGAGTGTGGGGTTTGGGGGAGCGAGAGCGGCAAGTTGCCCGGACCAGGCTGCTTTGGACGCCGGCCATCCCGGAGGCAAGCTGTGAAGAAGTTCCTCGCGGTCTCCCCTCACTTCTCACACCAGCGTTTGTGTTTGTTTCATCCCCCCCCCCCCCCCCCCCCACCATCTGTGGCCGTAATGAAGCTGTCAGCGAGCTGTCATTCACTCATGAGCGACTGCGCCGCGCGGCGGGAAACGCTAAGACGTGGCCCAGTGGGTGGGTGTCGAGGAGGGGAGGGGCGTAGGCTACCTCCGCCAAGTCTTTGAGACGGAAGAAGGAAAAGGAGAAGAAGAAAAACTGACGTTTTTTGGCTATGTCATCATCAGAGTTTCCATCAACCTTCCGTATATAGAGATACAATTCTGCTTCAACAAAGAACCGACCATCATGGGCAAGAGGAGCGGTGCTGAACCGGCCCCTGTCGGTCGGTCGGGGGCGAAACTATAAATATAGTTGAGGTTTTGAAGGAATGAGTAGCCCAACGTTTAATCCCAGCATGTCTCAGACTCTCGCCACAATGGCTCTGCATAACAAAAGAGAGAGAGAGAGAGAGAGAGACAGAGAGAGACAGAGAGAGAGAGAGACATGGCTTGGCGGTGGAGGTGAAGTCATGGCAACAGCAGAGCACCAGGCCACTTGCAAGGGGAGGGAGTTCGATGATTCCTGTTACCACGACGCTATGCAACCGCGAGGCTTCTCCACGCTGTTGTTTTTGTGCGCACATAACCGAGCCTCCTCACATTCACCGACCCTCCGCAGACTATTGTTTTCACCAATGTTTTGCTGTTATCCCTCTTCCACGGTGTAATTCACAAGCTCATTGCTTTAAACACGAGCTGGAGGAGTTTGGGGGGGCGTACGTAAACAGGGGCCCTGGGATCAGAGTTTATTAGCTATAAATCGGCTTCCTTTGTGCGCGTTTGAAAGTGCAGGGTTGCTGCTTGGGGGACAAGAAGTGTTAATCTCCCACTTGCATGCTGCAATTTCGCCCAGCCAAGACGAAACCATTATTTCTGCAGCAAACTATATTACACTGTGCCTTTCCGGTGGAGCTCGGAATCTTTAGAGATGATTAGAGGCGAGGTGTGTGCACGCACGCGCCAGGGAGGAGGTGCGCGCGGAATAAGGGCAGCAGCCCCTCGACGAATTACTGCGAGGCGGCGGCGGAGCGACGCTGCATAGCGCGGCATGCTAATTGCCTCGCCATTACTCTTCCACTGTGTACGCTAACGCGGTAAATTTCCACCCCGTCTGCGATGTATGTCTGAGCATGTCTGAGCAAAAAAGGAACCCTCCATCTTAATTACACCGCTCGCTTTTATCTCCCGCGACCATAATTTCCACACTAATGTTATAATCATCCTCAGGCTATAGTTCTTCAATGAGGCGGCAGATAGCCAAGGACGAGGAGAAGGAGGAGGAGGAGGAGCAGAGAGACGAAGGACCAAGGAGAGAAAATGACAAATGCATCTGGAAGTGGCCTTCAGAAGCTTTGTGGGGTAGATCCATCGCCGTCTTTGCGGGTGTTGGTTTTTCCACTGCAGCCCGTTGTCGGGGATCGAGGCCGTGGTCAGCAGTTGCAATATAGGACGTTATTTGCGGTGGCCAAGTCGTGGGCCGGCCGGCCCGCGGGGTCGAGGCTAGCGAGCTTGGTCCCTGGAGCCAGCTCGGGGTTGTTCTGGGTCCAGGAGCGCCTGCAGCTAGGGAGCGGGGGCCCCATGCGCCGACGCTATAGCTAGATCGCTGTCCTTTTATGGAGGCGGAGAAAAGGGGCCGCGTCGGAGCCAAGGAGGCCAGCGGAGGCATGCCAAAGCTAGCAGCGGATCCCGCTAAGGCTGGATAGACACCCACAACCACACGGCTCAAAGTCCCTTCTCATTTAACCAGTGGCTCTTTCATTTCTCTAACCCAACGCTCTGTCACTGTCCAGCGCTCTCCTTCTCTCCAAGTCTCTCTCTCTCGCTCTCCTCTCTATCTATATTCCCTCGTTCACACTTTTCCTGGCTTGCCCTACTTGTCAATGTGCTAAACCTATTAGGTATTACTAACGCTGCAAAAATGTAGGGTAATGAAATAACGTGCAGGGGAATTACAGCCTTGCTCCCTGTCATTGGTGAAGATGAAGCCCGGTCTATTTATGAGCGCAGAACAAATAAACGGCCCGGCCGAGGCAACAGAGAGAGAGAGTTAGAGAGGCCTGGTCTGTGTCGTCGGCACAGCGCTGTGACAGCAAACACAAAGACACTCCCTCCTTATTGAGCGGAGGAGGAAAATGTGCTTCATGCCTGCGACGTAACCACCTAAACCCTATATATACTGTACTTCATCGTCCGGAGTCCCCCAGTGCTCTATACTAGATCGCTAGGTAGCTTTTATCCCATTCGCCACCATTTGCGGGGTTTGCAAAATTTCAACTGCATTTAAAAGAATCTTTTCAGAGAGCACTTGTCTAGCTGCGTCCTGCCTCTCATTCACAGTGTTCCACACATGCACTCTGGGGAGCGTTCCGAGTGCAACCGCAATCTTCTACTTTTGACCACTGAGCTGCTCCTCAGCGGCAGTTGAGAGTTAAGTGCGTTACCTAAGCGGGACACTTGGCCAAAGTAACATTTTCCCCAGATGGTAAAGGAACCTTTCACCACCTTACACCCTGGAGGGCATCCGTCCGTCCTGTCCTATTTTGGGCATGTCGTTAGACAGCAAAGTAAGCAAATTAGAAGTAAAACAGCTCCCAGAAACAGGACAAACATTATGGGCTATGAATACACATGTAGGCGTACATGTATGAAGTCCACGAGGTTCACGTACCGGCGCTCGCCAGAGAAACGTGTAAATCTGGAAATGAATGCAATACAGCGAAGGAAGGACTCTGTCATTATTCTGCCACTCATGTCCTCACTTCCCTCTTTGACCCGACAATGTTCTCTTTCCCTGGAGTGCCTGTTTTTATGATCACGCGTACATATATGGCTGCGTGCACACATACAGTACACACGCACATGCACGCACACAGAGCTAGCCGTGTTCATGCATGCCCATGTGCTTGTAACAGCCCTGGGGGGAAACGGTGGTCACAGCCTGTAGATCAGGAACACTCCAACATGGCCGCTTCGCCTGGCCGTGTCCTGCGACGATCCTCTTGTCCCCTGGAGCGCTGCGGCCCGTCCTCTGCAAGCGACAGAGGACAAACTATGGGGTGGGGGTACGAGGCACGAGAGCCCTGCATGCTGACATCGAAATGTAGGCTCAGAGGTACATGCACGTACTGTACTGTATGTGCGCGCACGCACACACCACACACACACACAGAACGTCCACAGAGCCATCTACTGCTGCTTGTGAATCTTGATGAGATGCGCTCTGTTTATGAGAGATGAGATGCAAATAAAGTTTATTATGTTAAACACCTTATAAACTGTTTCCCCTTATTACTATAAACGACTCCCTGTGTCTCATTAAACAGTGTCCCTGGGTTCACTCTCAGGACTGTGTGTGTGTGTGTGTGTGTGTGTGTGTGTGTTTTTTCCGAAAATAAGAGTAAACAAGTCAAGACGCTAGTGAGGACTGAGCAGGGTTGTTTCGCTCGGGACTGTAAATACATTAACTTCCTGCAAATATCGTTAGCAACTTCCG
The DNA here is from genome assembly GCA_039105355.1 of Benthosema pterotum. NCBI lineage: Eukaryota > Metazoa > Chordata > Actinopteri > Myctophiformes > Myctophidae > Benthosema > Benthosema pterotum. Next base: position 17,444,690 of record CM076978.1, read on the forward strand.
CAACTACTGGCACCCAGGGTGACATGGGAGTGAATGGGAATATCAGATGACTAGATCATAGATGGTTCTGATGGGTAGGTATAGGCTGCACGGTACTTAGGTAGGCAGGCAGGCAGGCAGGCAGGTAGGTAGGGAGGGAGGGGATGGACAGCATAGCCTACTATTCACTTTGTAGTTGTAGGGTTTACAGCTTCTGTTTCTTGTGTTTTGGCTGGAGTGAAACCCTACCCAGGTAGCACAATATACAGTATATGCTTCTGACAGCCACTGCAGTGTGGATGTGGCCTTCTGCAGGCACTCTCCCCTCAGTGTCCCCTTGGAGTGGTGCTGGTGAGTGGTGACCAGTGATGGGGATAACGCCGTTATTGATAACTTCGTTACGTAGTCAGATTAGTTTTATTAGTAACGGAGTAACCTAACGAGTTATTTTTGCAATTTAGTAGTTAGTTACTTAGTTACATTTCCAAAAAAGTAACTCGTTACTATAGTTCGTCGCAATTCATTTTCTTGAGATTGCCCGGTGTTGTAGCGTATATTCCTCCTTCTGTTATGGTAGAATAAGCCGACTGCACGTTGTGGCTTCATCCTTCTGCGAGTGATGTGCGTAGTTTACATTTTCTGTCTGCACATCCTGTAAATCCGCCTAAGAAATAAAAGTAAACCTACTGTCTAGCTGGTGTGTAGTTATACTCTAGTATGAATCTTTTATTTTGAAAAGGAAGAAAGAGGAAGTCCGCTGGCTGCTTGCGTAGTGAAGCAGCTACTGTATGCGCGACTTGCTGAAAGTTGTAAACAATGACGCCGTACACTGTTGGATTAACTTTTGGATTAACACGCGCACTCTCGATTGGGAATCGGCTATAAACTCTGGCTGCGTTATTAGGTGAGTAATGTTTAATTCATTGTTTGGCCGCCGTGCCTTGTCTTATAGGCCTATAGACTACTGTGTAGTTCATAGGCTGGGTTACGATGGGAAGAGAAGCCTGCAGGTTGTTGTCATTGCGCAGCGTGGAGAGGGCATCATTATGCTATCTGACTGGTTGTACCGCGTACAGCATAATATTGTCTGTAGGACTACTGTGGATCTGACATAGCCTACTCTGTAGCAACCTAGTTCATAGTGGGTGATGGGTGACATGGTGTCACTGTTGACTAGTTGTCGGTGGTGGTGGTGGTGGTTCATGTCATGTGTGCAACATGGAATGCGACTCATGCATTGGTAATACAATGCAACTAAATTGTGCATACGTTAAAAACAAAGAGAAAAGGGGTATTTTAATTGTGTTCAGGAACGGAAAATAACGGAAAATAATCTATTACGTTACTTTTTATAGAAAGTAACTTGTAACTTAACGAGATTAGTTTTAGGGGGCAGTAGTCCAATAACCTAACGTCGTTAGTTTATAAAGTAACGATACCCAACACTGGTGGTGACAGATAGCCACATAGGACCTTCCTGCATGGACTGCTCTGCTGTTTCAGCGGTGTGCTTGACAGGCAGGCAGACAGACAGATTTTTTTTCCCAACAGGTTGGCTTTAGCCAGGCTATTGACAGGGCTGGACTGGAACAATTTGGTCCAGACTGGCAAGTGAATTTGGCCCAGACTGGCCCACCACAACTAGTGTGCAGCAGTGTTATAATAGGTCATTTTAGTTTAGTTTTACTTTATTTTATTTGGTGTGAAAATGCTTATTTTTTAGTTAGTTTTTGTGTAGTTCCAGTTCCAGTTATTTTGTTTTGAGTCATTAGAAGTCATTCATTAGAAAATATAGCCTACCTATTAAAAACATAAACCTATAGCAGTAATTGTTCAGAAATATGACTTTGATCCATTATTTCCAACTTTGAATAATAAATATATGAAATTCATATAAATGTTGGTAACACTAAGGGTTTTCATTTAGTTTTAGTTAGTTTTGTGATGCTCGCAAAAGAATCCAAGATAGAATAGGATGTATTTGTCCCTCACTGATACAGGTAGAACTCCCTCTGGGAGAAGTCCTGGTACTCCCTATGGTCAGTCCCAGCCTGCAGACAGACACACCTAAGGGAAGGTGTTTCCGTTAGGTTGGCTGAAACATGATTTTTTTTTCACCCTCATTGTCGCTCGCCTCTCCAGTGGTAATTATAATCTGTACACATTGCTCCTGACCTCCTGACACCTGCATCAACCTCATTACGTAGACCAGCAGAGCGTGTACTCTTAATATCACTCAGTGGCATGTGGCCTAATGTAGACGGTTATGTGTCTTGGCTGTAATAATGAATTGAGATGTGTTATTTTCGGGAAATTGTTTTTGGCATAATAGCGAGGAATGCACAGGTGCAGGTTTAACTTTAATTGGTATTGCTATGTTTCCAATTACATAAAAGGACAAAATAGCAATCTACAAGCTTGCAACGCATTGTAATGCAATGCATGGCGAGCTTGTAAGTTGTGTATTTTCACTAGTTTTCTCTATATTTTCTTTTGAACATGATGATATTTTCACATTGACTGCAACAATGTAGAAAGTGCATGGTATCATTACAGTATATGAGTGTGAGTGTGTTCACAAGCAGAACCCTGAAGCGCTGGGTGATGTCAGCCAAGCATTCTGATTGGTCCAAGCTGCGGTATTATTTCTATTTTCTATATTAATTACTTGGAAGGTGAATTCAGTCTCACGTTGGTTCCCGTGAGTCCCTTCTCTTTACTGTGATTATGAATATTATGCAGCTGCATCCTCCACGTGCCCGCTGGGATATCACCGCTTTATTAATACAACATTCTATTTCCATTATGATGAGATTCAAATCATTCATTACCTCTGTCTCCCCCTCATTCCATGTAATTAGCCTTTTAAACACACTAGTCGTGAGCTTGTATATCAGCTAATTTTGGCGAACATTCCCTCAGAATAGGGATGCTGTGGTTAATGCTGTTAATTGTGGTTAGTTAATTCTTTCTTTCTTTCTTTAAATACAATGTTTACAATGTTTATTTTTTAAATATTTATCAAAATAGGTGATCCCCTCAATGCCTCAAGCTATATGCTCTACATATACTGTATTCTCTCTGGTTATATTAATTTTTTAATCAGATTTATTACCAAAATCATTTAATGCTTCTTATTTTCAACAGCCTTAAACGTTGCTTGAGTAAAATGACAATTGGCATTAAAATATATTTACAGTCCCAAAGCTAAAGCACTAGTCTAAATGTGTAGCTCATCTCTTTTCGAATAACCAAGTTGTTAATGCAGGTTTTATTTTAATCAAACTTACTAAAGCTGTCAAGTAAAATGTATGGTGGAGTAAAAGTAGTTGCCTCCAACATAGTTAATTTCCACCAGTGAGTCTGAGGTCTCCATGGGGGGCCAGTTGGCTCCCGTATTTAGATTGGAGGGTAGAAACTGTGGGCAGGGGAGAAATGTGAGACATGACGGGGGTCCTATTCACCCTGGGCTCTTCTTCTCACTCATATGGAGCTAGTGCTCCGTGCTCACTAACTAACTGCTTCTGGCTGTGAGGCATTCCTCGGGGGAAAAGAGTTTTAACCACTTTAATCCACTTTGGTTATTCCAATAATTGTCGATCAACAAGCTCACAACGTATATGTAGATCTGTAGACCCTCCACATGCAGCGTGTGTGTGTGTGTGTGCGTGCGTGTGTGTGTGTGCGTGTGTGTGTGTGTGCGTGTGTGTGTGTGCGTGTGTGTGTGTGTGTGTGTGTGTGTGTGTGTGTGTGTGTGTGTGTGTGTGTGTGTGTGTGTGTGTGTGTGTGTGTGTGTGTGTGTGTGTGTGTGTAAGTAAGTTAATGCTCTAACTGGCTCCAGCACGTACCAGACATCTCTAGAGCCACAATGTATTATTCCACTCACCGACTTAGAGCAAGTCATTAGCCAGTCATTATGATTAGTCAGTGTCATCTGGCGTAAAGTCTGTGTTTTCAAATGTTCATATCTTTAATAGCCAGACTTTCTTCCAGAATACTTTTTTTTTCTAGTTGCAGTTGAATAGCTTGTTGTGTATTATGTTAGTTTTTCTCCAACTAAATGTATTTTTATTGTGTTTTTAAACCTCCACTTTGACTCGAGCAATTTTCGAAACAGGAACTCTTTACTCCAAATATAAGTACACGACCATCCATATTAACATGTGCGTATGCAATATGAGAACTCCAATATTTCTTTGCTTTTTTCCCCCCACTTATGCCTAAATGTCATTTTGCACCGCTAACATTTATCAACATGTCGGTCCACTAAAATTCAACACTTAGACCTCTGGTTCCTAAAGTTTCTTGGCAGCCCCAACTCGAATTGAGGTCAGAACATTCCTGAGGGCGCCGACGTTTAAAACACATTAACATAGTTGGTTCACGTTGTCCTGGAGTCTTAGCCGAGTCCTATAGGATAAAATGCATCATTCTTTAAGAAGCCAAACTGCTCCTGTAATCTGGTTAATGTCCAGTCCATAGCAGCGAGCAGTGCGGTTTTACAGCGGTTTAGACTGGAGGCTATATAAGCTGTGTGGATCTGGTTTCCATTTCACAACAACACAGCGCTATCATTACAATCGTTAGTTTGATAACTTACCTTTCAACAGGCAGCGGGGGTTGTCTCTGTAATAACCAGGGTTTGATTTGTAAAAACCTGCAAATAATGGAGCCGGGACTCCAGAAGGACATTTTCTTAACCACTTTAACACCTCTTGTCTTAAAAGGCATGAGTTACTTGGATGGCTTTTTGCTGTCAACACCAGAGTCCAGAAGCTCATAAGTCTATTGATGCATCTGGGAACTTATTAGCAAAAAAAAAAAAAAAGAATCTCTGCTATTTGCTGCTACCTTTGAATTTGCCTCTGGGAGCAGGCCTTAATAGAATGTGGATGCACGTTCTGAATGGCCTTGTTGACATTTGGCAGTGCAGCTCAGAATCTGTTTTTGAGAGGTGTTTTGTTAATATACCCCCAGAATAAGCATGCTGGGGTTAAAGTTAAACAATGGTCTCTCTCTCTCAGTATCAACAGCAACTGATCTTGAAATGTCCTCTCTCTCTCTCTCTCTCTCTCTCTCTCTCTCTCTCTCTCTCTCTCTCTCTCTCTCTCTATATATATATATATATATATATATATATATATATATATATATATATATATATATATATATATATATATATATATATATATATATATATATATATATATATATATATATATATATATATATATATATATATATATATATATATATATATATATATATATATATATATATATATATATCCACTGGGCCAAGCAAAGTGGCCTGAAATTTTTCCAATTATAAAGGATGTGTTGCAAAATCTATATGTGGGATTAAATGTAGTTATTTTTTTAAATCCAGATGTCAGGTTAGGTTTCATTGTTAAATTGTGATACATAAATACCCCATAAATACCCCATGTCAGAGAGTTTACATTTGCCCAAAGAACAATTATTTATTTATTTATGTATTTATTTATTTATTTATTCAGAATGAACAGATAAAAAAAGTTTATATGTGAACTCTTGAAAGTGACACCTTTTCATCCAAAATACAATGGATGTTATATCTGTTTTGCATATTATTCTTATAAATTACAAACAATATGTGTTTCAAAAAATACTATGGATCTTATATATTTTTGAATGTCATATTTAATTATTATAAATCACAAAATGATATGTGTTTATATACTGTATGTTTCACTTTACAAAGAAATACTATGGATCTCACTATTAACTTCATTCTCTCACTTTCAAGAGTTCGCGTATAAAATATTTCCGCATATATGCCAAAAAAAAAAAAGAATATCCAGAGTAGAGGATATCAAAAGCAGAGGCATGCATCTCCCCGTTTTCCCCACAGCTAATCCAACCCTGCAGATTACACGCACCAGTGTGATAAAGAACATTTCAACGGGTGCTGTATTCTCATGTGCAGGGGGCCTTCTCCAGGGTCCCAACCCGGCTGTTGGAGCTGCCTGGCTGTCACTGCCTCATGTGTAGAGAGCTGTACCTATGCCGGGTGCGGTCTCTGAAATAATATACAAGTGAGCAGAGCGGGGGGAAGAGAAGGATGAGAAAGATGGAGATGGGGTTGACTAAAACAGAGGTGAAGAGAGGCTGAGTAATATGATTTAGGTCTGGAGTCTCTCAGGACCTCATGCAGAGCAACAGATGGTAAACTCTGAATGACTCAGCTGTAGGGCGCATCCATACGCAGTCCTCTACTGACACCTGCTGGTGAGATTCATAGATGTTAGATGCTGCAAATTTCTCAATGGTTTTCACACTTTATTGTGCCCAGTCTCAACACAAAAACAGCTTGTATAACATGTTGTGTTACTCTTACCATTTAAAAAAATATATATTGTTTATTTAGTTTATAAAATTATCTTAGATAATGGTTAAATACATATAGAGAGAGGAATAAATGCACCCACAAACACTTTCAAAACCAAGTCCAGGCACTCAAATTGGAGTAAAAGTCTTTGCAGGCTACAGGCTAATATTCACATGTCTCACGTGTTCAAGCCCATGTCTGCATGTAGAAGTGTCCTTGGGCAAGACACTTGACCCCAAATTGCTTCTCATGTGCTGGTTGTGCCTTGCATGGTTGCATCCTAGGTGGCATATGAATGCACTATTTACTGTACAGTATATTAATTACAGACCACAAGTAGGCCATGGCCTACTTGTGCACAACGCACAAGTTATCACTCTGCTGAGTGCTGATCTAGTTATGATTATATATTTCAATAATAATGGGAGTGGCTGTTGTAGCAATCAGGAGGTCAGCAGTTCTGAAGGTTGTTCTGAACATGCTGCTCCCATGCTTGCGGTTGTGTTTAGGGTTAGGCTTAGAGATAGGGTCAGTGATTTTGGAAGAATGAACCTTCGGACTAATGACATGGCACCGACCGGCATGCACTTCCCCCTGAGTGCCCATTGTGAGCAGCATCTGATCAGATAATACCACTACTAATGTGTGTTAGTCACAGAATTCCAAGGTACACCTGGACTTGTCTCAAGCAGCCAAACACATGATGTGCTTGCATGGGAACTGCTGCTCGGTGTGTATATAATATACAAAGTGGGAAGACTGATCTAAACAGAGGCGATTGTCTGTGACGTGAAGGGATTAACCCGAAACCCACTAGATCACTTTAGCAGAGCATTTGCTTCTGCTTTTAACCAGGCTGCCAATGAGCTCAGGACCGGCTTAATCAATCATCTTCCCGTTTTCTTCTAAAGATAGGGCGCGTCCCATTGGACTTCCAGGCTCGCTATTGTGAGTCTGTGATGAAGAGATCTCCACTTTGGCGCTTGGCTTGGCCATAATGATAAACACATGCGGGTCTTCCCACTATCTGGGCGAGGGCCCAGTTTAACTGAGACAGACACTAAACAATCTGTCACAGGGGCCACGCTGAGAAATGAGCTCCCCGCACACACATACAAAAAAGGGAAGATGACAAATTAGACGGAATGCGGGGAGGTGCGAGCAGATGGATTATGAACTATAAATGTATAACGAATGAACGGTGCAGGGGGGCTCAGGACTGCCAGACCCGTTCAATCAATCACCGCTCTAACAAGACAGCGGGCAACACTTCTTGATGTCTGAGAGATGAGAGGGCGAGACGGGGAGATGGGGGGACACCACCGGCATCTGATCCTATATCATGCGCTCGCAGGGGCGTGACACACACGGCACGCATGAGCGCGCAAACACAATGCGACACGCACCCAAAGCACAGACACATACACATGCACGTACACCACGTGTGTGCGCGCGCGCACACACACACACACACACACACACACACACACACACACACACACACACACACACACACACACACACACATACACACACACACACACACACACACGTGCTTGCGTCTTAGTATCAAAGCACCTGGGATGAATACTGTAGTCGCCATTATTTATTGTTTGTCTTGTCTTATGAACTTATTATGAACTCTCTCTATCTCTCTCGCTATAGCCCTCCTGTCTTTGCATTCTCAATCTAGTCTCTATATCTTCCTTCTGTCCCTTCCTTCCTCCCTTCCTTTTCATTTCATTTCATTTACTCAACAAAATCCCTTTCACTCCCTCCTAGAGTACATTTTCCTTTGTCAAAACAGACGTTGTAGGCTCACAATCCTCACTCACAGCCCACCCACCTGCCAGCCCCAGCCCCATACCGCCTCACACAGGCAGGCAGACAGCCATAGGCAGACAGATTTTGGGTACAGGTGCTGGGTTGAAGAGGTTTGAGTCCAGCGGGTCACAATGAGCCAACAGCTTCTCCTGCATACCCTGGAGGTCCTATTGTCAGGACCTTAGACCTACACTAGCAAGACTCCCAGGCATGGAGAGAGAGGGAGAGATGCGGGTATACAGGAGGGGGTGCATGCTATTGAGGTTCAGAGGCTGAACAATGACGCTGTAGGCTGACTCGTGCATGCACATACACATGCCTACACACACACGCACGCACACACATCCACACACACACACACGCATGCACGTACGTACACACGCACAGCCACTCCTCATCCCTCTCAGCTTCCTCCTGGCTCAGCCTTTATGAGAAGAGCAGTGTGAGTTTGACACGGCTATTATCCTTCCCTTACTACACCCCTCCTCCACCTCCTCCTCCCAGACTCCACTCATCCTTTCTTCTCATGCCCTCCTTTCTCCTGTTCTTCTGTCCCACAACAGGCGTACTAGGGCTCTCATATCCAAATGAAAGACTGTGTGTGTGTGTGTGTGTGTGTGTGTGTGTGTGTGTGTGTGTGTGTGTGTGTGTGTGTGTGTGTGTGTGTGTGTGTGTGTGTGTGTGTGTGTGTGTGTGTGTGCGTGTGCGTGCGTGCGTGCGTGCGTGTGTGTGCGTGCTCTGAGATCACTGACTGGGTCATACAGCCATGCAAACAGCAGCAGGACTTCATGGCTGAACTGGTCTGGGGCCAGTGGTTTGCCTCAGTCACTTTCAATTCTGGGGTTCCTTTTGTTCCAACCGACCCTGCATGGCGTCCACATGAGTCTCTGTGGCTCCGCCTACCTCTGGGGTTGCAAACCATTTTTACCATCATGTATAGTTTAGCCTACTGTACAACTACTGTTCACCTAGTGGTATATATTGAGCAAACATATAGACTCAAACCCAGTACCTGAGCTAAATACTCCTATACTAAATATACTCCTGGACAAATATTACTCAGTACAGCAAAGTAAAGATTCACCTTCAAGGTCAAATATTAGTCAATAAGTCAAAGTCTACTTATTATAGTGTTCAACATGTAATATTTATTATCATTTCATACATTGTTTTCATCTTAAACGGTAACGGTGCATGTATATGCATTGTGCAGGCATGTCCTCAAAACACTTGACAAAGTGATGCGTCGTCACTAAGCCAGGATGAGCCAGGTATCGAACTGGGAACCTTCCTGCAACCTGCAATGGCACCTTTATTGTCGTTCTTTTATCTTTTATTTCCTTGCTATGTGAAGGATCCACACAGAACGCCAATTATCACACCAATATAATAATGGTGTATCTCTAGGCTGCTTCAGAGCATTCTGGATCTCAGTGTCTGAGTCGTGTTCGCACAGATTGTTCCGAGGCATCACAAGAGCGCACCGCCAAAATACAATGCATTATATCAGTGCATTTAATGGTTATCTATCTGAAGTGTTCTGACAGAAATGAGTTCTACCTCTATGACCACACGACAGAGAGAGAGAGAGAGAGAGAGAATACAGGAGAGAAGGAGCGGGAGAGGGGCAGCCTGCAGACCGAGGAAACGTAACCAAATACAATAAGTAACACCTACTCACAGACAGCTTGTTCAGAAGAGTAAGAGAGGGAGAGTGTTGTTGTTGTGTATTGGCAGGCACTCCATCCGTGGGATTAGGACTCCAGAACAGTGATGGATCCCTGAGGAGAGGAGAGGAGAGGAGAGGAGAGGAGAGGAGAGGAGAGGAGAGGAGAGGAGAGGAGAGGAGAGGAGAGGAGAGGAGAGGAGAGGAGAGGAGAGGAGAGACCTCTTTGTCATCAGAGGTGGTAATGTTACAATGATCACATTTTTAGAAAATATTCAAAAATAACAAAAATATTGAAGCTACTGTACAAGCTAGCAGATCTACAGTATTTTCATGATTTGTCATATAACAAATATTCAGAACTTGCGTGGTTAATCCAACTCCAAAAAGTGCATTAGTTCCACTGAGTACCACAAATAACGGTGCCTGAAATACCATGGGCTGACATATATGTAGTAGGCTATAGTAAGCACTTTACAGGACAAGCCACCCTATATGCCCTCACCAGCAGACAAATATACAAACAGGACATCTCTGTCCAAAGAAAAAAGTGAAATGACCTACGTGGTTAAATATACTGTAGGTTACATAATAATACATGAATAAATGAAATCCACACGGCTCAGTGCTCTTATACAGACTACTAAAAGAGAACAGATTTCACATCCTGTTTAGTTTACAAGAGTTAACTCGCTATTAAGTGGTCCGGTTTGGCAGATATACTGTACATATTGTTTCCATATTGTCACGCTTCACTAACCTGATTCCTGTTTCTACAGGACATTGTCTGTATTTGTTTGAATTAACATGAACCTATAGTGATTAAAAAAAAGTGATTATGACTTTATCACAAATCTATTTCCACAAAACGCACCCAAGATTGTATTGGCTGTTATTCAGCCAATAGAATCTTGGATGTGTTTTGTGAGGCTGATGGTTGATTGAAGTTGGCTGAGACGCTGCATTGCATCCATTACTAAACACTTTCTGAACTGCATCCCTTTGCAAGACCAGTATTGCTCCTGGAAGTTGTTATAATTACACAGCTCCTTTTTTATTTGCTCTTATGGATGCATTGTTTATGCCACCCTGCGTGTGTTTGTTGTTTTGGAGTTCTTCGTTCTTGGAGAGCGTAAACTAGTGATGTAATCCACATGTAAGGGGATTAACTATAAAGTGCTGTGTCAGAACCAGGGGCGGATCTAGGCATGGACATGGGGGGGCAATGCCCCCCTAAATGCCCTGACTGCCCCACCAAACATGATGGCATGCAACCCAAGATATTTCAGTTCTTAAAATGATTTGAAACACTACAACTGCTACTAACTAACTACAATCGTCTCATCACTAAACCAACAGCATTTCATCATTGAAAACAGAAAACTTTCTGAGTCAGACCTTTAGCTTTATGCATGCTGCGTGTCTGTTGCAACTTCAACAGCAACTGTTATTATTGATGCATTACTTGCCTAATAAAAGTCCTGTAACTGAAAATGGTATGGGTGCGGCTTCATCGCCCGTGGCGCGAAGCGACACGGGCGATGAAGCCACCCCCATACCATTTTCTCCTGCCCCCCCCAAATGATAAATGTTAGATCCACCCCTGGTCGGAACCTCAACGTGGCCGTCGACTCTGCTGATGAGAGACAACTTTTGAGCTGATGGAATCACCTCAACCTCACCCTCCTTCTGAAGCAATAACATGCATGGACCGTGCACATAGGCAGGCGAGAGGGCTGGCAGCGGCGGCGATGGTGCCTGGTACCAGTTCAGACAGCTGAGGAAATTCAAAGTCTCCCTGTAAAGCCTGAAATCCTTCCTTCTACTCTGCTATACCACACAGAGAATTCTGGCAGACACTGTTTGTTATGGGAATAACTGCTCTTGGGACCTGCAGGCCCTACAGAGAGTGGTGTGCTTGGCCGAGCGAGCGTACCATCACCGGGGACTCGACTCCGCTTCCTGCAGGGTCTCATACTTCCAGGAGGAGTGTGAGAGAAGCTATAGCTAAAAAGTTTGTGAAGGAACCCCTTCACCTCTACAATAGTCTTTGGAGACAGAATGTTGGCTCGCACAAGTTCCAAATGCTTTGGCCTAATGGTCTGTATCGAAAGCTCCGAGAATTTGTGGAAAATCAAACAGCCTATAGCTCCCAACACTTCTGTTTCACCCTCGCAATCACGTTAATGAGTTCTACTGGAAACCAAATTAGCCAAACACCTATCTGCTTCCTGCTTAGCATAAATTGAAATTGACAAAAATGTTATATTCTAAAGATATTTTGAAATATATTTTCGTGCAGCGGAAATGAGAAAACATTTGCAAGGTTGAGTTATAGACTCTGTAGCTTAATTGCTTAATGCTGTCTGCCTTGAGATACTACCCCAGCAATGGACGGAAGAAAAAAAAAAAACTACCAGCATTGAATAAATTGCACCTTTAAAAACTAGGAGTAATACTGCTCCTGTACTCCTATCTGTCGGCTTCCACCTCTGTCTTTCTGCTATAGCGCCTCCGTGTCTCGGTCTCATCATCTCAATGTCTCCGCAACGCCACTGCCTGACATCTCAGCACTTTGTTTACTTCCCTCGCTGACTGCATTCCCTTCCCGGGGCTTATTTGTCAACTCCGCTTCCTCTCTCAAGGTCACCCCTCTCCTCCATCACTCCACTCTTCAATTTCTCCTCTCCTCCCCCTCTCTTCTCTCCCATACCTTCCCTCCCCATCCTGTCCCTTTCCTCTTCTCTCCTCTCCTCTCTTCTCCTTGTATCAATGCCAGGGGAAAGGCACAGGCTCTTGGCAGCTAAGGTAAAAATCGATATCCCTGAGCGGTCGCTTGCCTGAGCTCTAATATCCTCCAAACACCACCTGCCAAAATATTGATGCTGTATTCATGGCAGACACTTAGAGAGGGAGACATGAGAACAAGGAGAGGGAGAGAGAGACACGGCAGGCAGTCTGCTCGCCGGTGGGCCCTTAAGGAAAGAAGTCCGCGGCCAATATTAATACATGATTGATACATTTTTCTGCAGACTGCACTTTGCGCTGCTGGATCCTGCTCAGTTCTGCTCACCTCGGCTTATTTTTTAACTATAAAGCTCAACGAAAAGCTCTGTTTTTATTGATTAGCAGGCTATGGCAGGTCATTCACAAGACAGGAGCACAGATTATGTGGCAAATAAGCACACATTTGGATTAGTTTTGTCTTTTGTTTTCCAATGAGATATGGTAGACTAACACAGTAGAGGCCAGGATATAGCTCTTGCTTAAGTGAGTGTAAAAGTGAGTTTAACGCCATTTATTAATTTGCAATAAGACTTTAGATGTATGGGCTCTCAAGGCCAGAAAGTATAGTTCCACTGCCACTCAGTGGGCATTCCGTCATGATGATGACACATTAGGGATTGTACAATTACCCTTCGAGCATATGGCAAAAGTATTTGTAACTTTGACCTATGAATATACCTGAAAATAGTCCCATGACTTGCAGTCAAACAAACAAAAAAAAAATCCATCATCCTGATGCAGAAGAACAACAAGCAGTAATCACCATTCACTTGTATTTAACTAATTTTCCCAGAAGCCCTTGCAGCCAGGAGTATACGGCTTGATTTCCGGTTACGCCATCTCGACATGTCAGCCCATCTGGATTCCCAACATAATAATAGAGACAACTTTAGTGTGTACAAACACTGTGTTTGTAAGCAGATTTGTTTAAAAACAGAATCTAACTCCACCTTACCTGCACTTCATTGGCTCATTATGAATTTGCTGTGATTGGCTAAAACACTGCCTCACCCCACACAACCCCCTTCCCCCTCACAGATTAGCACCGCCTTTCCTGAGCCTGACGAATGTTTTGTTTTCAGGATTTTCTGACAACAACAAAATTCTGGGCTGTCTGCAGGATGAAGCAAGTGTCTGTCTGCAGGGAAACAGCTTCAGCATCAAAGTAGAAACAACATAGAGGAGAAAAGGCCAAAAAAATAGCTATATATCTATTATGATTTTTGGCTAAAAAGTTGCCTCTATTACCTTTAAACAACGGCAAATACTATGGAACAAATTCTGCGTTTAATGTGTTATGCAGATTATTCGATTAAAAAGTGGAAAACACAAATTATGCATCAAATTTGTCTTTCTGTGATGGGCATGGATGAAAATACCATTTCTAACACGGACACAATAATTAGAACATTATTCATCACGTGTCAGTGAAGTCAAATTAAAATGTCCCTTTCTTTAGACGGCTGTGGAGGGGACATTCACAACAGGTGCTTAGTATTCCCGGGATACGGGCAGAAAAGCAGATGGGGGAGATGGAGCCCAAAGCGTGTTTGGTCCTGTGCCGTCTGGCTCCCCACCCACCTTGCGCTGAGCGTATGTGACAGACGTCAGGGTTTGTAGAGGCACGTTGATGGGTTTGACCTCCTAACTCCATAAACGCTCTGAACTTCATCGTGTGTGTGTGTTGGGGGACAACGGGAGGAGACGCGGGGACACGTTGGTATTCCGGGGACGTGTGTGTGTGTCATTGTCCCCTGACATGTCTAAGGATTTGCATACAGGCAGGCAGAGAGGCGACGCGGACATGAATGGGCCGATGGGAACGATTGCAGTGGTTAACATGCAAATGACTCTGGTAATGGGCCTGGCGAGGTCACCGGAGGTCAAACCCTGTGATAATTCAGTGTCAGATTAAAGCGGCATCCATCTATAAAGGGATTGTGTGTGTGTGTGTGTGTGTGTGTGTGTGTGTGTGTGTGTGTGTGTGTGTGTGTGTGTGTGTGTGTGTGTGTGTGTGTGTGTGCGTGTGCGTGTGCGTGCGTGTTGTGTGTGTGTGTCTGTCCTTGCAGCTGGACTTGTTCCCTGTGATACATTGTGACACTCACGGCTCAGCGGTCTGCTTCTGCAACCCTGTCTGCAACACATCAATCACACAGGATGAAAGACTCACAGACAGACAGACAGACAGACAGGAAGGGAGGACAGATAGCCAAACGTAGGAAGTCATAGAGGAGGTAGAAAAATATACAAAGATGGCAAAGGGGGGATGTTAGGGGAATCATATTTTACGGGGGGCAGTTTTGTTTTGGAGCTGGCCAGTTCAGAAGGAGTCAAGTGATTTGCATATCTTAATGACTGTTGGTGTTGGTAGTCAACATTTTGGTGGCATGAGAGGAGTGAAATTATTTCCTTATTGTTAGACCCATTCGGGTTGCATGCGGTTTGTTGAACTCTCTCTGGTGTTGTCTGGTGTTAAGGACATATTTAGACAGGGGTACACGGGTATCTTGGAGGTGTATTGAATATACACCATTGTAAGATGCTTTACTGGGTCGTCAACCCTGAGCCATCCCAGCCTGTCAATGTGGGCAGGGGTGATGTGGGCTTGGGGAGCGAGGTCAAGTAGCAGCCTGGCCAGTTTGTACTGGGAGGTGTGTAGCCTTGCTTTCAGGGCTTTGGGAGGCTGTGATACCAAGAGGTGAAGGCATAGTCGAAGAAACCTTGAACTAGGGCCCTGCTTGGGCCTTCGAGGTGTTTTTGATGACCAGTATGGAGATCCTGTATAGGGATCCAAGAAAGAAAGAAAGAGAGAGATTTGGGCAGTCCATATGAAGTGTGGGTTACCAGGTTGTTTGGGGACAATCCATTTTTTATGATTTTTTTTTTTTACTTTATTGATACTCCCCCTCCTGCAGAGTTAAATGCCATGGCGGCCTCCCTCCACCAGATCTGTCTGCTTAGAGAGACGATTGATTGGTCTGCCATTTGATCCTCTGGCCTACGGTGAAGGATGGGGCTGACAGAATCATGAGAGAGTGACGACCTCCCCTCCTTCCTATACCCCCCCACCCCACCCACCTCCCTCTTTCTGTACCATCCATCCATCCATGCCCTCCTGCTGTCGGCCATAATGGTCTCGCTCTTCCCCTGCTAAGTGCCTCTTTAAAAACCCCGGGAATATGTGGCTTTTGAAAGGCGTTTTTAATGAATCCTGCCCATCGCTCTGTTAATTGTGCCAAAAGTCACACACATATACCTGTAAATATCCGCCAGGTCACTCTGCGGCTAATAGCCGGCATCCATAAAGCCAGACTTCATGCACTGGCTGTCGTATGTGTTGGATTCCTGCCCTGTGAATTGATTTAGGCGGAAAATAATGAAACAGTGAATGAATGCCAGATATATACGGGGTTACACGTGTTGCATATGCCTAAAACAGCAGAGCTAAACCTTGCGACACATCACATTGCTGATGCATCGCAAGCTGTTTCCGATGTGCGGCTATAAAGTACTAATCACCCCTAATCACCCTCAAATCACCCTCTCTCTCTCTCTCTCTCTCTCTCTCTCTCACACACACACACACACACACACACACACACACACACACACACACACACACACACACACACACACACACACACACACACACACACACACACACACACACACACACACACACACACACACTCATTTAGAAAC
This sequence comes from Benthosema pterotum, assembly GCA_039105355.1. Lineage (NCBI taxonomy): Eukaryota > Metazoa > Chordata > Actinopteri > Myctophiformes > Myctophidae > Benthosema > Benthosema pterotum. Next base: position 17,461,017 of record CM076978.1, read on the forward strand.
TGCGTCTGGTTCTTGGTTACTTAGTAACTAAGTAACCTCCTATAAGGCTCTGGTAACATAGAACCAGACGCAGTTTCTCTCGACTCTTTCCCCATTTAAGACAATGAACGCCATTTAAGACAGTGAATTATACAGTGAATTAAGTGCTGAATTATGTCCCCTATATTGGACGGCACGCGGCCCTGCAAATGTGTAATAACGAGAGAGGGAGATAAATGAACGAATCCCATATTGAATTAACCCCTGGGATCCAGGCAGCACTCATTACATGACGCACTGCGTACACATGTCAGGGACACGCTGCCTTAAGTGGGTGATTAATGAAAGAAAAGACGTGCATGCATTTAAAGCCTGGACATGAGAGAATAACAGACTATATAGGGCCGAGTACATGGATGTAAATGGATGGAGAGAATCCGCGAGGGCACTAACAGGATACCTCTGGATTATTATGTTTAGAGCACACGCTATCAATTATTCCAAGACACGCTAACATCAAAAAGGATTGTCTGGAGAGGTGGATGGAGGTGACCAAGAGTTAGTATTCAGAGAGAGTGAGAGAGAGAAAGATATTCAACAGTCTGCAATGCCACCATGTGGCGAAACCCAGCAGTCTTATAGGATGGCCATGACAAGATCCAGGGTGATTTATTGCAAAGGGCAGACACCTACAAAATAGGGTCTGGCCCAATCTGTCCTCGGCTAAATATATGCTTAATGAAAAAGTTCGTAGCCTTTTAAAAACATAATAAAGCATTCGATAGCTAGCTTCATTTACAGTCAATCATAGGTTGCGGTCCTCCAGAACAGAGGACAATGAGTTCTGTAACTACTAGACAAAATAATGAATCATTGTTGACCTAGTGGAACAGAACACCAGACAAAGTAATAGTGTGTGCGCATGCGTGCATGACATGTATAGCCTATAAGTATTTTACAAACTGCCAGAACTCATATTGGACAAACAACAAAGATGTTGAACATGTAAACATTCTATTCATGTTGATATAGGTGTGAAACTTGAACTCAACATGAATATAACTTCCCCTTCCTTATATCAGAGAGGAATGCAGGAGTCTCTCTTATCACTGCCACCTCCAATAACCATATTTATGTAGACAACTCTTTGGCTTGCTATATGTAAACGTCAGTATTCTAATCCCCAATAATCCCTTCCAAGAGGGTGATGGAGGACATGTGTGACAGGTAGAACCGCGGCTCACCCAGCGAGGAGGAGAAGGAGGGGTTTTGGAAACGCAGCCATCTCAAGAATGTTTCTGTAGCTTCACACAAAGTGTGCATCTGTAGGAGGAAGATGCGACGGCTTCCAGAGAGGGCTTAGTGTCGCTGACTGATGTACTGTTGACCTGGCATAATAGAGATACAGGGCAATGTCATCACCTCCAGTTTTACCCTCCTGTTAAGCACTTGAACCCCCGCCGTTCCCCACTTTGGGCATGTTGAAATCTTTAAAATGCTTTGGAAGATTTGGAAAACAACGCCGAAGGAGGTGTCGATCGAACCGAAATCGGAATGAATTTCTCAATCTGTGCACACCTATAGCTGAGGACAGATTAATAATACATACTCATTTATATGTGTACGTTTGGTATTACTAATGCAATTGGAAAGTAATAAGATAAGAAGGGATGTAATTGTGGTGCAATGGTGGCTTGTATGCCTTGGCCTCATAAATCCTACTGTCTGTGTTTGTCCAGAATGTAGCACTAGCAGTATACGTGGTGAATGAAGACTAATTTAATAAAATTTGGTGTGAGTTCACACAGTGACCATGACCTTGTTCATTCTCAAAGGACCACAGAATTTAACATTTACCAAAATATACAATTCTATGATCCTTTGGCTTTACTTGAGAATTTCCATTACATTTTGGTAACTGTACAGTGCATGTATTACTTCCCTCCACTGTATAAAACAGGTCCAGCTCAGTGAGTAGCACTGTCGTTCCACCTCATGTATCAACAGAGGAAAGTGGAGCTCAGTCCAAAAATGGATTAATGTGTGTGAGTTATATTGTGTTGACCTGAGTAACATTAAACACATGCTTGGATAGAGATATGATCTCATCACAGCCTGTTTAACCCTACGCCGATATCGGTTGTTGTCATGTGGGGGTGCAGTTTGATTTAGAATACATTTTGTTTGAAATAAAAGTGACTTAATTTCAAAGCTTTGCCTTTGGCAACTACTGCCTGTATTTTTGTTTCTTTGAACTGTGAACACAGCAGTAGCACATTCAAAGCATTACTAACTGAGTGAATAATTACAGTTCGATAAAAGGAAAACGCAGGATTGGCGTTATAATTCACGTGAGAACTATATAGACTGACAAAATAAAGAAAAGCTGCTTGATATACTGTATGTGTACATGTATGTAAGGTTTGTGCGCCAGTGCCATCTAGTGATCTACAATTTGGGGCGCGCTGGTACTATTTTACCTATTTTACAGATTTGTTTTTGCGTGAGCCCCATCATTTTGCTGTCCAAAAAGGCGTAGAAAAAAATAATGTTAAATTATCATGTGAAAGGGGTCCATCTCTGTCTGTCTGTGAGTCTTTCATCCTGTGTGATTGATGTGTTGCAGACAGGGTTGCAGAAGCAGACCGCTCCCTGAGCCGTGAGTGTCACAATGTATCACAGGGAACAAGTCCAGCTGCAAGGACACACACACACACACACACACACACACACACACACACACACACACACACACACACACACACACACACACACACACACACACACACACACTCTCTTCCATGTGCTTTACCTTCAAAAATGAACATCAAATCAGGAACCCTCATGATTACATTGCAACAACGCTGGTTAACAAACTGGCCTCTCTATCTGGGCGGTTTGAAGTCTTCTACAAAGTCCTACAGTAGGTGTTTGCAAAGCTGATTTATTTTAAAGGTCGGGTAAGTGATTTGAAATTCATTGTGTAGTACCAGCCTGGTGTACTAGGGGCGCCCAAGAGTAGCTACACTACATGAACCTGCTGCTCGAACCTGATTGGAGGAGAATTCACCCTCCACCTGGGGAACTTTTATTAGCTCCTCTGCTAACATGGGGAAACTCCATATATGGTCTGCACACCTTATAACAGAACATTTTAACTTTCTGGGTGATATCTGACAAAAGTGAAATCACTTAATTGTCAACGGTAACAAATGAGGTACTGAAGAATGGAGAAAAAACAAAACAGAATGCCATTGTGCAAGATTTATTTTTCACCTCTTGGCCCTGAAAACAAGCTAAGGCTCGAGACTTCCCAAAAGGAACTGGACAGGCTGCTACATGGCTTCACTCCACGAACCTACCTTACCCCTGGACTGGAATGACTTAGAGCTGACCACAGGAGTACAGCATCTTGCTGTAATCCAAAAGATTCAATACATACAGCACCAGGATATCAATCAATCAATCAGTGTTCATACTCTTGTTTTAAGAGCTAAAACAATCTTAAATCAATGAAAATCAATGAAATTTGTATAAACTTGTATAAACATGGTTGTGGATCTAATGTACATACTTCAATAGTGGGTATGCGCATGACCTGGATGTTATGCAGGAACAAATACCAAGTGGCAAAAAATACATAAAAAAACGTTTCTGGCCTTGACAGCCTAAACATCAAAACAGAAAAGTCCTGTCTGATTATTAGTGTTTACATTAGTGATATTAAACAGCATTAAAGTAGCATTCAGTGATTTGGGAAACTCTCAAGCCCCCCTGGTAATAAAGATGGGCACATGCTCACACTCTACTGTGGGGTAAAGTGCAACAGGCAAATCCTGAATTTATATGGTCACTACACTCAGTAGGGAGGATTATACAAAAAAGGAAAGAAAAAACGAATTAAGTTAAATCACTTACTATACTGTACCTTCAAACTCACCTTGTTGAAGTCACTTTTTACATTTGATTTGCCACTCGACGATTTCGCATTCATTTATGCACCGGCATACTCTATATTTTACTAGCTTCAATTAATTTGTTTTTGCAAATCCATTCTCAACGAGGGGCAATACATTAAAACGGGAAGCGGAACCAAACCACAAAAGCAGCGTTGTTGTTGTTTCTAAGGGGAATCATTTTAGTGTTGCACTGCCACACAAGAATGGTGGATTTAGAGGAGAGCTGGGCAAGTCGCAGTGAATTACTTTTATTTATAACAGCATAGTATTTAATTCCGCCGTTTTCACTCATGTAAGTCACAGCATGGACTTCAATTATTGTCTATCCCGCATTTGAAACGTAATAATTAATCCGTAAAGCGATCGTATTAGCCCCTTCCTGAAGGTGGCTGTGTGTCTGCCAGGCAGTGCAGGTGATCTCATCTCATATCTGACATTTGTTCGGAGAAAATACATTGCACATTTGCAATTGATGCCCTAAGCTACAAGTCAACATGGGAGTTTAAAAACATTATTGTATACAGTAACATCATGCTGTTATTGATCGTGATAGAAAGGAAGGGCATCTTTTTATTGAGCATCTTTACACTGTGTATATAGGCTAGTCGCATGTTTCACATTTTGAGGACAGAAATGCTCTAACTAAATGAATACTTATTTACTGGCATGCAGAACTGAGCCTACTGCTGGTTCTCTTCTCACTATACCACTGCTACAGTCAGTTTACCTTTAAGCAGTCTGTAGACCTTTTCAGCTTTAAGCAGTCTACTTATTATAATGGATGGATGAATCTAGAGTTGCAATACACTCCTTTGACTCCCAGTTACAAAAATAATTAATCTGCGATCTGCTTGTATTAATTGACGTTGAACTCACCAACATTGCATTTTACAGTTTCCTGTATGGAAAGCTTTAAAGGTAGGGGAAGTGATTTGAAGTCCAGCGTTTTTTTATTTACTGAGACAGTAGCTCATAACAGAGTTTTATCAAACAAACCACTTTCCAGATAGAACAAGGATAATTCAAGCTTTTCAAAACAGCTGCAATGTTGGTGAGTTTAACATTGTAACATTGTATTGCAACTCTACATTCATAAAACAAGAGTTGCATTGCGGCTACCTTCTAACCCTGCCTCTGTCCTCAGGTAGGACTGAGAACTGAGTGGAGAGCAGATGTTTTGCCGGAGGTGGGCTCCTTGGCTGAGGCCTGGAGCTCACTTCTGTTCTGTGCCTCGTCATGGAGCTCATAAGCTGGCCTCACTTCAGTCTGGAGTCTCCCAGATGTCACAGACAAAACTCAGAGGCCTGCTTTATCCATTCGACCAGCTGGAGGCTTACCTGGACAGGTCTGTTATTCTGTGACTTATTTATGATTTGTTCTAACTGGTATATGGTGCCGGTATGCAATTATGCAGCTAATGCAGTTGTTTGGTTGTATTGGAGTAATTGTCATAGTATTGTAAGCCATTTTAGAGGGTTCTTACCCTCTTCTTACCCTCTTTTATCCCTCTTTATCAGATTTCAAATAAACATTTTACAGGAATTATAAGGTCTGAGAATATTTATGTTGATGTGTCCAACAGAAACCCATTACTGGATGCGAGGTAATGGTCGTAAAATTAAAACAAAATTTATGTAAACTCAGTGACGTTGATTGCCTGCATCCAAAAATGCCGTATAGGCTTTGGATGCGTTGACCAGTATAGTACTGCTTCTTGTGGATGCAGTACTGTACTGTGCATCATGTACAGTAACAAGAATCCACCTTGGAGAAACAATTGCAAAGCAACAAATGCAAGTAGTTTGCTTGCTACTAGTAACGGCAGTGTCAAAACATGCTGTGATGTTTGAAAAAAAAAAAAAATCTTTGCAAAGGAAGTTTACAGATGTGGAATTTTCAATTTCCTTCTGGTACATGAAGATAACCACATTATAATCATATACATAGAAAATTAGATTGGAGTTAAATGCAGCAAGTTGTAGTGGGACTCATCTAAAACACCCTTCTTGCATCCCTGGACTCATTAGATTGAAACCCTATTGACATCAGTGTAACCTAAACTCGACAGGTCCGTGGACAAGAGCCAGTTCCAGCTGTTTCGTCCCAGTGTTGAGGATGTGTTGGAAGCCGAGAAACTGTTCTGCTCCTCTCCCTCGCGTAAAATCGACTATCTCTCCTCTGCTGTGAGGATGGATCATGTACCCAACCTGACACAGCCAGAGGTTAGTGGATGGAAGAGGGTTTCACTGTGTGTTTGTGTACATGTGTGAGTGCACACAGTATGTGTTTGCACGTGGGAGTATGTGTTTGCACGTGGGTGTATGTGCGTATTTCGCTTGCAATTAATCATTCATAATTGTCATAATTACAATGAATGATTTCATTGTTAATTCTTTACTTTTTTTCATTTCAGGCTGTTTATTAACAGCATGTAGATTTACAGTACAATTTAAGCACTTAATACTCCACTCAATACAAGACTGATGGCTGTGAGTGGCTGTGAGAGCAAGGCACTTGTTAGAATGGTAGCCACCTTGTTCATTTCAAGACATTTATAAACATAAAAAACGTCTTTAAAGTCAAAAGCAGCATTCAAAGTTTATTACTAAATGAGTAACAATGACAAGTAACAATAAATAAAAAGAATAAAGTACTATACTGGAATAGTGACCTTTGCTGCATGTCTCCCCTTCTGTCTCTTTCCTGTCTGTCTTCTAGGGGTGCAAGGTTCACCCAAAATAAATAAATATGCAGCTATGGAGAATGTATTTCTCATCACACGCCATCCTACAATACATTGTAGGATGTGATGTTATTGTCCTCTCTACATCAGAAAGAATCCCCTCAAATACTCCCTTTTATTATGACTATTGTTAGCAAGCCTTGTTGTAATAATACTCATAAATCCTCACACAGAGATATGTTAGTGTAAACCTTATTAAATGCTTTCTGTGCGACACAGAGGAGGGGAACATTGCATGTGTGAGCTAGTGGCAGTGCATATGTGCATATTTTTTCGCTGAGTATATTATTATAAGGCACATTTAATAGCAACATAAGGTTGTTTTTCTCCTTGGAAAATAATGAAATGTACAAAGGGAAAAATATTTTCCCTTTGTACATTATATTTTTTATTGCTAATTAACTAAAAATCACACCTCTGTGAAGTGAGGGACACTATCATCTCACAAAAAATGTTTTAGAAGCAACAGGTGATAATATTTAACATTAAAACTAGGCATGTGTCAATGCCACTTTTTTTTTTTCATTTTCTGACCCCGATAACCACAATTTCTGTGTTTACCGATACCAAATCTTTATTTCAAAATTATTCCACCAACCGGGAATAGCAGACTCCTCACTCAAATGTGCACATGATACAACATTTTATTTAATGGCCATAGTGTCAAACCCTTACCCATGTGTCGGATCTGTGGTTAGACTGGCATATTTGCTAAATGCTAATATACTGTATGACCCGTTAATGATAAATAAGGTCGATGCTGATACTTTTCCGATACTTGTACAGTATTTGCCGATATGATACAGTATCGGGACATCCCTAATTAAAACATTAAAACACTAAAGCCGTGTATAAGAGTAGCTAGCCCCCTTTTGTAACTATCGAAATTGAATAAAAACTGAGGGCCCCATATCGAGGTTCAAATGTTCAAACCGTGGGCAAACTGTATCGTTGCACTCTTACTGTCCTCACTATCTATTTATGCTGTTTTTAGTCGGATGAATGATGATGATTCAACAAAATCTCCAAAGAATAATTGTAATTAGCTCAAATAGTGCTTGCATGTGAATGCACGCAGAGCTCAATGATCATGTAGACTGATGGCCATCACTTTCAGTGTCGCAAGACTCCATTCATACTGGAGATGATATCTCAAATATGCAGCGGCCTGGAGCTTCAGAACGTTGTCTGAACCCTCTCCTCCCACAGTTCATCCATATTTAATAGCAGCTGTTGGCGCTTCCTAACAAATGAACAGATTTATAACCTGCAGAGAGCAGCGGCAACGTTGGCCCGCTGGGCTCTGAATGAAACGGTGTGCTGTGCTGGAGGTCAGAGGCATGTTAGCTGCTCTGTCACAGGGCCATGGAGAACTCCATTCATCTCCATCCACATGGCAAATGACACATGGATCTAACTTACACTTTATATCATTCAGTATTCAATATGTTTCCATATTATCACACAGAGGTAAAACGGTTGATTGAACTAATTGATTTAATTCATTAAACCCATTTATAAATATTGAATTGAAAATTCATTTAGAACATTTTTTTTTCTTTTTCCTTGTGGAATCAAGAGAATAATCACTATGAAAATTATTAATAGTTGCTGGCCAAATTGAGATTTTAGTTTGTTTCTTATAGCAGGAGAATGGCAAAATAAGCAAAAGTCTTTGAGTAGAGATTAAAATAATGACAACATTCATGAACAAATGTTCATTCAATATTTGTTATGTTAAGGCTGGTGAGCCACAGACCCATTTCATCCTAATAAACCTTTGTATTATTGCCATGTATCCTGATATAATTTCTATTTGTTTGCCCAGTTTTATTCTCACCAAAGCACATCCCTTCACATCTGTCTTGTCCTACCTTTCTTTTTAAACAATTACAAACAGCTGCACAACTATGGCCAATATTTAGCTTTTTTAATTCATTGTGGACATTTAGAGTAAATAATATTTTGCAATACATTTATTGAGATCAAATTATGAGATCAAGTTTAATGCATAATTGAGCAGCTCAGGCAGAAGGGCAGCTAATTATTCATTAGCCTATTGCTTTGTAGTTCGGAATTGATTGAACCAGGTGATGAACTTTGTATAACTGGAATGTTCTTTGAGAGGACAGAGCAGCGGTCAATATCATGGTATCACACATTGTTGCTGTGTATGCTTTGTAGGTATTATAAGTATGTGTGTTCATTTCTTAGGTGTGTTTTATTGGGAGAAGTAACGTGGGAAAATCATCTCTCATCAAAGCTCTCTTCTCCATGACTCCTGAGGTGGAGGTTCGTGTCTCCAAAACTCCAGTGAGTAGAGCATGATGAAATAAAGCAATGAGCCACAACAGGGTGTTGTTAGACACAACATAAAGCATGATGTTTCTACACCATGTAGACTAGAGTTGTTTATTAACTAATAACACCATAATGAGGGTTGGCTTCCATCCTGTTTCTTCCTCAGGGTCACACAAAGAAAATGAACTTCTTCAAAGTAGGGAAGGCATTCACCATTGTGGACATGCCGGGGTATGGCTACAGAGCACCTAAAGACTTTGTGGACATGGTGGAGCCTTACCTGCTCGCAAGGGAAAAGTAAGCATTCAAATTCCAAATTCCAAATTGACACAAAGTAGCCCTGCGGACCCTCATTAGAAAATATATGCCAAGGACAGAGAAGATTTGTACGGCTCTAGCAGTGATTCACGTCCCATTTATTTCAAGCAACCGCCAATTTGACAATGCAGTTGGCTACAGTGTCCCATTTCTGGCATTTGGACGCTAACTGGTCCATTTGGTTCCATTTGTATGAGTTACAGACCTATAGCGGTCCATGGTTCCTAACTATTCATTATTTAGATAAACAAATTCATCTGACACATGCCTACTTATTTGTTTTCAGCCTGGTGAGGACGTTCCTTCTGGTGGACGGCAGTGTTGGTGTCCAGAAGGCAGACCTTATCGCCTTGGAGATGTGTGAGGAAGTCAGACGACCCTATGTGGTATGGAGACTACTAAGCATCAGATGTTAACATCTGGGCTACATCACTACACTTACTGTACAAGTTTGTGCTTGCCTTACGTGATCGATGTGAGTGTCAAAATACATTAATTTAGGACTTCAACAGTTAATCGAGCAAATTCATTTGAATCAGTTTATATCCCCGAACTACAGAAAAAGATGCAACATATTGAGTTTCAAAAATAAATCTTTAGATTGATGCTCTTTCCCCCCTCCACACCCCACCTTGGCATCGGCAGCAGATGAATGTTGAATGCTCCCACTCAGCTATTTAAAACCTGCCGCCTCTGAAACGGCACCACAGATGAGTTATACATTAATAATGAAGTGTCTGTGCACTTAAATATTCATGCTCTTTCGGTTATTAACTCATTGACCGCAGCTAAGGCGGTGACATAACCAGGCTTTTGGCTGATTAAACCTCAGCGCTAAAACAGAGCTTGATACATGGCTCACCTTCTGAATAACAGTAATACGGTTTAAAATGAATATTATTCATCTCTGCCAGCTTGGTGTTGTCATCTGGAAGGGAAGGAGAGTAGGATGAAGAAGTGCAGGGATGGTGTTCAGAGAAAGGGGTTGGCTAAGACGAGGACGAGGAGGGACCCAGAGGCTGAAGACGGGAGACAGGGACAGATGTGGCAAAGGCCAAACAAAGGGCATACTATGAGTTGTGTACTAAGCTGGACATCAAGAAGGGAGAGACTGATTTATACAGGTTGGCAAGACTGAGAGATGGAGAGTGGAGTCTATACTGGTCCATGGAAGGAATTAAAGGAAACGGATGTTCTAAGGCTGCAACTGACGATTATTTTCATAGTCGATTCGTCTGCCGATTATTTAAACGATTAATCTGAATATGACACTTTCAACATTAATTATGTATATTTTAGACATGTTCTAGCTACCAAAAATACATTTGATTAGCTGCTCATTAAGCTGCTATTCAAACATAGACATTTTTAAATTAATTAAAGCAATATCTATATATCTACACCGTCTAAAAGTAACAGTATTCATATGAACTCAAATAGGTCATTTAAAATACATATTCAAGCCTTATGTTTTGTTCTTGATAATATAATAATTATCATATTTTGCTTTACATATTGTAAGGGAAGAAAGATCGCTCACTCCTCTTTAGTTTAGTTTACACTTAACCCTCAAAAAAAATGTGGTGGGAAACACCCATGTCTAACTCCAGTGATCAGTTACCAATCCGGTTAATCTATTACTAAATTAGTTGACAACTAATGAAGTTATTGATTCCATTACAATTAATCGATTACTGGTTGCAGCCCTAGTTCATGCGCAATGGAGACTAACCAACCATGGCCTCCATTGCGCATGTCAATTTCCTTTCATTTCTTCCATGAACCAGTATGGCTCCAGCATGGGGGTCTTCATGTCCTCTTTCTAACGTCCTTGGTGTGTGAGTGTGTGTCTGTCTGTCTGTGTCTGTCCACAGCTAATTTTGTATTCTACTGGGCCGGTCAGCTTCGTATTTCCTTTTCCCGCTGTCAGCAGAAACAAGGAACTAAATTCTTTAGTAGCAATCAAATGGGACAGTCAAAGTGGATTTTATGTCATTTTTATGAATGAAAAATTGGAGACCAACTGTCCCTCCAGGGAGGCTGTGGATAAATGTCCCAGGAGGCTATGGACTGAAACCCTCCTGTGCTCTACTGAGCACAACCTTGTTGGCACATATTATTATGGCCAGTGTAATCCTACAGTCATTTATTTTGCACAGTACTACTACACACAAAATAATTCAGAATAAGTAGTGAGTGAGCAGATTGGTTAATATTAATGTTAACATGATTGCCTGCATAATTATGCAAGGCCAGGGTAAGAGTCACCTGCAGTTCATTTAAATAGCCAGTAGATGTCACTAGAGGCGCTTCTTTTCAGAACTGTAACCCAATCAGTCGTTTTAATTTAATGTCTTACTTTACTGCTCATGCTTCTGTTTTCTGATAAGCAATATCAAAAAAGGGAGCCTGTTATGTCTGCTGCACTTTATTTTACACCTTTAAGTAATACTATTATTGTTCCTTTTATTTAATATCACAGGACGAATTTACAGGTATAAAATAAATTCCCGTTTTTTAAACTGTGATTTTGATTTGATTTCAATTAAATGTGAAGCCCTAATATTTAGGGCGTGTGTTGTAATATTCGTTATCCTAATACTACCTACAGTATGTGTTTGATGTAATGTAATGCCGAGAGGTAATTTAACACAGTGGGTTCACTTGATTTTATTGGAAGTAGGAATGTGGGAGTAGTTGGGGGAGAAGGTAACGTTCGTTAGAGAGTTCAAAGGCAGTGGGAAAGGGGGAGAGAGAGAGGAAGCATGAAGAAAGTGTTTTTATTGTTTTTGACTAAAGGAAGGTTTACTGTGCACATTTTTGCCTCCGTCAGCCGGTATTAATGGGAAATAAGTTGAACTTTTAACTTTATTCCCTAATACTGGCTGACGGTGACAAAACGGCACACATTGAACTGTACAACAAAAGCTGTCTGTGTCCAGCATAAACAAAGCACTCTCTGTTTCTTCCTGTTTTTTCTTCTCTCTTGCTTTTTCCTACCTCCTTTGAACTCCTATTTATTATTCCCACTCACCTCCTTTGAACTCCAATAAAATCAAGGAACCCACAGAATGTGTTTAATATTATTCCTTCCGTGTGCAGGCGTTCATATATTTTATAATATTACTGTCATGTGCAGGTGGTGGTGACTAAAACGGACAAGGTGCCACGAGGGACTCTGCTCACTAACCTGCTGCAACTTCAGGAACTTGTAAAGACTCAAACGACAGGGTGTTTCCCACAGCCCTTCCTTGTCAGGTAGGACCATCTGAACTGACACGTCGCCATAGTCCTCATAAAGACGTGGAGCAGACCCACCACAGCACATCCTCACTTACTGGAATAGTAATAGGCCAAAGAAACAGAACACAACTTCCCAAGCGACCCGAGCATGGTTGGTCGCCCCATAATCTGTGAAGCCAGACAGTTTGTTTTAGCCAATCAGGGAAGTCAAAGTACACATCTCATGAACACACCAAAGCCAAATTCCAATACCCAAAGTCTGGGCCTACTGCTCGCTCACACGCTCACCCGAGCATGGCGAGGTTATGGAGAAATTGCTGACGTGCTGAAGTATGCGACCATCCTGTAGACATCCTACATGGAGGTTTTTAAACATGTGGCCTAAATACTGCAATTTTGAACCTCTGCTAAATAACTGCAATGGTTTACATCATCAGCCACAGGCAATTGGTCATGTCAATTTCACCGTATAAACCACCATGCTGGAGTGTGAGTGAGTGGCCAATATTTGGGGTATTGGAATTTAGCTGAAGACAGAAAGAAACCACTGACCAAACCACTGTCCAAATTGCTTTTTTCTGCTCTGTTATGACTAAGACAATGAGACACCCACCATGTTTGGAATTGAAACATTAAGCCATACATGCAATGTATTGGGACAAATTTGACCCATAAGAGGAGGAAAACGAGCACTCTCAGTCCACAGTGCTGATTAATGGGAGCCCAGCTCACAACGAAGAATTGAATTTATTGAATTTAAGCAGCAACACGGACAGTGACAAGCATGTAATAATAATAATACATTTATTTTATAAGGCGCCTTTGTACACGATGTACACGATGAGGATGGCTTGACGTCAAACACTCATCCGTATAACTGTTTACAAATTTGACCCACACAAATGCACAATTTCCCAAAATTATTGCATTGCAAATAAATGCATGCAAGTTTAATTAACTATTGCATGAGTGCATTGTATAAAACATTAATGAAAACAAAATGTTCAGAAATGTTATTGTGGTTGGTTATTGGTCCCCTTGATAGGATTGTACAACTGTAGCATGAGAAACACAGCTAACCTTGTTCATGCCACCTTGATTGTTGTGGTAGATTTGATGATTGCACTATCCCACAGTATGAGGAACATATCCAAACTATACGCAGCTACAGTAGCTACAAACTCTGCAACCCAGACCACCAGCTTCCCTTGCCATTTTGAGACAGTAGGACAACTGAGAGACACTAGCCACGATTCCATAAAACCTTTGCAAAAATAGGAAGAGTATGTTAATTAAGTCAAAAAAAGAAAAGCAAATTGTCCGCTGTTTCCATTAACTGATGAAATGCGACTCATGGGAGTCTAGGGGAAAATAAATTAGGTTCATGAAACAAGCAATAAGTGGCACAGTTTTGCCAGTAACGTGAGATGTATGGTTATTTAACATATATTTTTACTTTTGAAGTTATTTTAGGCTTTACACACGGACTACCTGCTTTATTCCTATTGAACTATAGGTCCGTTGTGCTGTGCAGAGGCTGTTCTGGCTCTGCTGTAGCAAAAACAATAATTAATATAGCCTAAAATCCTAATACATAATCTACACAACTCACTGTTTTCCTGAACCGGAGCGCTTGTGAGACTCGGTAGCCTACTGATTTGGTCTACTTTGTGATATTGTAGACTACATCATGTTATCTGCAGCGCGACACGTGCGAGGAAAAAAGGTTTGAACTTTATTAACGAAATAATATCTAAGGGCAGAGCCCGGTCATGTAAAACAGCTGTTTGTCTGATATCACGATTAAAAAAGGCCCAACAACGCATCTACGCACTCAGGCGCAGTTCGGCCTGAGGCCGCTCAAAGAGGGTGAAGGGGTACAGGATCGTCCCAGCTCGCACTACCAGGCTATGCAATGCACTTTTGTATGCCAGCACTTTACTATAGTGTATTCGACACTAAGCACTTTGACTGACAGTATTTATTTATTGCCATGTGTTTTTACTGTTAGATGTGTTTTGTTTTTATCTGTTTTTACTGGAGCTCCGAGCAGAAGTTTTTCACATGCATGCACCCAAACAGTGTATCTAAGTAACAATAAAGTGAACTTGACTTGACACTTGCGTATCTTAGCTACCATGCATAATGATACAGATACTGTAAATATAGGATCTGTAGCTGCCCTGCGACTTTCATGAACAAACGCGATGGGAGTTTGAACGTTTTGGCCATGTACGTGTGGAGAGTCCCCTTGCCTTGGATGTCTGTGCGCATGGCCCTCGTTTTGAGAGGTTTTGTAGAAATATAACTTAACATTAACAACGCTCTCATCGGCAGACCAGAACTCTTCAAATGCACTATAATGCATGTCCAGTGCTTTCCAATTAGAAAGTCTTTTTGCAAGCTGTTACCATACCTCATTTGCGCATTAGACTCTTTTGATACGCTCCAAAATTCGCCACCTTTCAGCGAAAAAGTATTTTTGCACAATATGGAAACTTATTTGCATTTCGAAGTTTCCATTCAACATTGTCTTCGCAAGAGACCTTTTTGCGCAAAAATAGGGCTTATGGAAACGTGGCTACTGTAGGAGAGACAGACAGTAGGAGAGATTAGAGGGAGTCTGAGAAAGGGACATGTACTGTAGTTAAGCTGAGAGGAAGGCGGTGCAGGACAGACCAACAGTTTACGGGAAAGATGAATGCACAGATATAGATTATATAATTTATTTCTTTTTTTTTTTTTTCATCACAGAATTTTATGAGGTAACATCAGCATTGCTGTTATAGGATGACGCAGATGGTGCAGATATCCAGCAGGTCAGATAGACATCTGTGATCAAATTAGATAAGATAAGAGTATGTTGCACACACGCACGTATGCGCGCACACCTCCCTGTCCTTTTAATCACTACTTTTATTCTACTACACTACTCATGCACACACCTAAAGAAGATGAAGGAAAAAAGAAAGAAAAGAAAAATTACTGCAGAAACCACAAGGACTAGTTACAACAAAAATTACGACAAATATAGGGACCATTGGTTCGCTGCCAGAAATTTCAATGAGTTATGATTCAACCACAGCGATCTTTACCCATGGCCTTTTACAACCTTTTACAAAATAAAAAAACAAATGTAAAAAGAATAGCACTAGATGTAACTAATTGGTTAGGGAAAAAAGTGGCTGTAGAGAACTCGTGTGTGCTGGCTCATGTTATGGGGGGGGGGGGGGGGGGGGGGGGGGGGGGGGGGGGGGGGGGGGGGGGGGGGTAGAGGATAGAGCAAGCCCACAGCGGCAACAACAACATTTAGCAGGCTTCAAACTTGACCCACTCACCCACTCATTGCGGACGACCCGAGGGAGTGCAGACTGCAGAGCCCGCTGTCGAGTGGGTCGGATTTGCGGTTGTCCAGAACCACTGTAAAACTGTAAAAGTTTTTGAGCGCTCTGAGTGTGACCCAAATGAAACAGTTGGTAGGGCATGAATTCCTGTCTGTCAGTTCAATACTTTTATAAAGTTTTGATCTGAATGAATGTCAGTAACTTTTATACATTTGATGTAACACGCGCGCACGCATGCACACACACACGCACACACACACACACACACACACACACACACACACACACACACACACACACACACACGCATGCACACACACACGCACACATACACACACACTTGATACACCTGTCCTTCGGCCAGATGGCCTCAATCTTGTGTGCGTGCATGTACAAGGTCGATGTCTTTTGGCTGAAAGACATTGGGTGTGTCAAGTGTGGATGAAGATAACACCAATGTCACTGATAACAAGCTGATAAGAAATCTTCTGCAGAGCTACTACTTTTACTACCACACACATGTCTGGACATTGCAATGACTTCCCTTCATTAACTCCCTTGTTGCCTCTATGACCTTGTGAATCATCATCGTTATAAATACATCCAATCTTTGTACGTACATATATAGTATGTACGTATGTCTGTCTCGAGAGCCAAACTTCAATTTCGACCACTTGTGCTGTGCCTGGTGTCGAGTCGGTCAGTTTTGCGATTTTGTCCAGAACACAACCACTGTAAAAGGCCCTGAGTGTGGGCCATACGTTCCCTGCCATTCAACTTGTGTCTTTCCCAAGTAGGCTGGTGTTTGCTGGACCGCAGTCTAATTTTTGCAAATGTGGCCTACTCTACGGCAGGAACATGCACAAAAAACACGAACATACAAACAAAAGTAGATGCATGCAAAAAAGTAACATGCATGCATGTTAGTGCTGCAAACAAAAATTCCATATTCAAATGTAAAGATGTAAAGAATATTCAAAAATCAAAATTTGAATTTAAAACAAATAATAAAAATGATTTGCAAGTTCCTACGAGACACTGGGCCACATAAACTAAACCATTATACAGAAATAGGCATTTAAGATCATTGTTAATCATTATTTTTGATCTGGCAAAACTCAAGAGAGTGCACTTCTCAGCACCAACTCTCTCTCTCTCTCTCTCTCTCTCTCTCTCTCTCTCTCTCTCTCTCTCTCTCTCTCTCTCTCTCCTCTCTTCCCCTCCCCTCTCCTCTCCTCTCCCTCCCCCCTCCCTCCTCAGCTCACATACTTTCTCAGGTGTCTATGTTTTGAGGTGTTTCATCGCTCACATAACGGCAAACCTCCAGCTTGCAGCCACCAGTAAGAGCTGACCTGAGGACAACTTGTGTATAATGGACTATTATGGAAATGCTGCAAAGGTGAAGCTTTAAATGTGTCTGACAAACCTTGAAAACAAATGATTGGATATGTTTATATGCACAACTTTAGTATTAAAATATCATCAGATTAGTCATATTTTGGATTGTTTGAATTCAGCAGTCTCTAAATATTGCATTTATATAGCACTTTTATCCAAAGTGCATTTATTTGTTAATTATATTGCACCCATACAGACAGAGACAGAGGACGGGAAATATACAAGGGACCAACCTGCATATTGAGAGCAATTAGGGGTTCATAGTTTTCCCGCAAGGGACAGTAAATCTGGGAGACCCTGGATCAAACTGGGAACCTTGCGTTTTCCGATCCGGTCTCTACCCCTACATGTCATCCTGAGGTCCCCCTTTGGAGCTCCAAAAAGCTACATTACAATAAAGACAACCTGCACCACTGCAAACTGTTGGAAGGGACAGGAACGTCAAGGGGGAAATGTAGAAAAGGGGGCATCTATGACAAAAATCAAGTGCCAGATATATGATGTCACAGCGATCAAAGTAGATGGATGCCAAATGTGTTTTGGTGTGGAATTCTCCTTTTAAAACTCATGTTCAAATAACTTTATAGACTTTACACAGAAACATCATCAAGGACATGTCATTAGTGGATAATGACCTCAGTCTTCACTGTGGGAAGGAGATCAACATGTTTGATCTCTGTTTTCTTGATTTAATGAAGGTTGACCTGAATAATTCATTTTAATTAGTTTCCTTCATGGAATGTTAGTTCTGTACATTTTACGGGGTAATGCTGTGTTTTTATTTGACAATAAAAGTGAAATATGTGGTTAATGGTATGAGTTGGTCGTTCAATAACTTTTGTGCTAAATATTTCCCCATTTAGCTTTTAATAAATGACAGAACCCAGGCAGTGAAGAACACATGAACAAATTGAACAAGCTGCATCTTCCACCCCCTTTTGCATGTTGAAATATCAGCTAATTGGTATTTGAAGATTCTCAATTATTACCCTATGGAAAAGGTATGAAAAAGTGCATAAAACTATACATGTCATTCTCGTATTTGTTTTTATTGCCATCTGTATGTAACTTACAGGTAACTAGCTGGCTCTGCCTGGAAACTCTACATTAAAAGTTAATTTGGTGTTGCTAAGCGATTAACATAAGCAACCCCAAATGCAGGACCTTTTACAATGTCCTTTTTCTCTTTTACTGTGATTGGACTTGACTGCTGGCACTCCTGATGAGACGCGCGCATGCACCCACACACACACACACACACACACACACACAGACACACACAGACACACAGAGGACATTGTGTTGTCAGGGTGTGTCTGCTGTCCGAATGGGTTTACCACTAAAGGCATCTTACTGTACCTTCATGGAGGATGATGATGCTGCACATGCCTTAGAGGGTCCAATAAATGTTTTAAAGGCTCAAAGGGCGATAAAATATGAACATATTGTGTAATCACATTTATTATATTGTAGTCCGAGTTGAAACGACTTTTGTCTTTATATGCGAGTGCTTTAAACACTGACCTCGTAAAAAACGAATCTTTAAGCCCAAGTTAATTTTTTACTATTTTTCACCATTTCCCACCCTCCCTTCCAAAAGTTTTAAATTAAAGAGCCGCAGGGTGTCCGTCCTCTTTGTCCTCTTGGTCTCTGTGGAGAGCAGCAGAGCCTGCAGGGGAACCTTCTAAGGCCGGCCACACTGCCAGGAACACTTTCTACCATTCTTCACGGGATCTGGAAGCCTCCTTGTCTTCTGCCTTGTGAACCATGACTGGCGCTTCCAACATGGCAACCACTGTGTTCAACGTCACCTGCCCCTCCAACGCCACCGTCTGCTCGGGGGACAACTGCCTGGTTCCTCCCAGCAACTTCAACGAGATCCTGAGCCTGGTGCTGAGCATAGTGCTGACGGTCATGCTGGCCATGGTGATGTTCGCCATGGGCTGCACCGTGGACATCCACAAACTGTGGGGTCACATCAAGAGGCCGTGGGGGATCTTCATCGGGTTCTTGTGCCAGTTCGGGATCATGCCCTTCACGGCCTTCGCCCTGGCGCTAGCCTTCGACGTCATGCCGGTCCAGGCCATCGTCATCATCATCATGGGCTGCTGCCCCGGAGGTTCCAGCTCCAATATCATCTGCTTCTGGCTGGACGGAGACATGGACCTCAGGTGAGACATGACGGGCCAAGAGGAGAAAGGGAAACATCAAATGCCAAAAGGCATTGGTAACATTACGGCTGAGAGAGGGCTTTGTGCAGAGAGCCCTGCTTTGTTATTCATCTCTGATCTTTAGGACCGAGTGTCCACACTGTGATTTGTAAGTCATCAGATCAAATTTGTGCATTCAAACAGCGCTGACCTATCTGCATTGGTTGCTGTGGAACAACCGAACAGCATAGGCATGAGTACTGCTTGACTTGTATACTGTCGCTGTACGAGTAAAATAAAATGACCAAGCTACAGGTCATGAGCTTGTAGAGTATTTTCTAATAAATTGTACCCTGATTGGCTTCTTCTCCCATTCCCATTGGTATGATCAGTACACATGAAATTTGTCCAGTGAAAAAGGTTCTGTGGTGCAATGCGCAATTTACCAAATGTTTTTTTTTTTTTTTTTTTTTTTTTTGTAATTGATCTCAATCAGTTAAAGTCCCAGCCATTATTATTATTATTGTTTATTCATGAAAGTAATTGCCAATCAGAATAAGATGAACGGATGGATTGGCAGCTGTCTCTGGGTGGCTGACTGTACTTTAATGTTTATTGCCACTGGAGGCTGGCTGGTTTATTACAGTCACTTTGTGTAGGTGGATGATTGTTTGGCTTGCTGACAGTGACTGGGTTTTAGGCTTTTTGTTGGAAGCCTGAATTAATGTGTGATTGAACACTTGGTTGACTTCCTAATTACTGTACCCCACAGTACTAATTACTGTTAATTAATACAGCTGGCGAACAAACATTGTGCTTGTCTAAATGGAAATTTGACCCTGCTTAATGACATGTTTAATTGAATTCAGTGATGTTTAATTTGATTACTTTGTTTAATTCATTGTTCATGCCTGATGTTAAGCTTTGTGATTGCGTAGCATTTTTGCCCATGACAACAATACAGTTAGAGTATCTTATTTCTATTTTATTATTATAATTATTTTTTGTTTAAATGTAAAAGTGTTGCTCTGTTCCAAATATCAAAATGCTTCTAGAGATAGTTTTGCTTGGGTGTATTTTGAAGGGTAACGTCCGTTCAAATAGTCATGTATGTTGTATCAGTACTGTACTCTGTATGTTGCAATGGCGTGTATCCGTAGCCGATGGAGTCTGAACACGTCCATTACTTGTGTCCTCATGCCCTGCACTGACAGCCTGCGTCCATCATGGCCCTGGGTATGATGCCTCTGTGTCTCCTCATCTATACCAGTGTCTGGACGTCCGCAGACACCATCCAGATCCCTTATGACAGCATAGGTAAACACCTGACATGCTCCCTTATTACAACCTTCACATTGGAGAGGGCCACACCACTTTCACATTTCCTCATTCCAGAGGGGCCACACTGCACGTCGCTGAGGCAAAAATAGCTGATCTACAAGCCCAAAACCTATTGCACTGTAAAGCATTTTGAGCTTGTAATATAGATTGGCTACTTCTGCTAGATTTGAATTGAAATCCTGAATAGTTATTGGGTATATTTGTTTAATTTCATATACCTTTTAGTTATAGTAATGTTAATGAACTAAATACAAATACTGGACATAAAAACGCCAATAACATTTTATGCTAAACTACTAATTTGGCCTAATTAAAGCTTTTCATAAAGGATTTAAGGGCCACATTAAGTGGAGGTGGGGGGCTGCATGTGGCCCCTAGGCCGCCTTATTACATGCCTTATTAGTTATTACATCATACTGAAGGTAAAGACATGTCACAGTCACAGGCCCAGATCTATGAAACTCAGATTTTGTAGTTTGGTTTCCTGATGCGGGTGTTGTTCAGTGATCTGGTGTTTTTGTTACCTTTACTGTAATTGGATCTGTGAAATCTTTTATATTCTAAGATGGATTTGTTCCATGATATTGTACAACTATTGATTATAGACCTATAGAACTATTGGGTATAGACCTGAGAATCCCAGTAATTAACATTAAAAATTTATTTTAATAGCCTACCACCACAGAGGTTTTGTGTTCAAATCTGCCAGGGTGCATGTCCAAGCGCTATACACTATACATTCACAAGTGACTCGTGTTTCGGTGGAGGGATTCTGGGTGGAATGGAACTTTATGTCTTTATGTCATCCCAGTGGGGGCTCCTCATGGGCAGGTTAGTTGGTATGATGGAACAGCATTTTTATTGACTATCACTTCAATTATTTTATTGTCTGTGAAACCCAGTGACACAGCTGTAGAAATAAAGTTAATGTATAACACCTCTGTGAGCATGGTGGTGGTGACACAGCCTGTAGTGCTGTCGCCTCACAGCAAAAGTGTAGTAATCCTGCTCTTTAAACTACAAACAGTCAGCCGGGTAAAATTGCACAATGTATTGTATCTGTTTGTGTCAGGTATCACTCTGGTGTCGCTGCTTGTTCCTGTTGCGTTGGGAATCTACGTGAAACACAAGAAACCTGAAACTGCCAGGAAAATCCTCAAGGTAAAAATGTAGACACAGCAGCACATACTCTACACCCAATCTATCTGCAATTGCATATCTTGGGTGTACTGTTTTTATGTACTGTACTGTGCAGTGATACGGTGCACTGTCACATACTGTATATACTGTATCCCACTGGTTTTCAACAGGTGGTCCGGGGACCACCAGTGGTCCTTGAGAAGGTTCCAGGTGGTTCCCAGGCTAAATGATGGAAAGTTGGTTAACCGGATGTAACTCTTGAGAATGTAAAAATGAAACCAAATGGACCCGCAAGGGTCCATTAAGAAGTCTACACTGTTTTGTTTGCAAAATCCAGCCTGGAATTGTGAACACAACCAAAAGAATTCTTTCGTTTTAGGGCTTTGGGGCTAAAATGGTAGTCCGTGGCTCAAATGCTGAATAAATGGTGGTCCCTGGTGTCAAAAAGGTTGAAAACCTCTGCTGTATACCGATATCATCCCTGACGGGCAAAAACCTCGTAACCTGTTCAACTCGGGTTCTTTCCTCTCCACTGGGATTCACTCACGATTGAAGACAAAAGTTGTCACAACATGCGAAGATGTCCTGTGTGTTTGTGTGTGTACTGTGCTGTAGCTTTGTTCATTCACATTGTATTTGTGTGGTGTGTGTGTGTGTGTGTGGTGTGTGTGTGTGTGTGTGTGTGTTGTGTGTGTGTGGGTTGTGTGTGTGTGTGTGGTGTGTGTGTGTGTGTGTGTGTGTGTGTGTAGGTGGGCTCCATCGTGGGCTTCGTTCTCATCATCCTCATAGCGGTGGTGGGGGGTGTGCTGTATCAGTCATCGTGGACCATCGATCCATCACTCTGGATCATCGGCACCATCTACCCGTTCATCGGATTCGGAGGAGGATTCTTACTAGCACGCTTCGTAGGCCAGCCCTGGCACAGGTAGGATTGCACGTGTGAGAATCGTTTCTGCATTTCTTTTTTTTTATGCAGGAGCATAATTAATTTAATTAGTGTACTGAACGCGTTTTGGTGTTCTAACTGCATTATGTTTTAACTATTGAAAAATAGCAGATCTACAAGCTCATAGCGCGCCACCGAGTGGCGCGCTATGAACTTGTATCTCTGCTATTTTTGAAAAATAGCAATCTTTGAATATTATGTTATTCAGAAACTAGAAATCTAGACAGGACACAATGGGTTAAGTTGAAGCAATATGAATATTGCTGCCTCATCATGCTGGTGTTGTCAGGTGTCGAACCATCGCTCTGGAAACGGGCTTCCAGAACTCCCAGCTGTGCAGCACCATCGTCCAGCTGTCCTTCTCTCCAGAGGAGCTGGAGGTCATGTTCGCCTTCCCACTCATCTACAGCATCTTTCAGATGGCAGCGGCGCTCTTCGCTGTGGGAGGTGAGAATGTACACCAGTAGTTCTCAGATATTGTCATGCCATGTGGACCCCAGAACGTCAGAGATATTTTAATTTTTTTATTTCTTAATTTATTTTTGGATTGAATTTGGAAGTATGTATATCAGCTTTTTTTAAGCATATTGACTTGTCAGTCCATTACATTACTTTATAATTTAGACTGCCAATGAACGTAAGCTACTTTAATTAATTATTCTCAGAGGCACCAATAAAGGTAAGTTAATTTAGTTTTAAATTTGTTTTGTTTTGATCCAATCTAGTTGAAATGTTACTCATATTAGCTTCGTATGGCACTCCGTTGTTAACCATACCAGTGATAACAATGGGCTGTGACATATTGGACTGTGCATTTGTGCACCCACACTTTAGTTCACTTTAGACTTCAAATCCACATCCCAGGCATTTATGGTCAAAATGAGGCTTATTGCACGGAGCATAGCAGTAGCTGTAATGGCGCCAGCCTGTACTGAGAGATCAACACCTAGTCCAACAACACACACACACACACACGCGCACCACACACACACACACACACAAACACACACACACACACACACACACACATACACAATTGCAGTGTCATTATGTTCCTGAAGCGTTGTTTTGTAACATGTGGCAATTTGCTTTCGATTGTGAATAA
>CM076978.1:17485483-17536481 GCA_039105355.1 Benthosema pterotum
TTAAATCCGTATACCTCCTCGGTAAGACAAAATTTCTAAAAGCTCAGCAATGCCACGGCCTGGAGTTCAGCGACGATTGTTACTGTACGAGTACAGTGGGAGAAGCTGCCTGACAGACTTATCAGCAGCATAGGTGGACTCGCCTCCCAGCCAATCCCAAAGCCATCGGACAAAACAGAGAGCGGCGGCGGCCCGCGTATCTCGGCCAGCACATTGCACTTCCATTTAGAGTGTCCAGCGGCAGGCCGTGTGCCGACTGCAGCCCTGCCAGGTGAGCCAGGCAGCAGCCTGCCAGGGAGCCAGGCAGGCAGCATACGTCAAGATGTGATGATGTGTTCAACTATAAAAGTAGTAGTGAGTGGAAGTTGGACTTTGCCCTAAAACTGTTTTTTTAACAGTAACTGTGCTGGGACTCACTGTGGGTTTGACACTCACTGTGGATGACTGATATTCTGGGTTTGTTAACCCATTCTAGGCCACTTTATAGTCTATATGCTCAGCCATGCCATTCATATGCCGATATCAATTGATGGTTTTAATCCCAAAAGAATCTGGCAACCGTCTATTGGTTACTACCAATGTGTGACAACTTCCAGGTGAAAATCGGTGGAGGAACAAAACATTGTTGTGTTTTTTATGCTTTGATTGCCAAAACATAATTACTCAGTGAATTAAACATGGATTTGGTTTGGCGAAACATCGCTCGTTTTCAACAGATAATGGATGGAATAATGTGCATCTTCACGTGCACGTCTCGAATCGATGTGCCGATTGAGTAAAACGATTAAAATAAATAAATAACGCCTGCTAATGGTCCTGGTCTAGATTCGGTTTCAGATTTGAGTTCCAAACTGCTTTTTTTTTTTCAAAATACACACCTAATCTCTTCTCCAAACATTACCACCTACAAACACGGGTCAGAATACATTTCCAAAAGCGATCAATAAACAAACAAGTGAACCTAAAATACCATGGGCCAGGATATGGGAGTCAAAGCACTGTCCATTTTAAACTCCCTAGAGAACATTAAACAAAACAAAACAAAAAGTTAACCCACTTTCTCCCCTGCTCCTTCCCACTGCTTTGCTATTGATACTGAGCAGGATAGAACAACTTCCTGTTACTAAATATACCTCTGCCTGTTTGCAGTGGCGCTGGGAGGGGTGGGGATGCTGTCTGGGTCTTAACATAGCCTTCTAGATAACACCGCTGTTGTATCTATATCTCATATCACAGTGAAGTGAAATTGGTGAAGTTTATATGTGGGTTTTATAAATATAGAACCAATTAAAGCAGGCGTTTTCAACCTTTTTCATCTCAGGGACCACCATTTATTCAGGATTTGAGCCACGGACCACCATTTGAGGACATTTTAGCCCCACAGACCCCAAATTCTAATGATTTATTTTGCTTTTGTCCACAATTCCAGGCTGGATTTGGGAAACAAAACAAGCAAAACATACATTCCAAAATGGCTAATTCAGCTGATGTATATTTTAACTCTTGAGAGTGTAAAAATGAAACCAAATGGACCCACAAGGGTCCATTTGGTTTCATTTTTACGTTCATCTGGTTAACCAACTGGTGGTCCCCGGACCACTGGTTGAAAACCCCTGAATTAAAGTATTAACAAAATATTAACAAAATATTAACTATATTGGATCCATCGGAACATTACTTTTTCCATTTAATGTAAAGTAATGGTTTTAGACAATCAAGGGTGAGGTTAACAGAATGAGAAAGCGAGGGGTTTTAATTATACCCAATTCTCTTGGTGTCAGAAAGCCTGGGCGGCAGAGTTAATAATGCAGTATACCTTTCACTAGATGTAATAAGTACAAATTAATTTAGCTGAATGAAAATTGTGAAACAATATGAGGGGATAAGGCTGACTTGAGAAGTAAGTAATTTAGAATAATAATAACAATAATTCATTTCAAGAATTCAAGGAGTATAGAGAGAGGTTAATAAGAGTGAACCTGGCTATGTGCAGTGGTTGCTCTGGTAACAATGGATCTAGCCAAGGACTGCTTGATCCTGTCGTACCGGTACAGTGTAATGGTTACTGTCGCCATTATCAGCACATCTAAGCCTAATGCATCACACGGCGAAGCTGAAAATACCTAATAATTGACAATGCCAGCTAGGGTTGGTCAGAGTTAGAATCAGAGTCAGCTTTATTGTCATATCCCTGTTTTACAGGTTAAAAAGAAGGGGGAAATGTGTTTTTGTGCATTCCAGCTTTTCAAAGAAATACCACGGAGGTAAGGAGATCAAGCAGGAAAACAAAGAAAGTTAGAGGGCTTTTACCACAAACGGTACGGGTGTCAGGGGCGGATGTAACATGTCCCATTTGGAGGGGCAAGAGAAAATGGTATGGGGGCCACACTCATACCATTTTCAGTTACAGGCCTTTTATTAGGCAAGTAAAGCATCAATAATAAGGGGCACGGTGGCAGTGGTTAGTGCTGTCGCCTCACAGTTAGAAGGTCCTGGGTTCGATTCCCGCTAAGGCCGCTGCTGTGGGTGCTGGTGGCGTGTCTACTCCTCCGCGTCATCAGTGCCCATACCCGAGGCGGGGTTGGCGAAAGGGCCTTTCTGTGTGGAGTTTGCATGTTCTCCCCGTGTTCCCTAGGGTAGATACCCTCACAAAAACATGCTGTAATCCTGGACTCTAGACTGCCTCCCCCTGGCCAGCCGGGGCGCCTGATGGAGGGGACAGGAACTGGTTGGAATAACGTGTTCCTTCCACGCGCTACGTCCAACCAGGGAAACTCCCCCCTGTCAGGTGAAAAGAAGGCAGCTTGGACTCCTGCATTGAAGGAAGCATGAGAACAGTCCGCTGCCTCCCCAGGTTGGTGGAGGGTGTGTAGAGCCCAGGATCACATTAGGAATTGGCACTGGGTGAAAAAATGGGTTGATAATTTTTTTTTTTTTTGCTACAACTGGTGACAGTGACAGGTCTGTGAGCACCGTGTGTCTCTCTCTAGTGTACAAGTACAGTAGAGACTGAGGTAGATGACCCTGTGGCCTCTTCAGGAAATCAGAAAAACACATTTTTATTATGGAAAACCATATAAAACCATCTTGCGGAGTATGCTCTGTGGTCTGTGGTTTTATAAGCCCAAGGATAATTAAAGTTATTCACCATAGAAAAGCAGATAATGGGGACGGCGTGTGTGTGTGTGTGTGTGTGTGCGTGTGTGCGTGTGTGCGTGTCTGTGTGTGTGCGCACGTGCGCATGCATGCGTGTGTGTGCATGTTGGATCTTAAATGTAACTACCATACTATATACTGTCAAAAAGGTAGCAACACTGCAACACTTAACCTGTAATGGATACAACTTGTAGGTAATGGTCTTCCTACTCATTCAGTGCTCATACAGGAGGCTAGCATCTGAATCTAGGGTTGGTTATAGTCTTGGGCAATATACCGGTATTTACCGTTTATCGCGATATTGGAAATCAATACCGAGTAATATCATTGGGTCTGTGAAAAATATCGAATACCGAATATCGTCAAATACCGACATTATACTGTATTCTATTAAAATATGAGCAATGAGACTTAATTGTAACTACTACAAACAATTTTCATGTTACACACATGCCTAAACTAGCCCTTATTTGGGCTAGGCTTTTTGAAACAATGTATTTCCAACTCCAGTTTTTCCCTATTTAGGCTGCTTTAACAGCAGAGCGCTCAGTTTCTGACCCCTCAATGTCGCAAATTCTGAGAACTAGGTGACTGGTGGATCGTTCCAACTCTGATTGCCGTCAATACCGGTAATATCGAATATCGAGCTAATTAAGACATTATCAATACCGATATTAATACCGCCCAAGACTAGTTGGTTATGAATCTTATAAATTGCAGCTTTAAGGAGAGGAGAGGAGAGGAGAGGAGAGGAGAGGAGAGGAGAGGAGAGGAGAGAGGAGAGGAGAGGAGAGGAGAGGAGAGGAGAGGAGAGGAAGGGAGAGGAGAGGAGAGGAGAGGAGAGAGAAAGTCTAAAGTGCAGTAGTCCTTCTCATGCCAAGAGTTTTTGGCCACAGACCCCACATCTGACAATATTTTGTGCCAGGGACCCCTGAAACAACATTTCAACAAACATTTCAAACAAAAGAACCTTACAGGGCCCACTGCACCACTGCAAGAGTTAAAAACAAGTTTAAAACATCAAGTAAAAGGAGATAAATACCCCCAAAAAGTAGAAGTATGTTGCTAAATGAGAAACTCATGAGTGTTGGCTAAATGAGAAACTCATGAGTGAGTAAAGTGCAATTATAGAAATGGTCTGATATCAAAGGACTTGTTCAGGCCCTTTGACACAGTGTTGAGATTGCAATATTAAACCCACATTACAATATGGAGATTCTTTTAGTCATCAACATTGGCCTACAACATGTGATTTCAAACCTGATCCTAGC
Organism: Benthosema pterotum; assembly: GCA_039105355.1. Classification (NCBI taxonomy): domain Eukaryota; kingdom Metazoa; phylum Chordata; class Actinopteri; order Myctophiformes; family Myctophidae; genus Benthosema; species Benthosema pterotum. The sequence continues at coordinate 17,489,911 of CM076978.1, forward strand.
TTCTATTCATCCTTACAATTTCGGCATTTAACAGACGCTCTTAATCCAGAGTGACTTACATTAAGTAGAAACATTGCAATGCATCATACAGATTAAAGTTTACAATTTAAACCGCATTTTTACAATACACTTTACAGTACTACAATGTAAGCACTAAAACAGGGTAATACATTATACAAACTAAGTAAGTCACTGCTATCTCAGTCTAATGAGGTGCTATCTAATCTGCCTAGGAGGGTACTTCAAGTCTAAAGACGTGTTTTCAGACTGCAACGGAAGATAGGGAGTGATTATGATTCTGGAGAAAATGGTATGGGTGCGACTTCATGAAGCCGCATCCATACCATTTATGCTTACAGGACTTTTATTAGGCAAGTAAAACATCAATAATAGCATCCGTTGTTGTTGAAGTTGCAACAGACAAGCATAAAGCATATCATGCATAAAGCTAAAGGTCTGACTCAGAGAGTTTTCTGTTTTCAATGATGAAATGCTGTTGGTTTAGTGGTACCACAATTGTAGGTAGTAGCAGTATTAGTGTTTCAAATCATTCTAAATATAAGCACTTTAATGTGAAATATCTTGGGTTGTTTTGCATGCCATCATGTTTGGTGGGTCAGTCTGGGCATTTAGGGGGGCATTGCCCCCCCATGCCCATGCCTAGATCCGCCCCTGGAGGCAACATGTTCTGGCATTCTATAAAGTTGATCTGGCATCTTGGGCTTTTGGGCTTCCTCTTCCCCCACTGGGCCAATGGTAAAAGAACAACAAGGGTGAACAAGAGGGAGTGGCGCGTGAACAGAACAATGAAGATAATGATGGCGGCATTGTCATTCAAATCAATGATTCTCTCTAATCTGTCTCACCTGAAGCGGCTGCTATACACTGAACACGCAGTAGAGACACCTCATTAGAGGTTAAGTCAATTAGCAGTCATATTTCAAGGGAATGACTGCAGCCTCTCACTTCTCTCAGCGTGGAGGCGGTTTGGGGGGTATCATTTATGACTCAGTGTGCAGTGCCATCCTGAGTTACGGCAAAACGATGCCTATCATTATTTGCTTGATAAAGAGTGCACTTGTGACATCGCAGAACAATTATGCGGTATGGATTGTGTATAATTTGCTGTCGCTGACTGTGAAAAATCCTGCTATCGTCGCTGTCAGGTAGAAAACTTGTATCACCATATTTCACCTTTAGTATACGGTATATGCAACTAACAGGCGATTATTTAACTGATTCATCGATTAATTGGATTATGACTCTTATTTAGCTACCACCTTCAAGGGGGATTCCACACATTTTCATTTTTTTTCTGAGAGTGTACAAATGCGAACCAAATGGACCCTAGTGCGGGGTCCACTCTCAGAAAAAAGAAAGGTCCTAAAAGAAAAAGCATCAACATGGTGAAACACAACTTGATGATGTCATGAAGTTGTGTTTCACCATGCTAATTTTTTTTTTCAGACCACCATTTATAGAAACACAGAATGGGAGAACTTTTTTTTTATCATGTCCACACAACATCTCTAAGGTGTATTAATCAATGACAGTGAAATGTTGAAAATGGATGGAATTTATTACACTTAACACTGGTAAAAACTATGGTTAAGTGGACAAACGGGTTAAAACTTCAGTGATTAGTTGACAAACCAATCGATTACTAAAATAGTTGACAACTAATAATCAATTTGATTACGATTCATTGTTGTCATATAGTGTTGCACACAGAAGTGAGATCGTTTGCAACCTTGCCCCAGATAAGGAAGCTATTTTTTTCCTGAAATTCCTGGAAAGTCAACACTTTTGGACATACAAGGTTTCCATCCGGCAGCTTCAACATGTCTCCACTGTAGCCAGACGGTTATTCGGTATATTGTCCGACAGCAGATAGGTGTTTCTACGCTACGCGGCCGGTGTACTTCGCCACTCATTAACAACACAGTGTTTTCATGGCCTCCCCTCTAATGCTCCCACCTTTTCCACGCGCTGGCTGGCGTTCATCCCAAAACAGGCGTTTTCAAACGACTCCTCGCGACCCCTTCCCTCACACCGGCTTTTATTCTCCCGCGGTTTAAACTTGTCAATTGGCAGGATGGCACCGATTTGATGGAGAAAAAACAAAGGGGGAAGGAGAAAAAAAAATCGGTTGGCAGGAAGTGTACGGAGGGAGGGAGGTCTGGTAGGGGGAATATAATTGCTGCCGTACTGTGCTGAAAAGGCTATTCAAATGCCATTCTGTGCAACGGTGATTGGCTTCCCTCCTCCACTCCCCACCACTCACTCTCTCCTCTCTCTCTCCCCTGTCAATGCGTTCCCCCCTGTCATTCAAAACACGAGGAGGCCTTTTCAGAAGCTTGGAATAGTTAGCATGGCGGAATAACAAGCTAATTAGAGCCCCTCTGGTGATGGATGTCTGCGAGGAGGGGGGGTGGTGTGGTTTGAGGGATACACAGCACACCCGTACCGCCACCGCCGCCATCTGCCCCCATCTGACGGCTTAATTGGAAGAGCGATGGGGGAGAGTTGGGACCCTGCCTAATTGCCGCTCTGACCCGCCTGTAGTACACGGTTAGAGTTCTTTTTGACCCCCTCCCCAGCCCTCCTCCTCTCCTTCCCCATTGCGCCTTGGGGTCTCAGGCCCACTTTATTACGCTTCTCAGGTTGTGATCGGATTGCCGGGGTCAATGGGGGTCAATAAGTTGCCTAAAGCGGCCATCTTGGTGTCAAATTGAGGATGAAGGATGGAAGCGGGGGTGAAAGTGCTCCTGGAGGCTGAGGTGACCAGATTAGTGGTAGTGGCTGATCCTCAGACCATGGCTGTGGGGCAGTGTGGGCTAAAGGAACTCTTATTTGCTCAGGCAGTTGTACTTTGAAGGAGCATTCAGTGATTTGGAAAACCACCCCGTTCCGCCCCCCCTCTGTAACAAGATGAGCACATGCACATTAGGGGTGTGCTGAAATATCGTTATCGTGATAATATCGTATACTTCCTCCCGCAATATATATTGTATATTCCTCATCAAATATTGTGATATTTGCTGAGGAATAATTCCGGGAGGAAAAACGGGTCACTGAACTAAAATGTTAAGTGACTTCTATAGCTGCTTCATTCCCAAAAAACAAACACAAGATAAAAACAAAAAGCCTGGTATGAGAATCAGTTGAGACAGATACAAGCAACGATTAATAACTGAGGATATACATTAGCAAGTTCTGATTGTTAGCTTTTAGTTTTTTATTCATTCATTTATTGTTTTTAGTTTTTGTTTTTCAGCTGTAGTTACAGTATCATGATATATCGTAAATTTCATGCAATAATGAATTTCATGCAATATATTGATAATATATAATATATATATATTGCAAATATCGCAATATATCAAATATCATGATATATTCATTATCGAAGGCCTAATATCGCCACCTATATCGTATCGTGAGGTACCAATATTGTCCCAGCCCTAATACACATGCTCCACAGTGTTGGGAAGTGCAACAGGCCAACAGCACGTACAACAAGGGCTGCCCGCCCTCGACTGGAGGAAGGCTCCACTCATCCTGATTGGATGAGTACAATCTGCGTTTAACCACTTCATCCTCTTCAGAGTCATTATATGGATATACATTTCAGCCATGAAAACAGCCAATCTAGACCTCACAGCGGTTTACACTTTTCCAAAGGCTTTTGTACATTTTATGCCTTTACAAATTGTTAAATAGTTCTGCATACTGCTATACTTTTACCGTATATACCATATAAATTAAGTACAATTAATACAGACAGAGACAAGAGGACAGACATGCAGCAAAGCATATATTTTTCCACTACTGGCCACAGGCGTGCAACAGTCAACCACATGATACCCTGTTGTTGTGGAGTGGAGTCCCTCAGGGATCTATACTAGTGAGTGTTCTGTTGTTTTTAAGTAATAGAATGAGTCAAGCCGCTTTTTTCCTGCAAAAGTTCTCCCCAGAATAGGGAGGCTGAAGTTTAAGTGGTTAACCACATTAACCATAAGATTTGTGACTCAGGTCAACCCTGAGGAATAACTTTTTAATCCCTGGCATCACTGAATTAAGTTATGTCTGTACATGCATTGCTATGTGACCAGAAAATCTGGAGAGAATAATTGTTTGCAATAGCACAGACTGAAAATAGTAATGTATCCTTGAACCATTCCCATTTTGAGGGGAACAGTGACCAAAATACCTGTTATACAAGCTCAGAACTCACAGTACTGTTTGACTGGAGGTCAGGACAGGTCCGCTTTATTTGTCTAAGATAAAGTGGCGACATTGAGTAATTCCAAATACTACCAAAGTATTGTGAGACATCCTTGACTTGTGCCACAGCACCCAGGTCCAGAAGCCCTGCTATACAGTGTGCTTATACAGAGGAGAGAATTTGGTGCAAGACAGCAAATTGGCTGGTATAACAATGTTGAGCAGATATTTTCCATGGTCTAGATCAGGGGTTTTCAACCGGTGGTCCGAGGACCACCAGTGGTCCTTGAGAGGGTTCCAGGTGGTCCCCAGGCTAAATGATGGAAGTTGTAAGTCTTGAGATTGTAATGAAAATGAAACCAAATGGACCCTTGCGGGTCCATTTGGTTTCATTTTCCACACTCTCAAGAGTTAAAATATTAATCTGAATTAGCACTATTTAATTACGAAGTCTACACTGTTTTGTTTGCAAAATCCAGCCTGGAATTGTGAACAAAACCAAAAGAATTCTTTTGGGTCTTTGGGGCTAAAATGTCCTCAAATGGTAGTCCGTGGCTCAATTGCTGAATAAATGGTGTTCCCTGGTGTCAAAAAGGTTGGTCTAGATGAAAACAGGAGTGGACCTAGATTAGAAGTCTGGAGTACTCCAGTCAATTACCAGTGTGTGTGTGTGTGTGTGTGTGTGTGTGTGTGTGTGTGTGTGTGTGTGTGTGTGTGTGTGTGTGTGTGTGTGTGTGTGTGTGTGTGTGTGTGTGTGTGTGTGTGGTGTGTTGTGTGTGTGCCATGCAAAACAGTCATGCTAAAACCGGATTGTCACACATCCATGACACGCACCACATGGCCAATTAACACCGTGTCAGTCACGCCTTGTGACACGCTTCATATATGGCTGTCTGAAGGTCACGACACTGACCTCATCACATTTTAAGTAGAAGAAAAAGTCTATATGGGCATTTCCAGACCTGTTGTTTTAGTGTGACAAAAATGAAAGCCTAGGTATTGAGGCTAATGTGACCTACTGGTACAGTATATATAGGTATACTGTGTGTGTGTGTGTGTGTGTGTGTGTGTGTGTGTGTGTGTGTGTGTGTGTGTGTGTGTGTGTGTGTGTGTGTGTGTTGTGTGTGTGTGTGTGTGCGCGTGCGCACGTGCGCGGTGCATGTATATATTCTAGGATGGTTATGGATCCAGTTTTGCTGAGCCATCCGTCTTGTCGCCCTCCTTCTACCTCTCTTGGACCTCCTAAAAGCTGTTTATCTTCCTTTGCCCACGTTGAGTATGAGCGCGCACACACACACACACACACACACACACACGCACACGCACACGCACACGCACACGCACACGCACACGCACACACACACACTTATACCTGCGAGGTGAGATGCTGATGGTTGCGAATATATTATTAAAAATGCATTAGGCTTTGCTGGGGAGGGTGAGGTGATTTTTCCAGAGGGACATGATGGGAATCAGAGATCAGGCTTGCATGCAGTAATGGATGCCGGTTTTCACTTCACACCAGAACCCCACCGATGACAGACATTTGACTTGGATGCCGAGCCTGATTAATAACACTGTGGCCAATATTTTATTAAAACATTTAATAATTTACATTTACACAATGCATTGTGCTTTTAAAAGAAAACGTTTTTTCTCCAACAATGTCAAAATGGTGTCCAAATGTGGAAGTTCAAAACGGCACTGAGCAACTTCTATTGAGATGAACAGAAAGGGGGCGGGGTTATCGCTCGCTATCCCTCTCTATCCTTTTATTACTCTATGGGCATGACCAAAGAAATGCAGGGGAAAAAAAGAACAACATATGGGCGACAAGAGTCATAGGCCAAAACGGAAAGTGAGACGTTGTAATGCCACCATGAGGCTGATTAGAAATTATTATAAATGTCACATCCAAGTCTTTTAAGTTTTGCCCTGAATTTATTTTCACTCGCAAGAAATAAAGATCGATAGTTTTGCTGGGACCACCTGGAAATCTCTCAAAGACCACTGGTCGTCCCGGCACCATTGCTTGAAAACCCGTTCTACATCTACCAGTAAGCTATGATATTTCACTTTATTTATTTATTTAAGATTTATTTTGGTAATTTTCTTCAACTCAGGCTCATGTAGGCCTAAACACCCCATACGGTTTTTAAATAGCTTGAGTGACTCAGTTATTATTTGTTTGATGTGAATATCAAATAAACTCATCGCCAACATAGGGTTAATGTCGACTGGTTGTGATGACGAAAACGGAAATTGAGACGATCACGGGCACACAAGGGCTTCTGGGAACTGGAGTTCATCACCACCCCAATGCAAAGTGATTGTAGCATGTTACGCAGCGTAGCACGGGGGGGTGTTGTGAAGGAAGGCATGGTTCCACGTGGACATAGTGACAAGGATGATGTGTTATGATGATGAAGCAAAACCTAAGCTGATCACTGGTGCTGCACGGGGCCGTATCACTAGCCAGCTCAATACTAAGGCTCTCCTCTTATAAAGAGCGGCTCTATCAGAAGGTCGTATACTTCCATTGGCTGCCTCAGAAACTCGCCCAATCCAATCCCAGACTGTGGGGAGAATGCCCCACCAATCACTAGACCTGTTTCACTCCAGTCACACCTCTCACTCTCTCATCTCTAACTTTCAAGCCAAGCACAATCACTCCATTCCATGGCCAAAATGAAATGACAACATACAGTCGTAACACCGCCCACCCCAAGCACTTAGCACTCCTCTAGAGTGCTAGACATCTCTTACCAAATAAATAACAAATGGGCTCTGATTCATGCAATGTTTCTAAGGTGAAAAAAGCCAATCTTGGTAACACGATTAATGTGTGAATTAAAATTCAATTCAAAATCAATAATGATCCCCAAGTTCTTACTGCACTGGTACTTTCAACAGTTAGGTGGCCAAGTCTGCTTAATATTGATTCTTTCTGCTCACTAGAACCCGATTATGAGAACTCCTAGCTTATCCTCGTTTAGCTTGAATGGCTCATGTACTATGTGGGGCAAAAAGTGTAACCACGTAAAACCTATAGTCAGTTGATAGGATTCCCAAGGGTTAGAGTCTAGCCCTGGGGAATCCTATCAACTGACCATAGGTTTTACGAAACAGGAGGGGGCCTAAACTATTGTCTAGCCGCTAGACAATAGTTTAGGCCCCCTACTGTTTCGGTTCTACATCCAAATGCCATCAAGATTCTTTGAAGAAATTTGCTAATATACAGGCTTTTATGGTACAGTATACTGTAGCTCCCCTATAGAGATGCCTATAGCACTGCTTCTCAAAGTGCGCATGGAAGGGCTGCATCTAACAATTATTTTCATAATTGATTCATTGGCCCATTATTTAACCGATTCATTGATTAATCAGATTATGTATCTTATTTAGCTATCACCTTAAAGGGGAATTCCACCTATTTTCAAAAGCTTCCTGAGAGTGTACAAATGTATACACTTTCAGAAAAAGAAAAAAAAAAACGGTCCTAAAAGGAGGAAAAGGAAACACAGAATGGAAGAACATTTTTCTTCATCATGTCCACACAACATCTCTAAGGTATATTGATTAATGACAGTAAAATGTTGAAAATGGGTGGAATTTGTTGCACTCAACACTGGAAAAACTATGGTAAAGAGGGAAAACAGGTAGAAACTCCAGTGATTAGTTCACAAATGAATTAACTGATTACTAAAATAGCTGACGACTAATTGAATAATCGATTTGATTGCGATTAATTGTTGCAACCCTAATATTTGTAAGGTATCACCGTGACGTTGGAGTAACCTTGGCCTATACAGGGTTCGAGTGGCTAATCTGAAACCAGGTCCATGGGTCCTTTGCGTTGGGACCGCCCAGTGCAGCGAGTTTGTCCAGACTCACGCAACTCTGACACGTGTCTGACCCGCGTCTGGGGGCCTGCGTCGGGGTCCTGTACGTATAGCCTTTTATCCCCCCACCCCTCCTCCCAGCCTGCTTTTCTTCCCTGTCAATTCCATCCGTCCAAATACAATTTTCATGCATGGCTGTGGCGGTCTGGAGTGAATTTGACGTGGGGGCCTGCGCGGACGCCGGGGCCGATGGGCGCGGAGCTCCGCAGTCGTAAATTTGGACTCTCTTATTCTATTACCGCTTCGCCGCTCCTTTATTCGTGTGGACGTTAGCGCCGGTCAGCGCCGGCGAGCGCCACCGGCTCGGATGTCATTGGCTGTGGAAACATTCCTTAGACGTTTCGTTTTTCTCTCTCTCTCCCTGCCGAAACACAGCTCCATTCCAAAAAGCAGAGTTGGAAGAAGTAGGCCTACTCACTTATTGGAGTAAAAGTAGCAATGCCATTAGAAATGGTAAAACATATTGCATTGATGGAGTAGCTCAGGGGTAGAGTCACCGGACAAGACACTTAACCCCAAATTGCTAATGATGTGCTGGTCAGCAGCTTGCATGGCTTCTTCCGCCATTGGTGTGTCAATGGGTGAGTGGTTCGACTACCTATGTAAAGCGCCTTGGATAAAGGTGCTATATAAATGCCCCATTTACCACTGTAATAACAATTTGAATCTGTTTTTGTATTGAGGTGGAGTAACATCTACTGTAGTTCCTCCGAGTGGAGTACATTTATACAGTATATACACAAGGAAATTCTCAAGTAAAAGTCAAAAATGTGCTTACTCCAAGTAGAGTATATTGAGTAAATTCACTTAGTTACTTTCCACTATAAAAAGAGAGAGGGGAAGGGAGAGAGAGAAAGAGAGAGCGGGAGAGAGAGAGAGAGAGAGAGAGAGAGAGAGAGAGAGAGAGAGAGAGAGAGAGAGAGAGAGAGAAAGGTAAAGAAATAGACTGAAAAGGAACAGATGTTAAAAACTGGGGGTTGAAGGGGGCTTGCAGATTGTATAGCTCATAACAAATGACTACGGATCAGCGGGCTCATCGTTTTCAAAAGCCCCCCGGATCAATGGGAGCTGTAACGTTAGCCTCGCTAATTCTCGACATCACTTCCTGATTGCATCACAGCTCCTCCAAGCTTTATTGCGTAAACAATAGGGCCGCCGTGCGCACGTGGCGTGGAAGAAGTTATGTAGGCCCCGCCGATCCCTGTGTCCGCCAGCCAGCCTGCCGCGCACGCACACACACGTTTGTAATACTATACTGATGAGGACATCAGACACCATTTTTGGCATTCTTAACCCCTAAGCCTCAGCAGCGATGCGACACAATGTGACCTCAGGTTTTCTCCTGTGGAGTATAAGTATACAAAGCATAAATAACCCCCAACTAACCTTTAATCTCTGATCGTAACCTAAATCCTAATTTAAAAAATAGGGTTAAGGTCCTGACCTCTGAAAGTGTACTGGAATTGTGCGGACATTTGGAACTTAAAAAATGGGTAACACGCACGCACACATGCAGGTGCATGCATGTGCAGGCTCTCTCACACACACACACACACACACACACACACACACACACACACACACACACACACACACACACACACACACACACACACACACACACACACACACACACACACTATGTTGCCTATTTAAAAACGGTACAAATGTTGTGTATACTTTTAGTCAGGTGCTGTATATAATGCTGATTTGGAATGTGATTTTAAAGAGCGGAGCGGGGCTACACTCGGAGAGAGGAGGGCAGGGATCGGGCCTGGTCTTCATTACAGACTGTTTGGGCTTGAGGTTCGAGCCCCGCTCTATTGTCACCCTGGATCGTATGGCCAGTGTAAACACCTTTAATCAAAGCGGGGCTGGTGCTCAGCGCTGCTCCCAAACACAAAGTGGCAGCATGGCGCGGCGTGGCACTGCCCTGGCCGTAACCGTACACCCGCCCTAACATTCCCCCTCTGACAGAGACGTGGCACTGCAGAGACCCCCCTGAGAAGAGGCCCAGCCAGGTACTGTTGGAGCTGCGTGCATGTGTGTGTGTGTGTGTCTGTCTCAGAGCCGGATGTAGGCATGGGCAAAGGGGGTGGGGGTACCCCCCTAAATGCCCTAACTGCCCCACCAGACATGATGGCATGCAATCAACCCAAAAGTCAAAGATATGTCCAATTAAAGTGCTCATGATTAAAAGGATTTGAAACACTACTACGGCTGATAACTAACTAAACCAAACCAACTACAAACACTAAACCAACACCATTTCATAATTCCAAAAAGAAAACTCTCTGAGTCAGACCTTTAGCTTTTTAGGCATGCTGCGTGTCTAGCAACTTCAACAACAACTGATGTTATTATCGATGCTTATACTTCCCAAATAACCGAAAATGGTATGGGTGCGACTTCATCGCCCGTGGCGCGAAGCGACACGGGCGATGAAGCCGCACCCATACCATTTTCACCTCCCCCCCAATTGGGAAATGTTACATCCGGGCCTGGTGTGTCTGTGTGCGTGCGTGTGCATGTGTGTCTGTGCATGCGCGCATGTTTCCACTGCCAGGCTCCAGAAGCAGGTTGCCGTTCCTTCTTGCTCATTAAGACTGAGGTCAGCTTAAAACAGGAGGAGACCACCCATGGAGATCAAATTGCCGCCGTCGCTGCGCGCGCACACACACACACGTGCACATACACAGTCGCATGCCGTGTGCACGAAACACGCACACCTGAACAATTTGTCGCCTGGGTATAACACACACATCGCGATCAGACATGATGGAGGGAAGGAAGGCATTCCGCATCCTCAAGCGTTCCTTCTGTAATAGGAGTCCTTTTTGGCCACGCCGTGAAGTATTCCATTCAAACATTCCTCTCTCCGCAAAAAAAGACTTAAAAGAAGACAGCTCCTTGACGCTCAGCATGAAAGAATTGCATTGTGGGGGATCGGAGGGTAGGGGGGGGGGGGTGATTAGCAGTTATTTAGAGCGCTGTGCGGTTGTCTGTGGGGTGTTAAGTAAAAGCCCGGGCTTCAGGGATTGCTGGGAGGGGTATATCGGGGGGCGTGGTAGCGGTTTGCGAGGAGATTGATGAGCCTGGGGGATCGGACCCTCGCTGCACACCACAAGAACAGACAGGACCCTGTTATTATCTGAAAATGACACTGCGCTGTCATCTCTCACACACACCCACACACACACACGCACGCACACACCCGAGTTCACAGGATGATTACAGGTGATTTATTTAAATGTTTTTTTTTTTTCTTTTTCATCTGTATTCAAAGTCTAAATCATTAAACCGTATCACCATTTATTTATTTTTTAAGACCTACACTACGTACTTTGTTGTAAGTCAGAGAGAGAATAGCCGGTTCTAGATAAGCTATTGGGAGCTATTTTTGAAAAAGGTTGCGCTTTTTTTTTTTTAATGCAATTTTCCCCGACGGCTTGTTCATGACAGCTTATTGTAGACAGTTAACAAGTCTGGGTTCATCCCGACCGCAGCCAGTGTATTAACTCGCGGAAATGGATGTCTATTTTCTGCTTTTTATCCATTTGGACGCTAAGTGTAACAGACATTCTGTTACATCTAAGACAAACCTTTGTTGTTGTTCATCCCAAACTGTCCTGTCATGTAGAATATACAGTCGGCGAGGGTAACCCAGCAGGAGGCGGTCTGTCATCTAACATAGCAGTTTTTGTTGTTGTTTTTCTGCCTTTTCTTTTTTTCCCCCCTGTCTTTCGTCTGTCAGCGTAAAACCACATAATGAAGTTGTTTTTCGCTCTGGTATGAACTCATCCGCTTTGAAAACAGGAACTAATATTCTTTTTCCTCCATTTCCCGCACCCTGTTAATTACATCTCTAAATTTAGACTTCACATCATCACAGATGTGTATCTGATGAGCTCTCCTCTCCTCTCCCCTCCCCTCCCCCTCCCCTCCCCTCCCCTCTCCTCTCCTCTCCTCTCCTCTCCTCTCCTCTCCTCTCCCCTCCCCTCCCCTCCCCCCCCTCCCTCCCTCCCCTCCTCTCCCTCTCCCCTCCCCTCCTCTCCTCTCCTCTCCTCTCCTCTCCATCCTCATTTAGTTTAGTATAAAAAACTCAAATTGTTGTGTCAGAAACAAACATATCCACTTGTCTCGATTATGCACAAAGTAATTGATGAACTGAATCACCACAAATGAGATAGTTGTGTCCCAATTTAAAATAAGGTCCCTCATGAACATTGAAGTTAGCTCAATTTAAGCAGAATTCACAGTCACAAAACTACAGTATTGTCGAGTAGGAGGTAGGGCTGTATAGATACCCGCCAAAAAACGCACGCACACGCACACACGCACACGCACACACACACACACACACACACACACACAAAAACTCGCACACACACACACACCAAAACTTGCACACAGCAGTTGACAGAACCTCTCCCAGCATTCGGCGAGGACAAACTGTGCTGTCCCATAAAGCCGTGAGGTTATTCTGGGTGTTAGTTGGCCATTGTCTCCAGGTATAACTAAAACCTATGTCTGTGTGGCATGACGCTGGCTCTGGGAAGTCAAGTGTGGGTTTGGCTTGTTAATGAGCCTTCCAGCACATACCACTGACCAGGACCTGTATGGGCTCTGTCAGGTGGAAGCCCTGCACACATACTGGTAGGGAAAAGTAGTCAGTTATTTTACTTAAGTAAAAGTACTAATGCATCAATGTAGAACTCAATTAAAAATAATAGTACAGAATTGAAAAAGTACTTGAGGTAAAGTAGAAAAGAGTTGCTGTCGTTTATTTAAAGCTAGGGTAAGTGATTTGAAATTCATGGTGTAGTACCAGCCTGGTGCACTAGGGGCGCCCAAGAGTAGCTACACTATGTGAACCTGCTGCTTGATCCTGATTGGAGGAGAATTCACCCTCCACCTGGGGAACTTTTATTAGCTCCTCTGCTAATGTGGGGGAGGGGGAAACTCCATATATGGTCTGCACACCTTATAATAGAGCATTTTAACAGAAAAAAATGGGGTGATATCTGCCAAAAGTGAAATCACTTCCCCTACCTTTAAAGTACTGAAAGTAAAAGTAGTCGTATTACAGAATGTCCCATTTCAAATGTGTACAAGCTCTACTGAAAATAGCAGCTCTACAAGCTCATGTAGCATATATTTGTGAGAAAATGTATGATTAGGACTAGTACTGCGACAGAAGTAGGTTGTTTTTTAAAAGGAGATTATAATGAACCATAAAGGGACCCAAGACACTGTAAAGTATGCTTAATTGGATTATTTATTATTAATTAAAATGAAATGAAAGAAAACCAAAAACAAATAAACAAATGCAAATGAATTAATTAAATCAAACCATCATAGTTTCGACCCAAGTCATATATCAGTCAAATGTCCAAAGTTCATCCAGGGTCATAGTCATTCGGAGTCAGTGTGTGTGTGTGTGTGTGTGTGTGTGTAGTCGAGAGTGTGTTTCGGGTATGGAGGGTCCTACCAGGTCCAGGTAGGACAGAACAGAAACAGTAGGTTCGTGTGGGTTTAGCTCGCCATTGTGTTCAGTTCATCATCACCATGATCGGCAGTCGAAGGTTAAGTGGACAAAACCTGGCCTGAACACAAAAAGGCCAAAATTAAATATCTCAAAATAATAATAATCAAACTAGCTGATCTACAAATTCAAATAACATAACAAATCAAATCATCATTTACAAATAATGTCAATATTATACCTTTAGATCAAAACAAACAATTCCAAACAAAACAGCTTCAAACAAAACAGATCAAACAATGTTTCAAAACAAAACTCACCAATTCTTAGTTCAAGTTCACAGCTCATTCAGTTTCAGTGTATTCACCAGGGGGCTTTGCATTGGGATCTAAAATGGTGGTAATCTGTGTTAGTATATTGTTTTGGATTGAAATGTTTGGGTAAAATGTTTGAGAGAGAAGGATACAGACCTGTCCCCAGCCAGTGATGTGCACCTCACTGACTGAGGCAGAGTGCCTGCTATATACTGGGGGTGTGGTGTGTATGATTGCAGCCTGGTGTGAATGATTAGTGAGCTGTGGGTGAGTAGTGAGATGAACTGTGAACTGTCACTAGTGACAACTTGGCCCGAAAAGGGACAGTCAGAAAGGGACAAATCAATGCAGCCAAAAAGGGACAAACCAACATGGCTGAATCAACATTTCAACCAGTTTACCCTGGGTTACATCCTCCCCCCCTAAATCCATGCACGTCCCGTTGCATGTTACACTACATGGATTTGAGGGTTGGGGGAAAATTAGACACACCCCTATCGCTCAATGCATCAGTGTATGCTGTAGACAAACTTTGAAATAAAGATTGAACAACATTTATCAAGGGGTTGCCCATCCGAGTGTATTGTAACCTTTTAGGCGCTTGTCTACTTCTACTTGAGCGCCTAACTGAACTCTCAGGTTCTGGTTGAGAGGTAATGACTGCAGGTGCAGTGGTTTGGTCAAGTTCAGGTTCCTCCGATATTTCTCCATCAGGTAAGTTTACATCCGGTAAGTTTCCTTCCTGTGAGTTCCCATCCTTTGAGTTTCCATCCGGTTCAATATGGGTAAGTTGGTTTTCCTCCACAGGTTCAGGTAAGTCGGTCCTTTCAGTTATTTCCGGTAAGTATTCGTTTTCAGGTTCAGGTAAGTGTTCGGTTTCAGGTTCAGGTAAGTGTTCGGTTTCAGGTTCAGGTAAGTGTTCGGTTTCAGGTTCAGGTAAGTATTCGGTTTCAGGTTCAGGTAAGTTCTCCATTTCGGTGGATTCAGGTAGGTCCTCCTCCTCCACAGTACTGTGCTCAGAGATTTGCTCCTCAGCAGGGTTGCGAGTTATTGTGCCGCTTCCAGTATTGCGGGGGTGTTCTACAGTGCACTTAACTGTTGACTGAACATGGCTTGGCGAGACCCACCAATCTGAATCCTCCTCCGCTGGAAAATCTGCATCAACAGGATCAGTATGGTTGTCGCCAGGATGACGACGGGTTCGTGGCCTACGAACAGGGACAGACGGAGGGGATTCTTCCTTTGACGTCATAGGAAGAAACCCACAAGGTAGGAGTAGATCTCTATGCAGGGTACGTTTCGGCCCATCTTTGTTCTCTGGCCGTACAGTGTATACTGGAAGTTCTCCTGCACGACTGATCACAACATAGATATCCTCCTCCCACTTATCCGCAAGTTTATGTTTCCCACGGATGCGTACATGTCTGACGAGAACTCTGTCCCCTACCTCGAGGTCTGAGGTAGTTACCCGTTTGTCGAAACGAACTTTGTTTCGTTCTGCCGTTTTGAGAGCATTTCGAGAGGCTAATTGGTAGCTCTCTTCCAATCGGGACTTGAGATTTTGCACATATTGGGAATGAGATTTCTGCTTATCTCCTTTCACAGGTAAGTTGAAAGCTAGATCAACTGGCAGTCGGGGTGAACGTCCAAACATAAGTTCATACGGAGTGAACCCAGTTACTTCGTTGCGGGTGCAATTGTATGCATGAACTAAGGGCTTCACATATTCTCGCCATTTTGATTTTTGCTTGTTTTCCAGAGTTCCCAACATGTTAAGCAATGTCCGATTGAACCTTTCAACGGGGTTCCCACGGGGGTGGTACGGAGTTGTGTGACATTTTTGGATGCCTGAAATTTCACATAGCTCTTTGATCAGCTTGGATTCAAAGTCAGCTCCTTGATCTGTGTGCAAGCGCTCCGGTATGCCGTAATATACAATGAAGTTATCCCACAAGCATTTTGCGATTGTTTTAGCTTTTTGATTGGGAGTGGGAATAGCGATGGCAAACTTGGTGAAATGGTCGGTAAGTACAAGGATATCCTTGGTGTTGCTTGTATCGGGCTCAAGGCTAAGGAAATCCATGCACACTAATTCAAGTGGACGTGTTGCTCTTATGTTCACCAAGGGCGCTGCTTTTTCAGGAAGAGCTTTTCTGCGTATGCATCGATCACACGTCTTGATTTTATGTTCTACAGCTGCTGACATTCTGGGCCAATAGAATCTTGTGCGGACAAGATCGAGCGTTCTCTCTATGCCCATATGACCCATGTCATTATGTAAGCTCTGCAAGACAGTTGCACGCAGCTCTTCAGGTAGAACAAGTTGATATGAGATTTGATCGTTGTCTTGTCTCCTTCGATACAGGATATCATTTTGCAACTCCAACCTATTCAACTCTCTGAGTAGAAGAGGAAGATCAGGAAGCTCGTTCCTTACTGTTGGAGAGACTTTTTCTCCCGTCTCTAGTTGGAAAATGACCTCACGAAGGCATGGATCAGACCTCTGCTTCTCTTTAAGATCGAGATGGGACAGAGAAGGAATGACAGGTAAGCCATGTTGATCTTCTGTAACATAACTGTCAGGAATTGCATCAGCAGAAACTGCCAGAGACTCAACGAGAGTAAGGTCATGGGGGTCATTGAGTGTTCTGACCAACCCACTCTGACAGATGGCGGTGACGACATCAGAGGAGACATCCTCAAGAGAGCCGTCAGCCAGATGTTGTTGGGCAAACCGGCTAATGCGGTCCTTCTCCTTCTCAGACTGGCCCTCATCCAGATACAGTTCGTGTGGTCGTCTGGAGAGACCATCAGCGTCAAGATTTTGATTGCCAGCCCGGTACTGAAGCTTAAAAGAGAATGTAGACAAAGCAGCCAACCATCTGTAGCTGGTTGCGTCCAACTTCGCAGAGGTAAGTATGTAGGTAAGGGGATTACTGTCTGTGACTACAGTAAAATCACACCCATACAAGTAATCGTGGAACTTTTCAGTTACACTCCATTTGAGTGCAAGAAACTCTAGTTTATGAGCTGGATATCTGGATTCACTGTTGGACAGACCGCGACTGGCAAACGCAATGGCTCTCAGTTTCCCATCCTGCTCCTGGTATAATGCAGCTCCGAGTCCAGTTGTACTGGCGTCAGTATGCAAGATGTATGGCTTCTTGGGGTCTGCAAAACCAAGAACAGGGGCAGTGGTAAGTGTTTCTATGAGTTTCTCAAAAGCGTTTTGACAGTTAGGTGTCCAGCGATCTCCAAAAGGCTGGTGCGGATTGTGATATTTATCACTGGTTCCCTTGCCCTTTGGAGGTTTGCGTGATGAAGGATACCCTCGGGTGAGTTCATTGAGTGGCTTTGCCATGTCGGCGTACCCCTTGATGAAGCGACGATAGTAGCCAGAGAACCCTAAAAAGGATCTCAACTCTTTCAGGTTTTTAGGAATTGGCCAGGATTTTAGAGCATTCACTTTTTCTGGGTCTGTTTCCACCCCATTCTCGGACACAACATGTCCCAAGTATCGGACTGAAGACTGGAAGAATTTGCACTTTTCAGGGGACAATTTCAACCCATATTCTTTGAGACGATTGAGTACTCTGAGTAATCGGATTTCATGTTCTTCCAGAGTATCCGAGTAAATGATGAGATCGTCCAGAAAGACAAGAACTTCTCTTAGATGTAAGTCTCCCATGCATTTTTCCATCAACCGTTGGAATGTACTAGGTGCATTAGTCACTCCTTGTGGCATTCGGTTAAACTCCCAGAATCCAAGTGGTGTGACAAAGGCTGTTTTACTCTTGTCAGCTTCATCCATAGCGATCTGGTAGTATCCAGATTTTAAATCAAGCACCGAGAACCATTTGGAGCCTGTTAGTGCTGAAAAGGTCTCTTCAAGATTAGGTAGTGCATAGGCGTCCTTCACCGTTTGCAGATTGAGCTTTCGATAATCTATGCACAACCGTACATCATTGTTGCGTTTTCGCACAACCACAATGGGTGAAGAAAAAGGTGAGTCTGACTCTCTAATAACACCGGCCTCCAGCAAGTCATTAAGATGCTTGCGCACTGCCTCGATGTCCTGAGGATGAATAGGCCTGGCCCGATGTTTAAAAGGAGTTTCATCATGGAGTTTAATGCGATGCTTCACTTTATCTGTACACCCAAAGTCTAAATCATGAAGAGCAAAGACCTCTGGGATTGCACTGAGCTTGCTTGTTATACGCTCTTTCCACTCTGTAGACAGTGGAGAATCAGCAAAGTTGATGTTCAGCTTTGGTTGGTGCAAGACTGGAGAAGTTGTCACCGTGTGGTGCGAAAGAATGCAGTGAAAAGCACCAAGTTCTGCAATGACACAGAACGGGGGAATGGAAATGTCTTGATCAGTTTCATTTGTGATCATCACAGGGACTTTGTAAGGTGCGTTAGAAGGAAGAGCACTGAGGCAACTCTTAACACATAGGCCGCCAGGTAAGTATGACTGGGTGGGGTGCTCTACCGTCACCCAGCGATCAGCAGATGGACTATGGACCTTAGCAGAGCCCTCAAGAATGACACTCTGGCATGCAGGAATGACGGTAGGTGTTTTACTGAGCATTCTCACAACGCCGACACTTCCGTCTTGGTTCTGTTGTTGTCGCCGTAACTCAAGTGTTTTGAGTACCACTCGGTAGCCATACTGGTCGGGTTGATGGTGTGGTGTCTCACCACCAAAGTACTTCTCATAGAGGATATCAAGCGTATTAGTTCCTATGAGGACAGGAGGTGGAGTTTGGTGTACCTCTGGAACTACAAGTGCAAGAGTGGGTACATCAATGTCAGTTCCCACAAAGTCTTTTGGGAATCGAACCACCAGTTCAACATATCCCAAATACGGGACAGACTGTCCAGCTGCACCCTCAACCTCTAATAGTTCACAAATAGGTTTGAGTGGTTGATCAGCAAGGTTCTGCTTGTAAAAGGACATTGGAACTGTGGTTACTTGAGAACCGTATCCATAAGACAATTGAAATCAATGCCAGCAATGTTGACTACTGCTGTGCATCTGGAACCAACCAACCCTTTTGGAAGCTTACTGAATGAGCTTTTTGCACTTGACATTTTTAGTTTAGCACATTTTTTGCGTTTAGTGTTAGGACATTTAGTCGCCACAGTCCCCGTTCGTCCCGCAACAGAAACTGGTTTTAGTTTAACTCATCCTCCGAGTGTTGTTTCTCCCATTTTTGACGTTTTGAATCAAATTGCTTTCTTTTCTCGCCACTCGTCCAGGTTTGGGTCATTGACACACTGTGGTTTTATGTGACCGTCCTCTCCACATCGGAAACAGTATCCGGGTTTTGGTTTGGTATTCAGTGATTTGGACTGTGAGGATTGAACAGGCTGTTTAGCAGGTGTGTTTGAGTTTTTATTGTGAGGCTTATTGTTGCTAGCGGACTTCTGGGAGAATGAGCCTTTAGCTTTCTGTTGGTTTGACGTTAGAGCAGCTAATTGCTTTTGAATCTCTGCCATTTGTTTTGTGAGAGCTTTCAGTGTAGCACTCATTCCTTTCTCCTCATCACTGTCATCCTTGTCACTGTGGGCAACCTGCCAGTTAGATGCCACTTTCTGTTTCCCAGTGCCCAGATGCCGTTTCATGCGCATAGATTTTGCGGCTTCGCGATCCTCTTCTGTGCGCAAAAGCAACAGTAGCTCAGAAAAGGACGGGGGATTTGCTTTCTTATGTTTCAGTTGCAGCTCTGAAAGAAGTGAATTGTCCCAGCACCCTCTGCAGAATTGATTTAGCAGATGCTTGTTTATTTCTGTGGCAGGAATACCACCTCGCTTGACAGTAAGAGTCAACGCTACATGAAGACGTTGCAAGTAAGCAGATGGTTTCTCTGCAGCATCTTGAACAGTATCCATGAATTTGGCATACAGTTCGTCGCCATCTTGGACTGTACCAAAAGCTGAATCAAGCAGTTGCAGATATACCGCAGGTAAAGTATCTGGACTCAAGTGCTTAACCATATCTGCAGCTGGGGAAAGAAGGCTTTCAAGGATCTTTCTGGATCTCAGAAGATCAGACACAGCAGGATCTTTCATGATTAAATCAACGCTAAAGCGCCAAGCATCATAGTCGACCTCATGAGAGGGTATGGGAATCTTGCCTGAAAAGACTCTCAATCTTTGAGAGGAAGCATTGCGAGTATTGTCCTCGCTCTTGACAATGTGCTCAACAACATAGCGCTGTATTTCAGGAGGGTTAAAGTCATCAGGAGCTATGGAGGGACTTGCATGAGCAGCCATTGAAGTGGGTTTGAAAGGTGTTTGTGGAGAAGTCTTCAGTTGCTCTGCTAGTTCCTCAGATTCCTCTGATTCCGATGGCTTGAGATTAGCGATTGATTCTCCAATTTGAGACATCATGTCCTTGAGAACTTCATTGTAGTCCTTTCCACTTGCCCGAGCCAAGGCTTTTAAATCATCCAAGTACGACTTGGTTTTTTGTACTGCCTATACCCTTTGTGTACAAATCAGACAGGTTTTGAATGATGAAACTGGTTTCCGTGGTAACATGTGTATGTGGCAAAATCTTCTCCAGAGTTAACATTGCAGACCCTGAGACAAATTCCACAATTAGGAAGTGGTTGTATTGTGATTCAGTGTCATTGATTATTTCCGTCCTGTTAATGGAACCATACTGTTTGAGAAAATCCAGAACCTCTTCATATTCCTCTGTTTCCGTTAATCCATTTACCAAAACTGCATTTGGGATTTTAATAGTTTCAAATACCTCCATTTTTAAATTGTGTTAATTGCGTTAACCTTTATGAAATTCAAATACCTTCTCCTGGCTGGCTCGCCACAATTTTGTAGCATATATTTGTGAGAAAATGTATGATTAGGACTAGTACTGCGACAGAAGTAGGTTGTTTTTTAAAAGGAGATTATAATGAACCATAAAGGGACCAAAGACACTGTAAAGTATGCTTAATTGGATTATTATTATTAATTAAAATGAAATGAAAGAAAACCAAAACAAATAAACAAATGCAAATGAATTAAATTAAATCAAACCATCATAGTTTCGACCCAAGTCATATATCAGTCAAATGTCCAAAGTTCATCCAGGGTCATAGTCATTCGGAGTCAGTGTGTGTGTGTGTGTGTGTGTGTGTGTAGTCGAGAGTGTGTTTCGGGTATGGAGGGTCCTACCAGGTCCAGGTAGGACAGAACAGAAACAGTAGGTTCGTGTGGGTTTAGCTCGCCATTGTGTTCAGTTCATCATCACCATGATCGGCAGTCGAAGGGTTAAGTGGACAAAACCTGGCCTGAACACAAAAAGGCCAAAATTAAATATCTCAAAATAATAATAATCAAAATAGCTGATCTACAAATTCAAATAACATAACAAATCAAATCATCATTTACAAATAATGTCAATATTATACCTTTAGATCAAAACAAACAATTCCAAACAAAACAGCTTCAAACAAAACAGATCAAACAATGTTTCAAAACAAAACTCACCAATTCTTAGTTCAAGTTCACAGCTCATTCAGTTTCAGTGTATTCACCAGGGGGCTTTGCATTGGGATCTAAAATGGTGGTAATCTGTGTTAGTATATTGTTTTGGATTGAAATGTTTGGGTAAAATGTTTGAGAGAGAAGGATACAGACCTGTCCCCAGCCAGTGATGTGCACCTCACTGACTGAGGCAGAGTGCCTGCTATATACTGGGGGTGTGGTGTGTATGATTGCAGCCTGGTGTGAATGATTAGTGAGCTGTGAGTGAGTAGTGAGATGAACTGTGAACTGTCACTAGTGACAACTTGGCCCAAAAAGGGACAGTCAGAAAGGGACAAATCAATGCAGCCAAAAAGGGACAACCCAACATGGCTGAATCAACATTTCAACCAGTTTTACCCTGGGTTACACTCACACTGCCGTGTTGACGCGAGTCTTCAAGCTCCTTCACATCTTTGAGCGTTTCTGCGAGATGCAATATGTTACATTACTGTATGTATAAAGTTATTTTCCAAACTGTGTTCTGTACATAGTTGTTCTGATCTTGGTTAACCATTTCACAATCACAAGTCAGCTTTTGAGGTGGGCTAGCTAACCGTACAGTATGCTCTGTCCAGCTTTGAGGGGCGTGTAATTTACAGGGTAGGGAAGTAACGATTATGTGTTACGCGATTGATTAGATCCCGTTTACAAAATGCTCTCTGCCTGCCTGACTTTATCACAGGCTCAACATTCTTGTCTGGACGGCACAGAATGTGACTTTATTGGCTGGTGATGTATGATGATGCACCTCACACCACATACCTAAGTGTGAATATTATATAGAGGTAGTAGATGTGGTATTTTTTACACTTTTGTCCACGCCACTGCCCAGTAATGAATCCACAACAGAGAATGTTCATCTGGCAGGCAAAATCACCTGAAATATTCAATCCTTGAATTAATCTCAGACTGCTGGAGAATTAAATGTTCACTCTTGTATGATGAAATATGGAGATACTAGGTTTCTGTCTGGCACAGTGATGGTGGCCTCAGGAAGTCCTATGTATGGTTGGTGTTGTAATGAGCCTTCCCGGGCATATCGTGCTGACACTGTAATTGAGCCCCATAATGGACCCAAAGAGCGCTCTCGCTGTGTGGCTTCCATTAGCCAGAGCCGTGGTGTAATTGAGGGACTAATTGCAACAGCGGCGGTACGCTGGGTGGCGGTGCTGTGACAGGTGTGTGACTCGGCCCGGTGTCACACTCAGTTTCCTGTCTTTATACCGTGTATATACACACACATCATGGACCCCCTCCACCGTAAACACAGACCATATACCTCACTAAAACAGGCCTCACGGCCAGGTGGAGAAACAATTGATTTACAAGTCAGGTGACTGCAGTGACATCATGGTTCTTGTATTGGGGCTCACAAATCCCATCTCAACACATTTGTAGAAATCAACATTTCATTGTGCTTTGTATTGTATTGAGAAGCTGTGTTAATAGAACCTCTCTGTGATCTGTAAAGTCATACGCTCACACTCTATTGTGAGCACCAGGGGCAATCTAACATTTCCCAAATTGGGGGGGCAGGGGAAAATGGTATGGGGGCAGCTTCATCGCCCGTGTTGCTTCACGCCACGGGCGATGAAGCCGCACCCATACAATTTTCAGTTACAGGACTTTTAGTAGGCAAGTAAAGCATCAATAATAACATCAGTTGTTGAAGTTGCAGCAGACACGCAGCATGCATGAAGCTAAAGGTCTTCTGTTTTCAATGATGATTTATATTTAAAATACTTGTAAATATTTAAGCAGTGAAATATCTTGGGTTGTTTTGCACGCCATCATGTTTGGTAATGGTGGGGCAGTCTGGACATTTAGGGGGGCATTGCCCCCTAATGCCCATGCCTAGATCCGCCCCTGGTGAGCACCTTATATAACACTCAACAAAAATGTATTTTGTGATTTTCAATGGACAGGTATCAGCCAAAGAGAGAGGGAGGGAGAGACAGGGGACCTAATTCAGGGAAGAAAATATACGCAAATTCAACGATAGGGGGTGCCAAGTGCCCGTAAACACGCTACACTCGAACCAACGGTATAATACAGAGAACCCTGAGTACGCTGAGCGTAATCCTCTGGAGGTAGCGTACGTCAGGTGCCTGTGCACGAGCATTCCCATAGGAATACCAGCGCGTGGAAATAATCGTAAATCACAGGACCATCCCATTTTCATTCTTCCACGCCCCATTTCATACCATAAAAGGCAACAAACGTGAGTCAGCAGTTTGTCTTAACTCTAGCTGCAGCCCAGAGTTCTGTAATTTTACAACTGAACATTGTGGTCTCTCTGTGGTCCCCCATGTCGCATGGACTTGTTGATCAGCTGATTTTGACAGATTTTGATTGAATGCAAGCACTAAAAATTTAAGCCGCCCCTTATATAATGCAAATGCATTTATTTAGTATTTAGTTCAACCTCAGCTATAGGCTATTTGGTAATTAAAATATAAAAGCCCTTTCTATTGAACAATTGCTCACTCTCACCTTTGCAAAGGTAAAAAATAATATAGGCCTAATAAAAAGATATAGGCACGATCATAGGCCTACCATAAAATACCAAACAACAGCCCTTACTCAAACAACCACCCACTAACTAACAGCCCATGTTCCCACATCATTTTGCTTAATAACGCCTTGTCCAAATAATCGCCCACGTACAAATAAGCGCCCATGAGCTGTTATTTGCGAACATATTAATACTATTATTAGAGCAGAACCCTGAGCATCTCGCATGTCCCAATGCGACAGCAGTCCTCCACCTCAAAATATATGTTTAACTCTGCCACACACAGCCTATGTACTACAACAATATTGTTCAGACTGCATATTTTGTCAAACGTTGTCCATGTATCTATATGTGCATGTATCTATATGTGCGTTGTAAGCAGGCAATTACCATATGAATCCAAGCATCTGTCAACAGGCATCAACTCCGCACGACTCCGTCAAAAGTTTTGAGATTTCAAATGTCCCTTACTCACTCAGTTTGCAAGCGATTGTTTTAATTCCAACGTGTCAATACAGTTTATATTTTATATATTTTATATTTCATTGGGTATAGGTATAGGTATAGGTTTTATATGACTTCAAACAATATGAAGAGAGATAATGCGTCCCTTTTATCTGCCAGCTTAGACCACATGTGCGCTGACCGGCCTACTTTTAATTATCATGGGCTTGATTTGAAAAACTGAGCACCATGTATTCTATAAGGCAAAACCTCATTCGAACGAATATACTGTAGGCTACATGTTTGAGGCTATATTACAATATTTTATAATGTTAAAATATCGAATGTTACACAGCTGTGCAACCAATTAAGTAATTACAGTCAATCATGCCAGTCTGAATGTGGGTCAGATCTATTAAGCAACGCTGCCTACAATATTAAATGAAATATAATATAACAGGCAATAATAATATTTATTATTGCGTATCTGCTGTCAAAATCAGCTGATCAACAAGTTCATGGGACATCGGGGTCTAGGCTATGGACTGATCACTCCTCCTCGTCCTCGAATAAATAATAGGCTATTGTGAAGAACTACAAAACTAAGCGAAAAAGTCAGGGGGGTCCTGGACCACCACCAAAAGCATCCGTTTTCTACATATGGATTATGGATACCTACCTTCTCATGCATTTCAACCCGACGCACAGCATATTCTCACATTTATTTATTTAGGCTATTCATTTATTAGCCTATTTCTGGCAAGGGCGCCACCCAGCAGAGCAGCCTCTGCATGTGGTATTTGTGAGATTGGAGAGTCGCACAGACCCATCCATGATAAAACAAAAACAGACACAATAATTTTCGGTGTTGAATTATAATCCAGCGAGTTTGAGGTGGTGTTGGACCTTTGCGCAGTTCATTGATTTGGCCCAATATGTAGGCTACAGACCTGCTCCAGTGATTTAATTAATTTAGCGCCGTCGCAGCTGCATTCATTCCACTGGATATAGGCTACAATGTCGGATATAACGGTCCTTTGAAAAGACGTAAGGAGGTAAGTTACTAGGCACATTAAACTATTCTGTGTGGAGTTGGAAAAGCAGTGATGGGCCGTGTAAGCTTGTAGAATTGTTATTTTAATACAGTGGTAAAATTGAACTTTTTTAAAAATTCGTTTGGGGACATAATTAATGTAAGGTTTATTTTCTTTGTTAAAGGAAAAAGGTATACCTATGTATTATTATTTCCATAGAGATCCGGGCCTTGTTTGAGAGCTGGAATTGTCATTAAATCCCTTTATAATGCCTTTGATTTCGGTGATCGGCGATTTGTTCACACACACACACACACACACACACACAACACACACACACACACACACACACACACACACACACACACACACACACACACACACACACACACACACACACACACACACACACACCACACACAGGATAAAAATGAACCCAAATGGACCCGCAAAGGGTCCATTTGGTGGTCCGTGGCTCAAATGCTGATTAAATAGTGTGCCCTGGTATCAACTCCACTGTTGCAGGTACATATACGCAAGCCCTGTGGTGCTTACACCACCTCCTGGGCTGACTTGTCAATGTGCGTATTGTCCGACGGCTGCGCGATGAACTTCTCGTCCTGCGGTGTAAAATTCTTCTTTCTGATTACCGGCGAGGTGAGAGAATGACCGTTAATGTCGATACGCTTCAGTGCGTGGGCGTATTTGCTTCCCTGAATCTGGTCCATGGTGTGTAGCATCAACATGGAATGTCAAAACATACAAAGATCTGAGGGTTGGATAGTCAGATGTAGAGTTTCTGGCTGGCTCCATGTATGTAAATCTATCTAGGTGACGATCCTATTCCATGCATGGCTGGCCATCCAGGTTTGATGAGATCAGCGTCATCATCTTCAAATTCGGAGATGGCCATGCATATTTGGAGCATGGTGTAATGGGCTGAGAGTCATGTATGGTGGCATGACGTGTCACAGGGCGTGATGGACTGATGGCCATATATGGTGGGACAATGGATCAACAGAAGACTGGTTTAAGTTGCAGGTTCAAGTTAATCACATTAATGATATCAGAATAGAGTTTATTTTAAACCTTATTAAACCCTTCTGCCTCCAGAAAAATCATTAAGTTACACTGAATTTAAACATAACATGTTGTTTTGCTTAAGTTAATACAAAGGACAGTAACATACGATGATTTATGAATATATAATTAAAAGCCCATCATACTGTAGATAAAAGTGTCTTTTTGAACATGAAAGGCCTGCAGGGACCATATAGACCAGAATTTACCGCTCGCATGCCGATGAAAAAGGAAGCAAATTAATTAAAATTAGGCGCCACTGTCCAGGCCTGCCGATTTTATTTTTTCCACTTATCTCATAATATATCAGCAAGAATCCCTGCATGGCTCTTTTTTCTCTGTCATTTCAATTATAAGGAGTAAGTAGGAATTAATCTGAAGAGAGAATGAGCTCTTTAGCTCGACTATACGATGTGCTTAGGGAGATCTTTTTGACAAGTGAATTGTTATTTAACGATCTGCTCCTGGTTTCATTTGACGAAGCAGTTTAGACAAAGGCATAGGACTTAATGCTAAAATGTCGTCACATCGTGACCGAGAAACTCAAACCTATAGTTGAGACATTGAACCATGTGGAGGAAAATGCATTTGATCTACAAATGCTATTTTGTTGTACTTTATGAAAAACATGAGAAATGACCCAAAAATTAGGACCAGATCTAGGCATGGGCATGGGGGTTGGGGTGGCAATGCCCCCCTAAATGCCCTAACTGCCCCATCAAACACGATGATTTGAAATGATTTGAAACACTCCTGCAATTGTCGCACCACTAAATCAACACAATTTCATCATTCAAAACAGAAAACTCTGAGTCAGACGTTTAGCTTTATGCATGCTGCGTGCCTGTTGACTTCAACAACTGATGTTATTATTGACACTTTACTTGCCTAATATAAGTCATGTAACTGAAAATGGTATGGATGTGACTTCATCGCCCGGCCGTTTGAATGAAACATCTCAGAACCTCTTCCCTCAGCGAGGTTCTGTCGACGGCGTGAATCCAACACAACCTGGTGATTGATGACATTTTCCAACCTTTACCTTCCCCTTTTCCTGTCCCCATTGCTTTATTTCACCTTGCCTTGTTAAGCCTGGCAGGAGACTATTACTCACACGTCGTCTGTTTTCCTCCCCTCGCTGCAGACGAATCAAAGAGAGTTTGATTTTTTTTTCCTTCACCTTCTCCCTTTTCTTTTCCATTCATCAATCAGCAACTGGATTGATTCAAGACAAAGACGCTCACAGAAAGCCCAGACACTGCAAAAAAAACATGGCTGGCTCTGCCAACACCACCACCACCACCGTCTCCATCCTCACTGGGCCAAACTGGCACTGGGGTGGGATTGCTGGCCAGTAGGTAATGCCTGCATTGGGCGTTTTTTTTCATCGACTCGACAAAACATGCTCCTCACCTTTAGGAGTTTGCCAGGGCTCTGTTAATTGGTCCTGCAGCTGTACAGAAGATGCCTGTCTGAACTCTGAACCAGCAGTCAAGGTAAACAGACCCCCACCCACCCCCCTGCCCACACACACACACACGGTGCTGATGTAAACATGTTGTTTCTCAGCCACTCACAGCAGTAGTCTACTGACAGTTGTTTTCAGCCTTTGTGATACCAGGGGCCACTATTTATTTCGCATTTGAGCCACAGACCAACATGAGAGGAAATTTTATCCCCACAGACCGCAAAGACTAAAGATTTCTTTTGCTTTTGTCCACAATTCCAGACTGGATTTCGGAGAAACCAAAAGAGTCAAACATCAAAAACGACCATTAATCTTGTGTAGACCTGGCTGATTCAGATGACCCTTACGGGTCCATTTGGTTTCATGTTTACGCTCTCAAGAGTTACATCTGGGTAACCAACTTAGCTGGGGACCACCTGGAAACCTCTCATGGACCACTGGTGGTCCCCGTACCACTGGTTGAAAACCACCGGTATATAGGAATTGCTGGCGGGCATAAACACCATCTCGTGTTACTCATAGCAATAGCAGCCTTCTATGATGCTGTGTTCTTATTCATGCATTCCAGCAGCAGTAGTACTTCTATGTTGCATTTATTTACTCACGGCTGTAGTAGTAATAGTAGTATTCTGTGTTGCAATATATTTTGCCACAAACACTGCATGGGCTCCGTCTACGCTGGAGCCAGCCGGCGTGTGGACTAAACTTCCTGCCTATCAGTGCAGACGACTCATTGATTTCCTGTCCAATACTTTCAGCAGGAGTCAGGGAAAAATAACGCCAAACCAGTGTGAAAAAAGTGGGGGAAACCCTATTAGTCAGCATTTTACTACACATGCACTCAAAGGGGAGCAATATTACATCATCACATTTAATCTTTTTATGCTATTTTTTGTGCATCTCTAGCAAAAGGCCTTCCATCTAGTGCCTAGTGTGTGAGTGTGTGAGTGTGTGAGTGTGGTGTGTGTGTGGTGTGTGTGTGTGTGTGTTGTGTGGTGTGGTGTGTGTGTGTGTGTGTGTGTGTGTGTGTGTGTGTGTGTGGTGTGTGTGAGCCGCTAGTAGATTATTTTTTATCACCTCATAATATATCATATGATCTATCGGAAGTTATTTGTTCCTCCATTTTCCAAAAAGTAACGGTACAAGGTTTCCACCTGGCAGCAGCCTCCGTGCAAATCATTATCACTTCTGTTTTTAGGTTCTTCTTGCCCTGGCGATGATAAATGAAGATGTGTGGGGAGCAGCCAAGGTCAGTCGCACTAATTATTCTTCCTTTCTGTGGAGAATAGATTTCACGGCGTAACCGAACGGGTCGCTCCGCCAGCCAAACGCACCTCCATTGCGATGCCACAGACACTGTTACAGCACTGGAAATTCCAGCAGCGTCTCTGGCTCTCTCTGAAAGTCTGCTGGTGCAAGGACTAAAAATGGAACACGCTGCCTCTTATAAACGATAGTTAACTTGGCAATGTGTTCCCCGGGTCGACAAAATGATGACACCTGTACAAGACCCTCGGCTCTAAAAATGATACTTAGAAACTAAAGACATTGTTGAATGACTTGTCCTGCAAAGAGGCAATTTGTGGTGTATATGCAGACAGTAGACATTAAAAGCACATTACATAAACAAAAACAGCGACGATCCGAGATAATCTAACCCCTATAACTGTTCTCGGCTTGCTGAATCCACAGCACTACTCTTCCAATAAGGGCTGTTTAGGATGACTAAGTAAACCCATCCTACATGCCTATTAAATAAAGTCGCATTGGCGGGTCCCATCAACACTGATGTCAGCTCTGCGGTGCTGCTATAGCCCTGCAATCACGCCCGCGGTGTGTCTAAGAAGGAGGTGGTGCACCTTTTTCCCCATATAGCTGTGTCTTAATACTTACTCTGCCAGCATTTTTTTTTTGGATTTTTGTAGCCAGCTACTGCCAGCATTTTTCATATATTCAAAGTCATATATCATATTTCGGTTTATGTTTCCGGTTGGATATTTTAAACCGGCACACAGGATGTTACTTCTGGTCCGTCTCTTAATTGGGTCCCTCAGCTGGTAGGAGGAGGCTAGGGCTGCTTGCATCAGGATCGTATCATACAACAGTGCTGCTAATCAAAAACTGCCGTAGATCCGAGTCGATGGCAGCGGTCATAACTATATTCGCGTAGATCCACGGCAATCGCAGAGAAGCGGTTAAGTTGGCTCCATCCTGAGTTTCACTGAGTTTCACAAGCTATACCACTTCCCGGAGCCTCACACAGTCGCCAAGTGCAATGCATTAAGAATGTCTTGTCTTCATCTAGCCGTAATGGGACACAAATACAGTGACAGCACCCGCTTTCTGAATGGCACATGTAATGATAGTACAGAACTAAAAATGGATCATACTGCCCATTATAGGCGGCGGCTGGCAATTTACTTCCGCGGTTGACAAAATGATGACACCTGTACGACGAGACTGAAGGCTGTATAATAATATAGAATCTAAAGGCCTGGAAAATGACTGACTTCAACTTTAGCATTATTCCACAGAATCTCTATCCCCCTCCTCTTCCTCTAGTGTCTCTCTCTCCACCACCCCACCCCCTACACCCATCTCTTCTCTCTCACTCCCTCTCGTTTCACGTCGTATATATACAAGATACGTATACAAGACATACTGTAAGGACCTTTAGACACAAATCTAGCTCTAATAGGCCGACAGCGGCCGAAGCGTCCTGCACCTGTCCACCAATCCGACTAACAAAAAGAGAGTGATGGCATCTAGCCCGATGTCGCCCTGGGGAGACGACGGAACCTCCAAGGCCCCGCCGTGAACGACCGGGCGATAACGATGACAAATGGAAACCTTCACGTGGCTATTGTTGCCGCGCTCCCGAGTCCTAGTTCATCAATACGAGGCCCCCAGACCCACCCCCCTCCCAGCCGCTCTCTAGGCCGGCTCTCCCCCCATCGCTCTGCCTATACGGCCTTGGCACACACACTTTACGTCAATAGTTCTCCTCTCCAATTAACGGCCAATTACTGGGCGCTGGTATTAATCAGATGAGAGGCAAGGGCAGTGAAGTTTGCAAAAGGTCACATATGTGTAATGAAGATTAACAGCGGCGCGCCATCGATTGGCAGCAGGACCCGGAGGTCAGCGAGGGACGGGCGGGCGGAGGGACGGGCCGGCGGCCGGAGTTGGCCGCAGACAAAGGCAGGATGAGCAGCTGTTTGAAGAGGACGCGGCGCCGGAGGCGAGGGAGGACTGAGGACACTCGGCTGGCCGGTGGCTCAAGGTGACGTTATTTATTCACTGATTCGAGGAAAGTCGACTTCTATACGGCCATGTGAACCGTTCTGCTTCCAAAACCTACAAAAAACAGCTTGTTACCCACCCCGTCACCAAGCTAAATATAATTACCTGTTCTCTGCACAACATCCATTCAACGCTAACGTTAATTGATTACATTCTTTAATCCAATATTTGATCTGAACGTATCACTTGCCGATCACTGTTATGTCTCATATCATTTGAGACAAAATGGACGTGGCCTTTTTGAATATCTTTTGCACCCACACCCATTCTATGCTATACATTCAAAAGGTAAAACGTAATATCTCAGATTCGACCCCTCAAAGGGAGAGCAGTTCATCTGGGACTCACGACCCGGATGTTTTTGCACAGAGGGTTAGAAGGCAGAATGATCACCACAGACAGACAAGACATCCACCATCCAGGGCCCACTATTTATTCAGCATTTTAGCCACGGACCACCTTTGATGTTGAGTTCAGTCTCTCGGACCCAAAAGCAAGTTTTGTCTACAATTTAGGAGATATAACTGGCAAAATGTTGGTCAAAATAACAATTCTTCTACATTTTCTAATTGTATAGATTAAGTCTAATTGTATAGATTAAGTCATTCAGATGTTTTGAATATAATTTAACTCTTGAGAGGGTAAAATGAAACCAAATGGACCCGGAAGGGTCCATTTGGTTTCATTTTAACACTCTCAAGAGTTACAGATCTATAAGGGTCCATTTGGTTTGTGTCAACCATGCGAGACAACTGCGGCAATGCCGCAACACAGCGCAGAACCACCGCAGCCACCTATCCTGTCCACACAGACACACACACACACACGCAAATACAAACATGCACGTGAGCACACATACATACCCCCAGCATAGCAGAGTGAGGTGTTGAACTTGCACCTCGGATGCATATCTCATGCATTCATTGGCTGGCGGCCGTGCCAGAGCTGCCAGAGTCACGTCAATAACTACACATTGCAGCCTGCGGGGCTTTCTATCCCTTTATGGATCAATACGCTTTGAAAATCTATCATGTGCGATATGGCAACGTTCCCCCAACGCACGTCATGTGATCTGCCAATATAACGCCAGGCCAGTGCTGACGCTGCCACTTTAATGTCTGCCCTTGAGCGATCGATCGGGGGCCTGGTTATGAGACATCCAAGCCTGGCCGACGAAATGTGCATTATGTAGATTGCGGATGAAGAAGCATCATGGATCATATAACACGAGCGGCTAGACACACTGTAGCGTAGCGTACTACAGACGCATGTACAGGAGGAAACGTGTGCACGGCACACGCATACAACCTCAAGTGCACGTGCACCAGGGTTAATAAGAATTGTGCGTGGCTGCTGGAATGCACACACACACACACACACACGCACCAGGGCCGGATGTAAACTTTCCCAATTGGGGGGCAGGAGAAAATGGTAGGGGGGACGGCTTCATCGCCCGTGTTGCTTCGCGCCACGGGCGATGAAGCCGCACCCATACCATTTTCAGTTACAGGACTTTTATTAGACAACTAAGCATCAATAATAACATCAGTTGTTGTTGAAGTTGTAACAGACACGCAGCATGCATAAAGCTAAAGGTCTGACTCAGAGAGTTTTCTGTTTTCAATGATGAAATGCTGTTGGTTTAGTAGTGTGACAACTGTAGTTAGTTAGTAGCAGTAGTAGTGTTCCAAATCATTTTCAATATAAGCACTTTCATTTTGAAATATCTTGGGTTACTTTGCATGCCATCATGCAGACTGGGCAGTTAGGGGGGCATTGCCCCCCCCCCCCCCCCCCCCCCCCCATGCCCATGCCTAGATCCCCCGCCCCTGACACGCACACTCTTCCTTATCTTCCTGGGCAGCAGAGAGGGAGTCGCAGTGCTGTCCACCCCCCTCCAGGGACACGTTGGAGATGTTCTGCTTGATTACTATGTCCTAACCGCTGCAGATCAATGCCTCATCAATAGGAGTAATAATGCCTCTGTTGTTCTCCTCGCTCTCCTCCCTCTGAAAACATAAGTGAATGTAGCCTATATTACAAGTGTTTTAATTGCGGCTATTTTCAACATGGATCGTTTCCTCACACGGAGCCACCCTGACCCTCCCATGAATGTAGACGCAAAGAAAATAGAAATCATGTACTAAATCCTCATAGAAGATTGATGAAAACAGCAGAATCTACAAGCCTGCGGACGCCGGTTGCCGATGCGAAGCGCCGTGAGCTTATTGGGATTTTTACCCCCCTGCCCCCTGCTATTTCCGACGCGCGGTGGAGCATACATCGAGCATTAGCCGCGCGTTTCAGCGGAACCGCCAAACCCACCATGGCAGCACAAGCCCATTAGATCGTCATTACAAGTCTGGTCAGTATTAAACAACTGTATCCAATTCAATTGGAAACTGCAACATTTTTCCTCCCCGCTCTCGTATAGTGAGAATTCTCTCTCTTCTTCTCATATTATAATTCCAGCTCGAGCTTGAATGGCCTTTGAACTGCCATATTGTTCTCGCCGTCTCCCCCCAGCTCCTTTATTAAAAACAGAAATATCCACGCGAGAGAAAATATATAGCCCCTGAAAAGAGAGATCCCCCTCCTCTCCTCTCCACCCACCGCCCTGTTCCAAACTTCCAAGCAGCTTAACGCAAAGCATAAATTCACCGTTTTCATCCATCAGACGACTTCAGAGACGACGGCGTTTTTTAACCGTTTGGCTCGACGGCTTTTGGCTGTGTAGCTGTGAGGCATTAATTATATGTATACGGAGCACCTGAGAAAGACCTGTGATAAACGACGCAGACGCAAAACGGGAGAAACGGGAGAAAGAAGAGAAAGGGTCTTTGATGCAGCCGAGAGGCAGAGAAAAGAGAAGAATACAGAAGGAGAACTATAAAGAATATAAAGAGGCGATATCCATGAAAGAGTGGCGGGGCGGAGGAGCCTTGAGGAACCTCCACTGTAATTACCAGAAGGTACACATTAAACATAAATGCGTCATTATGTTAACAATTAATACAATTATGTCGGGCCTTGTGGCCTGCACGGCTGGGTCGTGTGTGCGTGCGTGCGTGCGTGTGTGTGTGTGTGTGTTGTGTGTGTGTGTGTGTGTGTGTGTGTGTGTGTGTGTGTGTGTGTACACGTACATGGCCATATATGTGTGTGTATGTGTATGCGTGTGTGTGTGTGTGAGCCTATAGTTGAGAGGCAATTTCCTGCCAACAGCAGCTTATTAAAACAGACACATAAGTAAGTCAGTAGAGTATATTCACTTATTTCCATGTCGTTTCTACTCTCATATCCCTCCTGACTGTCGCATCTTCTCAGATTGTATTTACTCTCGGAATAATAGCCTACAGCTCTGCCATCTATTTTCTATGACGAACATTATTTTTAAATAATCACCATCATAATCGTCGTCATCAAAATTAAATAGCACAGCACTTTTTGAAACGGTGACAAACTGCTGAAGCTGTTAATAAACAATAACGTCAATTATCTGTTAATTTCTCCCTCTCCGCATCCCTCTTCCTTCAGTCAGTTGTAATGAGGCCTCTCTCCCTCTCTCTCTCTCTCTCCATCATTCATCTCTCTCTCATCCCTCTCTCTTGCTCCATTGAGAGAACATGGACTTAATGAAAGCCAGAACTGTTCATCACAAGCCACCAAAACAAAGCAACAATCATCGCTCGGAGCTGATGTTAGTTTTTCTCTGGCGCGTTCCGTCTCCTCTCGATGTAAATGACACCTCCTCCGCTCCAGCTTGTGGTTTTTGGACTCGGCGGAATCATAATAAACTTTTGAACCGTTTAAAAGCCATCGAGACGAACACCAAGAAGAAGAGAGGCGAAGGAACAAGAAAGAGGAACCGGGTTGCTTTGTAATCTCTC
The DNA here is from genome assembly GCA_039105355.1 of Benthosema pterotum. NCBI lineage: Eukaryota > Metazoa > Chordata > Actinopteri > Myctophiformes > Myctophidae > Benthosema > Benthosema pterotum. Next base: position 17,525,109 of record CM076978.1, read on the forward strand.
TCTCTCAGTCTTCGTCTCTCAGGTCCCTCAACCTCGGTGTGCCCTCGTTCCTGACGCATTCCAACGTACGCCCCTGCAGAGTGCAAGCCTTCATCTCTGTCCAACATAGCAAAACATCTACACAAGTATACTCCTCTAACTTCTTTCAGAAAGAAACTTTGTTTCTGCTGTCTCATATCATAAAAGGTTGATTATAAATAGATGATATGGATTAACACAGTATGCGATCTGCTGCTACAAAGTGAATCTCGCCCTCCTGTAAGCCTACTTTACAATTCACCAGAAATTAAATATATACTTTATCTAGCAGTAACCGTTTTTCAGTTTAAATTTGAACCAGGGCCACGAATTGATACATTAAAAATGAAAATCTAGCTGATTTTCAACCATATAATTGTGTATGATCCGGTCACTCAAGTAGAAATCCAGCTCATCCTCTAGGAAGCACAAATAATATGGCTAACGGTCGTGACCGTTCTTCGGTGGTTAGTAAACCTCACCCTAACTCCTAAACCTAACCTTAACCCCCAACCATTGGCGTGGTTGCAACATGATTTCACGGCAGTTAGAAAACAACATAAATTCGTCTGTTTTCATAGCGTTTGCGACCATTGGTCGCGGTCGCCAAACGATTTCTAGAGATAAATCAACTATGTGCAGCAAACATTCAAACCCAGTAATGAGAACCCTCTTTACATACTTTACATACCTGAAATTAAATAAACACTATAGCACAATAACATTTCCTATTTCAATTTGAACCTGGCCCATTTCTGCCTATACACAAATTATATACTGTATTTGTGTATATATTTGTGATGAGGTCACTCAAATAGTAATCCAGATCATCCTTTAGGAAGCACAAATGTGTTTCAATACAAACCGACTACTTCTCATTAAAGTGAACAGTATTTCCCAGTAAATCCAGAGTACAACCACATAAGCCTTTCGTACAAGAGAAATAAGCCAGTCTGAACACATTTTGCTTGGCACTATACTGTATTTTGAGGCGGTAGGTAATTTATTTTCGCATTTTTAAAATTCATAGCCTTGTTTTCAAAGCTTTCATGAAAATGATAATGATTTTATTTATTTATTTATTTACATAATAGTGCCAAGTTCAAAGTAGGGACACCAGGTTGAAAGTGGGTAAAGTATGCACAACATCCAGGAATGCAACACGATGTTGCAAAGTTGTTTTCATAGACATAACTGTGCAATACGATTGCCTGATGACTACATGGGGTGGGTTTTCATTGTGTGCGGTATATAGGCTATCAGTGCAGGGTAGATGCAACAGCTACCGCTGTAAACAACACCCTGTAAATTGGTATTAATGGCAAAAATGCAAGAAGGGCCCGAGGCAATCAGATCCATAAGCAGCTAATCTGCTGTTCACAGCGCTTGGCTCCCTATAGTGGCAAGCAGAGCTCCAGCACAACGCTATTATTATTCAGCTATCACTGAATAATTCAATTTAGCATGCAATGCGCTCATTCATCTGATGGAACAACAAACAAGAAATGCTACACAACGGCCCCCTCCTTTCAAAGTGCCTTAGAGTCCATTTGGAAGAGATTTGTGAATCTATCATTCTGGGTTAGTCTTGAAGTTTATGAGTTTTCTCTCATGAGGAACAGGCCTTATGAGGGAACTGTGCTGTGCTTCAAATATTTAACTGCAGCCAATCAGGGTTTTATGCTGACTACTTGATTCATGGGTGTGTAAACAGAATCTCGACGGCTTTCTGATTCAAGTTCAAGTCGATGCAGTTTTTGGTAATGTGTGTGCGACTCGCCACGCCAGTGGCCTTGGGTTTAAAGTGCCTGAGACGTGGTTGGGGTTCAATTCCTGGCCCAGTCCTAACAATGATAAAACAATGGATACCAATGTGTCTTTACTTGGCAGAGGTTTGGATTGGAAACAGGTGAGGGGCAATAGGTTCTCTCTAGTCAGACAGTTGCCTCTCACATTAACTCATCATACATCATCGTGTTGCAGTGTACACAGGTGCCACTATACCACCAGTGGTTCTCATTACTTGTTTATTTGCTCTGGAATTTAGTCTCGATTTCCCCAAACCCAAACATGAGTCTGATTTAGTGTCAAACAAAAGACTGGATCGCACACACCATGACATGGTTGATATATGTACAGATAAATCAACTCCGGTATTTGCAACAAACATTCAAATGCAGTAATGAGAACCCTCTTTGAGAGTGCTGTCTGATTCTTCTTGATGTTTGTCTGAATATCTGGCATACCTCGGAAACTGATCAGAAAAATAAATGTATCCTTTTATCCTGTGGTGGCCAGTAACTAAGAACATCCACTTGAATTGTGTCAATAAGTATTCTTTGCTTGAGTATTGTTGTTTTGTGATTCACTTTTACGCTACTGATACACTTTTACGCTACTTTTATGTCTATGTAATTTATTTCTGCCTGTAAAGCACTTTGCGCTGCATTCGTTGAGACGAAAGGTGCTATAAAAATAAAGTTTATTATTATTATATTATTACTGTACATTCCAAAGGCACATTGTACTTTTGTCTACAGTATACTACATTTTTAGAAGGGAAAGATGTAATCTTATGCATTAACCACAACAAAATATACACTTATTTTTAAATGCCCTATAAAATAAAAATAAAATTATGTTATTTGCACATTGAATACTAGTAACAAAAAATAGCTTATAGTAACAAAAAATCTTGTTTTAAAAAGTGAAGTGACTGAGCAACTTTCACTTGAGTAATATTTAAGCAGGAAACCTATACTTACTGTAAGTATTCAAGCACAAGCTGGTTGTCCACCCCAGTGAGTGTGTTGACAATAAATTGTATTAACAATATTGTGAAGGGTCGTTGGCCAAGGGGAGGAAAAGTGAAACTGTATGTACTCGTATTTTACTTTTAGCTGCAGAAATCAAGTAGACTATGTCTGGATTTGTCTCATAAAAGCTGGGAAATTGAAGTCTCCCTCCTGCATCATAAATGTCTCCTCTATCACACATGTACAGTACATATGCACAGTGCACACACAGGCATGCATGCGTGCACGCACACACACGAGATGCACAACCCCATGTAGACTTACGCTTTTGCAGCACAACAAGATAGGAACATGCACATACTCATGCAGGGAATTGGAAACAAGCACACGCACTTACTCATGTACACACACACAGAACTCTACATACAGGAAACATAAACTTTGATGGTCAAATGGCATTACTATAACAGTCTGGACAATTGAGCTATTAAAGAAATAAATGTCCTAAATGTGTCAGCCTACTGTAATTCAACTCTATTTTGCAGAAAAAGAAAATACAAAACAAGTTCTGATATGGATTACAATGTGGTACTTGTTACAATAAAGAGTCTCTTAAATCTTTGTCAAATCACAAAAAAACACAACCAAAATCATTAAGTCATTATTAAGTAATTAAGTCAGTACTTTGAGGAACCACTGACCGCGTACCAACCGTGCAACTTCCGCCCGCTCTGCTCACCCAAGTATCGGAATCCTGGGCTACATTTCAACCGCCTTATGCTCCGTCTATACCTGTGGGGATAGTCTCCTGGCCAGACTACCAAGTTATGTTTCAGATACACAGCAAATCAGATTGGATTCCAGGCTAGTAAATCCTGACTTTACCCTGTATCTATAGGGCAGCACCACACAGCTCATGTTAATTAGAGATGAACGTAGAGCTTCAATGAGAGGCCATTTATAAAGTCTCTCCTTGAAGTCTATTACTCTATTAATGCGCACATTCATGAATAGACTCCACAGTCATAATGCAAAGATGACTCCATAGTCATCAAAAAGTTTATCCTCTACAGTGGAAAGATCCTTCATCCAGCTGTGTGTTTGGCACATAAAGTAGCCTAAAAAGTCCCCCCCCCCCCCCTGCTGGGAGAACCTAAAATTGCCTATGGGTGGCTCAGGTGTTACCCTCCTGAGAGGAACAGCACACCAGCTGATCTCATCCCTGGAAACGGTATTGTTTCATGCTGACATTGGACATGGATAGAGGTTGTGTCGTTTTTCGCAGCACTATAAAGCCAAGTATTTCAACTGCGGCAGGCCCGGATGTAACAGTTCTCAAACATTTTTGACGAAGCTGCCCCCATGCCATTTTCATTTAAATTCTTTAGTCATGTGACCGACAAGATTTGTACAGGACTTAAAGTAAGAACCAATAATAACATCGGTTGTTGTTGAAGTTGCAATAGACCATGCATAAAGCTAAATGTCCACAAGAGAAGACTTAATTGGCACATTATCATGGAAAAAGCCATTGCTGCATCACTCCCTCCTGTTGCTATTTATTTGGAAATGTATGATTACAATTGTCAGGCCCTCGTCTCCTTCAGAGAGTTCTGGAGGATGGCTTTTGGTTTTTATGCTTCATGGTCATGGAATGACATTAAACTGGAGCACTAATCCCCTTAACAAAAGTTTACTCCAGACGTTAAACACTGACAAAGGTCTGCAGCTGCTTGTGTTGAAGTATTTAATGTATTGTGTGTTTTGCTTTGTGTTGGTATTGTATTTTATGTTGTAATCCCTAAGGGAGACCAGAGGAGACCAGAGGAGAGGAGACCAGAGGAGAGGAGACCAGAGGAAGAGGACCAGAGGAGACGAGACGAGACGGGACGGGACGGGACGGGACGGGACGGGACGGGACGGGAGAGGAGAGGAGAGGAGAGGAGAGGAGAGAGAGAGGAGAGGAGAGGAGAGGAGAGGAGAGGAGAGGAGAGGAGAGGAGAGAAGAGAAGAGAAGAGAAGAGAAGAGAAGAGAAGAGAAGAGAAGAGAAGAGAAGAGAAGAGAAGAGAAGAGCCATCTGACATCCATCCATTGTGTGTTTCAGTGAGTTGGCATTCATGGATCTCATATAACGGAAAATATGCATGAGTTGAATGAGTGCAGGACCTTGATATTCCCTCCACACATTACTTTGAAATGTGTGTCTGTTTTTGTTTTTCATAATATACTAATAAATCTGTCTCCGAGCCCAGATGTCTAATATCTGTGAATTCCCCTTTGGCCTAGCGGTAGTTGTTTGGTTTCAATCCAGGTGGTAACTTATATTCAGGCTTTGAGGGACGGTGTTTGTCGGCTATATTATTTTTGGTCCAAGTATATTGATGCTATAAGCTTGCAGACCAGAGGATCAGGCCATCCTGACAGGGGCTGTATGTATACCTCAGCAGGTGTGGTTACACGTCGCCATTCCGAAGCCCCGCCATTCCGATCGTTCACTTCCATTAATCGGAATGGCGGGGTTTCTCCGTGGAAAAAAAGACACTGCCTTTCCGAAGGCCACACATCACCATTCCGAAACACCGCTATTTCGAAGAATACCACTTCGAAATGGCGATGTTTTTTCTTTTTTTAAAGACCACGCCATTCCGAATATATTATTATGCATTGCCTTTTTATCATGACTCTCTCTCTCTCTCTCTCTCTCCTCCTCCTCTCTCTCTCTCTCTCCTCTCTCTCTCTCTCTCTCTCTCTCTCTCTCTCTCTCTCTCTCTCTCTCTCTCTCTCTCCTCTCTCTCTCTCTCTCTCTCTCCTCTCTCTCTCTCTTCTCTCTCTCTCTCCTCTCTCTCTCTCTCTCCTCTCTCTCTCTCTCTCTCTCTCTCTCTCTCTCTCTCTCTCTCTCTCTCTCGTCTACGCGCGCCACAATCAAACAGCGCAAAGCAGGGCCGAGCGAAGAAGAATATCAGTTGAAAATCGATGCTGTTTTAACAGCTATTTTGTCTGTCTGTTTGTCTACTCTGTTGGCCCATGATCGCATATTTGCACATGTCACATTTTCCTCTAGCTGTGTGCGTGCGTGCGCGCTCATTTTGGAAATGTCTTGAGCGTAAAGCGTATCCTTCTCAATCCCACATGTGGATAAAAGACACTAAAAAAGTTTGAGAACCGCGGCCTGCCAAATTATGTAGAAAATAAAGTAAATGGGAATAAATAGAAAACAATGCGGCTAGACTGTATATTTCTACTGTAAGCAGCAGCACCACCGCCGCCGCTTTCTCTGGTAATTAAGCAGCGCAGCGACAGCAACGAACATAGCCCCATATGCAACTTCAGTCCCTGAATGCACTGCACTCATAATCATGCATGTAGGCCTAGGAGTCTGTCTGAGACAGACTGGACTCACAAATGGGCATAGCTGGAAGAACCCGTTGACCACATTAAAACTCACACAGGGGATGCGAGCATCTTAGCCTATATGATATTATAGCCGTTGGTGCGCAACACTGATGGACGGCTCGTTATACAGATTGATTGCACCTGCATTATGGAAAAAGATCGACAGCTACTTTCATTTCATGACAAATTGTACCGGTATGAAGAAGAAGAATATCCCTACATAGGATATATAAAGGTATTTATCCCACCTGGGCCTGGGGTCTCGATGTAAAGTTACACAACGGCTTTTGCCAATAATTGAATTAGGCCTAATACAACATGCTGATAGGTAGCCGAATGCGTGCTGTCAGTGCACTGAGCAGGAGAAAACACTCTGCTCTCCTCGGACAAATGTAATAAGAATCGTATCTGATCCTCATAAGGTGTGAATATTCTGATTGATCATTATTATAGCGAGCCTATATGAGTGCCACCCCAATATTGAGAAGAAAAAAAATCCAAATAATAGCCAAATAGGCCTCCAAATAATGCCTACTATTTGAGCCACAGACCAGGGACCTTATTGATCCTCTCACAGCGCAGTGATAAAATAGAACTAGGCTACTATGTTGAATGACAGAGTAGTTCTATTTATTTGTGAATCTAATATTTCTGAAATAGTATAGCCTAGACTCATTCAACATAGTAGTTCTATTTTATTAAGAGCTTGAGAGAGAGAGAGAGAGGGGAGAGGAGAGAGAGAGGGGGGGGGAGAGAGAGAGAGAGAGAGAGAGAGAGAGAGCAGTGCCGCGCGCTACAGCCTTAACGAAATGTGATCCGTTAGTGCGGTAGTTTTCAACGAGTTGTCCGGGGACCACCAGTGGTCCCTGACAGGATTCCAGGTGGTCCCCAACTAAATGATGGACAGTTGCCAAATGGACACTTATAGATCTGTACTCTTCACGCTCTCAAGAGTGAAATTATAGGCTATTTAAACATCTGAATTAGGCCCAATTAATTTTCAAGAACAAAATGCAGTAGAATTGTCATTTTGACCAACGTTTTAACCAGTTATTTCCTAAATTGTGGACCAAAAACTTGAAAATCCTTAGTTTTGGTCAGAGAGAATGAGAGACTGAAGTCGACACCAAATGGTGGTCCGTGGCAAATGGTGGTCCGTGACAGAAAAAATATTGGGCCCTGGTGTGAAAAGGCGTGTGTAACTGAGCGTTGGCACAGCCGCGCGTGCATTTTAGATCCCGGTTTTAGGTCTGTGCGTCCGTCCGTCCGTCCGCCCGCCTGCCTGTCTGTCAGCTCAGCTGTAAACTGCAACACGTGGCTGTGTTGTTGGACACTGTAGCCTACTGAACACATTACGAACACAGCTTCATGTCGGGAACATTACATGTGCCCATGCCGATGCTTTATGTTATAGGATACATTATTGGTATAGCTGACATATAGCCTACAGTGAGGAGCCTATGTGCAACTTTAATAAGGCTCTAAGACTCTAAGGCTAGGCTATATCTGTAGACTTTACGAAATGAATAAATAAACACAAGCTTCAGGGGGGGGGGGCGTTCGGTCGGGGAGCGATAGAGCCAGCAGGGGGACAGGAGATCTCGGGCCGCCGCGAACTCGGACCGAGCAAAACTGCGGAGATCTCGGCTAGGTGGTGTGGAGAAGTCGGCTAGGTGGTGTGGAGAAGTCGCTAGGTGGTGTGGAGAAGTCGGCTAGGTGGTGTGGAGAAGTCGACCAGGGGTGTGGAGAAGTCGGCCCATTAGACATGCATAGGCACCTTTATCACTGCATATCATAGACATGCATAGGCACCATTATCACTGCATATCAACCATTATCAGGCCATATACCAACCATCATCAAGTCTTTTATGCTTGATATGTCTTGCTGTTTGTGACAATAGACATGTATATAGGCACCATTATCACTGCATATCAACCATTATCAAGTCATGACAATAGACATGTATAGGCACTATTATCACTGCATATCAACCATTATCAAGACATATGCATGTTCAATAATACTGGTTTACTCTCAACTAGAGTTGAATAATTAAATGTTTTATCTTTACCAGAGTTGAATAAATACATATTTCACTCTTTACCAGAGTACTTTAAAGTTATTGAAGTAATTCATGTAAATCTATGCTTCAGATTGCAGTAATGTGGCTAAAAGGATACATTCTATGCTTTAGGATACAAAATGTTTGTTTGACTATAGCAATGGCTAACAGGTTGACACATGCCTGAACTCCCAGAGTTGAATAAATACATATTTCACTCTTTACCAGAGTTAAAGTAATTAGACAATAACACATATTTAAAACAGTTTGAAACATTGTGGATGTGTTCTTCCAAACTGCAGCAGGACTAGGGTCGAGGAAAGGAAACGGAACTTTAGACAAGAATAATGTAATAATCACTTTTATACACTTTGAGCTCCCAAGTATAATGTTACATTATACTTAAACATCTGAATTACGTAATTTTCATTTCCCAATTGTGGGAAACAGTACACAGCAAAAAATTGGAGAGTTAAAATTTCAGGGTTACATATTTCAGAGTTGATTTCAACTCCCAAAGTGTATTTCAACACCTTTAGAGTTAAATTGGCTTCAGTGTTGGAGTTATTTCATAGAGTTGATCATGTCAGAGTTGTCTGGAGTTAATTTTACTTTAAAGTTATTGAAGCCATTAGCAAGCAATTTCACCTCGGGTCCAAGTGTGAACATACCCTCAGCAATTATATCAGTCAATCACATCACTTTTGCTGGACCAGGAAACAAAGCAGTCAATTCACTAGATCAACATGACAATTAAGCCGCGGCCCGACCTCTCCACACGATTCGGGCCGACTTCGCGGCGGGCCGACTTCTCGTGCGACCGAGCAGCAGAGGGAGAAAGGGGCGCGCGCGTTTGGGCGCGGGGGGGGGGGGGGGGGGGGGGGGGGGGGGGGGGGGGGGGGGGGGGGGGGGGGGGGGGGGGGGGGGGGGGGGGGGGGGGGGGTGGGGGGGGGGGGGGGGGGGGTTGGGGGGGGGGGGGGGGGGGGGGGGGGGGGGGGGGGGGTGGGGGGGGGGGGGGGGGGGGGGGGGGTGGGGGGGGGGGGGGGGGGGGGGGGGGGTGGGGGGGGGGGGGGGGGGGGGGGGGGGGGGCGGGAGAGAGAGCGTGCGCTATTGATTGTTGCGGCTATTGATTTGTTCCGGGGAGGGGGGGGGGGGTTTCGGAATGGCGATGTCTTTATTAAGATGGGATGTAATCCGATGGGAAAACATCACCGATTACAACAACATCATTCCGAAATCACATTATTTCGAAATGTGGGGGGGGCTTCGGAATGGGGAAGCTGCTTCGAAATGGAGGTGTTTCTAAGGAAGTGGCGGTGTTTCGGAATGGCGCCCCGCCCGCCCTCAGCAGGTGTGGTGGCCAGTCGAGTGTACACCACGGACTGCACTGCGGGTGGCTCTCTCCATCTCTGCAGCAGAGCAGCAGGGTGCTTCAGTAAGGACAAAAGGGACGTGACACAACAACCCCCATTAACGGACGGCTATCTCCATTGTTGTATGATGCAAGTGTGTCTGCGATCATATACGGTATAAGGTCAGACCTGACCCTTCTTCCTCGCCCAGGCAGTCAGCCCAGCTCCTTAATCCTTATCTTTAGGCATCATCATATCAAAAGTTGCACTACTAGCACTCCCCATATCTTACAAGTCTATTTGTAAAGATATTGTCCACCTCCAAGCGCCAAGGCCTCGCTGTTGACACATATGCTGGGTTACACAATCTCAAGTGATTCAATGTATTTGTGGTAAAACCTTTCACGTACCCTAACGTCGAGAACCAGTGAACCAGAAGATTTTGTGTGGTCCCTCACTGCTCTCTTTGCGCTATTGTTTTCCTTCAGTCTGTGTGTTAGTTCTGTATATTCCACTACCATAACAGCTTCTATGACTCAAACCAACGGTGACATTACAGTCAGGAGTATTACTTAGAATCACCGCTGGAGTTGGTAATCACCTCACCACCGGAGGTTGCCATACAACAACATGAGTTTGATGAACTGACGACATAACACTGAGACCAGGGTATTCCTGGGCGGCATTTTCCCCCCCCTCCCAAATGTCCTTCTCTCAGTGTTCCCCCAGAATAGGGACACGACTTTACCGGTGTCTTATGCCGACTCAGCATGCAAAGATGACAAAACGTCGTCCTCAGCACCATCTCACAACCTGTTTATTTATCCTATAAACAAACATGATCACTAATTAAAACATAAAGAAAGACGAGAGACGTGTATCACAGATGTACATTCAGACAAATCCCCCCCCTCCTACCTACGCTTTCACCGGAGTGAGGCATTTTATGCTGACACGTTAACAACGAAATGAATGGGTGATTTGCTCATCAGCGGTGTGTGTGTGTGTGTGTGTGTGTGTGGAGGGGGGGGGGGTATGATATGAAAATCATGTGAATCCATTACAACACATCTGGTGGTAATCCAACGCGAACGCTCGCCGCGGCACGTCCTGCACATCACACCTAATGAGCCTTCCCGTGTCACCTCTCATGCCGCACGAAGCCATGAGATATGCCAGCGTGTGTGTGTGTGTGAGTGAAAATAGATGAGGACACAGCCAGAGCTCACAAACGCATCCACACATGCACACACCTACACACGCGTGCACACACGCATTTTACATGCAAACTAGGAGATGACTGTTTCTGTAAAATACGCCTGTCATTAAGGGATCTCAGAACCAGGTAACTCAGCATATTCCTTATTTTGTCTGTCCTGTCTGTCTGTCTGTCTGTCTGTCCGTCTGTCTGTCTGTCTGTCTGTCTGTCTGTCTGTCCTGTCTGTCTGTACGTCCCTCTGTCTCCCACACTGTCCATCTCCTGTATTAATCCAGTCCCTCTATTCTCCCATGGCAGGATTTAACACATACTGTACCCATCTCCACCTGCGATAATTGCGGCTTATTTAAGCGATCTGAGACACTTAACACTATAACACGATAAGCCATAGATCATACAGTACAGGCTGCTTTCTTCCGCACCGGTACTGTATACAGCAGTCTGGACCCCCAAACCTGCTGTTTGTTTTTATATGGGCAACTTTTGTTTCCCCCAAAACATACAGTACATAATACAAACTATATTAAAAACCACTCCATTTGTAAGCCTATATCATTTGTAACAAAGTA